>CM072512.1:85531023-85586023 GCA_036898135.1 Oncomelania hupensis | reverse complement strand
TAGTCACCTATATGCGAAAGTGTCGTGTGACTATAATCTACAAACAAAACACACAACACAACAACGATAACCTTGCTAACCTAAGTATTAGCAGACTATGACTGTGTACAGTACACGGTCTCTGGTCTTATAGTAGCGTAATTCAGTACTAGGCTGCTGTGAAAGAAGACAGAATCCATCAACATTCATACAAATTGTTGTGGCGCCTTACCTGATTTACCTCTTCGGCAGAAAATTCCAGTGGTACGGGTAATGGATGGCCTGCTTCCAGCGATTTTAACAATCACACGTTGTCCTATAAATCTTAAGGTCGCTAGCTGATTCTATGGAAGACGTTTAGCTGACGCCGCCGCCTTTTTGAAACTTGATGGCGGTTGTCTGGGAACAAGGTTTAAACGACGAATGGTGAAGAAGTAAGCTAATCACCGTGTCTGTGTATATTTTGGAGAATGAAAGTAGGGATGAGAACTTCTACAGTAAAGTATGACACGAGTTTGTTGATGTGTCTGTACATAAATTGCTAGTCGATAACGGCATCTGCTTCAAAAGAGCACAGAAATCATTACTGCATGAGGTTTGTGTGTGTTTTTTTAATTCAGTTTCAATTTAGTATTGTAATTTAACGTCTTTTTATAACAATGTGATTTTAGACAATCATAACAAACAAACAAACATAATAATTATATGTTGTAAGGAAATAGTCCCAGTGCATCTACAAGTAACATTTTTCAAATATATGTTTACACCATGAATTCAAGCGTAGCTTATATACTAATCTAGTAATACTGTGCGTGCGTGCGTGTGTGTGTGTGTGGGTGTATGTATGTGTGTGTATGTATTTATGTTTTTAAATAACCCAGGTCCTGTTTTGCTGATTAATTTTCTTAAGACGGCAATCTTACTTCTTAATTTTTCCCCAATGCTCAGTTTACCTGAACGATTTGTCAGTTCTCTTACTTATTAGATTAGGTGTTTACGCTCCCCCGTTGGGGTGCCGGGGGTTTCAGTATAAATAGTATCCCCACTTTCTGGAAATTTAGTGCTTTAAATTCCCACTGTCGCTGTCTTTCTCCTTTGGTCTTTCTCATTCCTGCTCTGTTCTATCTATCTTCTTCTTCGCTAGACCAGTCACCTACCTTTTTTCTTGAAAACTCTTCCGGAACATGACTCCTTATTTGTGTGTAAGGTCTGTTGGATCAGCTTGGGAATATTGGACGCTTTCTGCCAGGTGGTCACTAGGGCTTCCTATGATGTTATTATTTAGCAATGTAGGCATTATATATGTATGTGTTTTGTTGATAATTTATAATGATGTTTGTATTCTATTTTGTTTTTGTAAACGGGGGATTCGATAAATTAGAGTATAGCCTTAGCGTCCTTTGCATGGGATGTCTTTATTGTAAAGTGACTGGCTGGTGGAGAGCATTCAGTTTTACCACTAGGGTTGTTTCAGCCAATCTTTTATGCGGATCGGGGGTTGTCCGGTCCTGATTTGGCTCGGAAGAGTCCGATGGACCTAAAGCAATAATCATGTAATGTAATGTTTACGCTTCCAGCGTTTAATTATTTCTCAGCAGTTTTAATCCCCAAATCAACTTGTTATTGCGTCTATCAGTTTTATTGAACAGTCTTATTCCCCAACCCAAACCCCAAACTACTATTTGCACTTTATGTTATTTCCAGGCCATCTGAGCATGTGCCAACATGGAGTTGGGCTTGCAATATTATCGTTATCTTCTTTCTTTATTTTTTTAAAAATATTGTTATATTTTATTTTTCTTTATTTTATTTATTGAAATAAAATAATGTTAATAAAAATGTGTTTCCACTTTTCATGTGCCAACATGGAAATGTGCTGCTTGCAATATAAAGTCGAGGGTAATACCATCTTCTGTTATTTTCCAGGTTAGCTAAATGTCTGCTAATAGTGGTGGTGGTGGTGGTATAGACCTGATTTCTTTCCGGCTTTTACAGTCAGTGAGAAGTGTAGCGTTTTGCGACCAACAAAAGCATTCCAAGCAGTGTAATACACAGGACGAATTAGGGACCGTGTGCCTGCAGTGGAAATTGCACTCATCCTTTGATGCTGGGCCAGCATCCTAAGACCATTATGTCATTGCAAGATGGGATTTTGGCCAAATTCATTTCAACGTGTTTGTGTTTTTTGCTTCTTTTTTTTTTAAAGGAGAAAATGAATGGGAGGGTAACTGTCAATGACTTTCTACTGCGGCTAAGAGTCTTCTTCTTCTTCTTCTTCTTCTTCTTCTTCTTCTTCTTCTTCTTCTTCTTCTTCTTCTTCTTCTTCTTCTTCTTCTTCTTTAATGTTGAATAATTAATAATATATTACTTTGGCTTCTTAAATTACCTTTCTCGTTAATGCTTTAATTTGAAAAGTGCTTCATGGATGCAGCAAAATTCAGTTAACGAAATCGAATACAAATCCAATGTTTTTTAGCGACATAGAAGCGCTTGAACTGTTAAACGTTGATGTGTTTTAACTATGACTGACCTTGCCAGTATTGACGCAGACTATTGAAGAGGAAGCCAAAGGGAGGTTCTATTCTATGTTTTTTTTTTTTTTTATCGCGAAAGAGATCCGTTCCGGAATGGTACCATCACGCTAAAGGTACTGCTCTCCAGGGATACGTACACTGTTATAGTAACACCAGAAGTCACCCCGCCGTCTCCGACTGGAATACTTAGTTCAGTATTCAGTAGTATTAATAGCAAGAACTGTCACGATATTTGCATACAGCTGTGCTGCTGCGAGCGATGTGTTACGGCTCTAGTGTGTGAAATTCTACATAAATAATGTCATGTTGTTGTGAATATTATGACTGCTGTGAAATATAATTTAACAGTCATATCCTATCCTATCCTATCCCGTAACTCGGAGGTCGTAGGGGTACCACAGGTGATCGTTTAACCAGCGTACTCCATCTTTCCCTGTCCTCAGCAACCCTGATTGTTTTGCTCAGTGTCAAACCAGTCCATTCTCGAATGTTATCCTCCCACCTCTTTTTCGGTCTCCCTCTTCTTCTACCTCCTTGCAATGTGCCTTGCAGGATGGTCTTTGCAAGACCTGATGATCTGGTGACGTGGCCATACCATCATAGTTTCCGTTTTTTCACCACAGTGAGCAGGTCATCGTGTTGTCCAATGGCTTTTGTGATGGTCTGTCGGACTTCGTCGTTGGTGATGTGCTGGGTATAGGAAATTCCAAGAAGTCTTCTGCAGCACCTCATCTCCATGCTCTGTATTCTTCGTTGGAGATATGCTGTGAGGGTCCATGTTTCGCAAGCATTTAGGAAGATGGAGCTGACAATGGAGCTCAGAAGTCTTACCTTGGAATGTAGACTGATGGTCCTGTCTTTCCAAATTGGCTTCAACCTCGCCAGGGCAGCAGTTGTTTGTGCGATCTTAGAGAGGACTTCATGTCGGGACCCATTGTCTGATACAATCGCTCCTAAATATTTGAAGCTCTGCACTGTGTTGATGGATTGGCCTTGGACTTTGATGTACGTGTTGATGCCAATGGGGTTTTAGGTCATCATTTTGGTGTTCTCTGCACTTATTTCCATTCCATAGGCTCTGGAGGTGGTGTCAAGCCTTTGTACCAGCTGTTCAAGTTCTTGTTCCTCTTCAGCCAATCCATCAATGTCATCCGCAAAACGAAGGTTGGAGATTGCTCTTCCCCCTATGCTGACTGTGCCTTCGTGATCTGCAAGGGCATCTGACGTGATGCGCTGTAGGAAGATGTTGAAGAGTGATGGAGAGAGTAGGCATCCCTGACGCACACCGCTTGTTGTTCTGAACTAGTTTCCGATGGCGCTGTTGTGGAGGACTGCACTTGTAACCCTGTCATACAGGCTTTTGATGACTTCAATACTTTTAGGGCTGATGTTGTACACTCTCATGGTTGCCCACAGAGCTGCATGCCAGATTCGGTCAAACGCCTTTTTGAAGTCTACGAACACATGATATAGAAGTTGTTGGTGCTGTAGGTATTTCTCGCAGATTATTCTGAGGTTGAAAATCTGTTCAGTGGTACTTCGCCCTGCCCTGAATCCTGCTTGCTCTTCAGCAATGATTTGTTCAGCATGGGATTTCAACCTCTTGAGTATTATTTTCAGGAGGACCTTGCTGGGATGGCTAATGAGGCTGATGGTGCGGTAATTTTAACATTCCTGAAGGTTACCTTTTTTTGGGAAGAATGATGACAAGCGACTGGGTCCATGGTGTTGGCCACTCCCCATTCTGCCAGATCTTGTTACAGATAATGGTGAGTGCGTCAATCATCGCTTTTCCTCCTGCTTGGAGTCATATCTGCTTTTGAAAGTCATTATGCAATAAGCTATGATGTGCCAGTCTTAATCACATCGAACGACTTGATGAAGAACATTTAATTCAGATAACTTTTATTCAGATATATCTAAAATAAGCGTGATAATGTTGTCGGGGTTCAACCCCCTTCCCCCTCCTCCAACTTTCAACTAAATTCCACAGCGACTTATTTATGGTAGACTCAAAAGTAAATGCTATGATATTTTGTAGAAAAGGGAACTATATCTTGGTGCTTTCGATGAAGGTTTCCTGATAAAATATAGTTTCTTTTTCTATATTACTATCCAGCTGTTCGGTTGCGTAAAATGTTTCTGCTATGTCATTTTATTTTACTATTCATCAATTCAACATATACAGTTAATGTTATGATGGAATACGATAGTCATCCTGAATTAGTATTTCTGATCAAATAGCGCAGGTTGACACATTATTTATAGTAATATGATGCAAATATATACATTACTTGTATAATGGCGTTATGACTATGGACTAAGAGGGAAACGTATTTTATTATACAAACAGTTTTTAATGTAGGAAGCGGACGTTTTGAAAGGATGGGAGCCAATTCTGTTGAAGTAGGCATAGCACGCTGTGGAGCAAAAGCGGAATTTTGAATTTGACGCCAGCAGTCTGTTTCCCAAAGAGTACAACCTTCCTAATCACATCACCACTAATGTCAACGACCGTTTAAATCCCCTGACGCCAGAAAATCGTTCCACCTCCAGACTATCCCCTCAAAAAATGTCCCTGGAAGTAGTTCTGGAGACGTACTAAGTGTTCCGCCTTCAGACTAGCCTTCTCACATCCCTTCTTCTTTCTCTCTCTCTCTCTCTTTCTCTCTCTCTCTCTCTCCATCCTCCCACCCCCCTTCTCCTTACTTGTCTCTTTTTGACCCCCTCTTTGTCCTCCCTTCCAAGTCCTTCTCGCAGCTCACCTCGGAAAATGTCCTTGGAAGTAAATGTGGAGACCTACTGTTCAGCTAGCCCCTAGACTTGTACCCTTTCCCCTCCCTCACCTGCTCTCTTGCCTCTCATCGCACTCTCTCTCTCCTCTTTTCCCTCTTCCTTTCCGCTCAAATGTCCCTTGGGAGAGGGTCATACAAGAGAGCCTGAGCCCGCCGAGCCATACAGTTGCTGTAGACGGATGTAAAGACATACAGAGTGTCAGTGTAGAAGACGGACAAATATTTCAAAAATAAAGAACACTCAAATGTCTGTATTCGAAAGCATAAGACGACGTTCAATGTCAAACTCTGAGTAACTTGCATGGGTACTACTACATAGAGATCAACAGTAAATTGTGGATAATTTCAGATCTGCCTATTATTAAAAGCGCCTGCCGTAATCCAGGTTGTTATTTTATTTGGTTCCCAAAAAAAAAGAATGACACTATCCCAGTCGATTTAAGGTTCCCAAGAGGCTATATAACAAGTCAGCCTTTACTGTACGTCACATATTGAACGTACACCATACCAAAACTGTAACCTTAACTTCATCTACAGGTTTTCATTTTACTTGTACATGTACAGACCCCAGAGAGAACCAGAATTCATAAATCTGCATTGTCCCCATAACTGATGGGTAAGGGAGTGGGACGGGGGCGGAGAGTTTGGGGGGGTGGGGGGGGAGAGAATGATTTAAAACAAAATATATCAGCCTTAGTCACTTCCTCCTTACCTTTCTTCGCGAGGACAGATTTATGGCCTGTCTTAATTAGGAGGTTAGTGGATGTTCACGAGCTTTTTCTATTCTATTTTTTTAAGTTCATTAATTTTTAAAAGGGTCTCAGATCCCGAGCTTAGGTTTCTGAATATTTTAGACAACAAAAAAAGTTTCATGAACCTAATTTTGGGGCCTGAAAACCTCGGGAACACAAATGTTCGTGAACCTCCACGAACACTCCAATTAAGACAGCTAGATCATTCGAAGGACGGGTAGTATAAGACGTGACAATAGAGTGGTGTTGATGTGATGCTAAGTATAACAAATATAGTAGTAGTAGTAGTAGTAGTAGTAGTAGTAGTAGTAGTAGTAGTAGTAGTAGTAGTAGTAGTAGTATCCTCATCTATTCAGACTCCTTTAAGGAGTCTGACAGAGCCTAGGCCAGGAGAGGTTTAACCAGTCATGGCAGCAACTGGCACACTCTGCTAAATACCTTAAAGGAGTCTTATATTTCCCAGGCACAAAGCAGCAGGGCCTTTTGGCAGTAGTGGCAGAGCGGATTTCGAGCAGACGCTTCTACGTACTGCTTCCTACACGCTTCAAGCGCTATAGTGACGGGAAAAGCGCAATTTCACTGTAAATATATACAGAATGTTGCTCTACAACATTCCGCTCTTTCCGTCTCAAATACCCAATTGCCTTGCTGGATTCTTAAATTGCATGAAACCAAGTGAGGACACTATCCGGCGTCAACAAACGGTTCAAAAACATTGTCAAACGGTTCGTAAAAGACAGTTGACCTAGAAACTAATACAGTTTGACCTAATTCGTCCCCTGGAGGAGACGAAACTTAAATTTTTCAATTTTCATGAGTTCACTGCAGTGAAATTGCGCTTTTTCCGTGACTATAGAGCTTGAAGCAGACAAATCCGATTGGTTGATTTTTGCAGTGACAGATTTACTGAGACTCCTTTAAGGTATCTAGCAGAGTGTGCCAGTTGCTGCCATGACTGGTTAAACCTCTCATGGCCTAGGCTCTGTCAGACTCCTTAAAGGAGTCTGTATAGATGTGCATCGGGTGAGTAGTAGTAGTAGTAGTAGTAGTAGTAGTAGTAGTAGTAGTAGTAGTAGTAGTAGTAGTAGTAGTAGTAGTAGTAGTAGTAGTAGTAGTAGTAGTAGCAGCAGCAGCAGTAGCAGTAGTAGTAGTATTAGTAGAATATTATTTACTTTCGACTCGGGCAGCGTCTCGGATGTTTTTTCCGGGTACTTCGGCTTGCTCCCCCAGCAAAATAAAAACAAACAAATTGAACAACTAATATTAGGTAGGTTGGGTTTGGGCGCGACACAGGTTGCGACCTCGCCTTTCCCAGGGGAGGCGGCCCAGAATTTCCCGATAAAAAAAGGACAATGAAGTGTCAAAAATCGAACCCAAACCATTTTTTTAATAGCAGTAGTAGTAGTAGTAGTAGTAGTAGTAGTAGTAGTAGTAGTAGTAGTAGTAGTAGTAGTAGTAGTAGTAGTAGTAGTAGTAGTAGTAGTCGCCTGCGACGTCGTCCTTTAGCACTCTAATCACTTGACCTTATGTGTCGCAAAGAGGAGAAAATGCTCGAAGAAAGAATGTCGCACGCTTATTTACTTCTACTTTCCATTCGTCAGGGGGGTAGACTGTCAGCTGATTATGGGAAGGTCGAGGAAGGAGGGAGGAAGAAAGGGAGGACGCGTGATTGGAGTATAGCTCAAACACGTGACATCTTTTCTTTAGTGCTTTAGCACTTAGCAAGCATACACTGAGAATTCTCAGAGGATCTGCGTTAAGTCTAGAACATCCTGAGTATCAGGTGTAAACTTGTATGACATTTTTTCCTTTATAGTTCCAAAACGCCTGAATATTGATGCTCTGTATGGATTTACCTCATAAGGAGCATTTGAGCCTCCTGAGGTTTACGCCTTTGATAGTCTATGTTGGCGTATGTTTCAGCAGGCTCAGACACTCTGTCTGGTGGGTCTGGCTTTATCTTCTCCAGACAGCGTAGATCCTAGGACTGTGGGAGTTACTTGAGCTTTTTCCCGAGCTTGTCAACTTGCAGGACAGTCGGAATTGCCTGCCAAAGAGGAGCAAAGTCAGCACTGTCACTCCGTTTTGGGAAGAAAACAGTTGAATTGTTACAACTGGAAAGAAGATTAGTTTTTGGAAGACACCAGGAAGATAGGAAAGAAGAAGACGAAGAATAAAGAAGAAGAAAGAGAAGGAGGAGGAAGAAAAGAAGAGGAAGAAGAACAAGAATAGAAATAGAAGTCAACATTATTTGATCTGGTACTGCAGGTTTTATTGATAAGTTTTTTGGAAGAGAATGGCGAGAAGAAATGAGGACGATGGATTGACTTCACCTTACTCAACATACGTTCTTGTACAAAGTGCTTCTCGGGTGGTCATCCATCTTGCTCAAAGTATATCGCTGAAGTCGGGATTGTCCCTACATACAAAACTAACTCAGGTCATGGATCATTGATCTACTCCGATGGCATTGGATATTATTATTGAAATAATATTTTGTAGTACTACGGAACAGAGTACTACAATTTAAATTAGGAGCGGACGGTACCGGATGGACGGGAGAAGAACGATGAAAGCAATATTTCACCGGCAATATCTGATAAAATAATAAAACGTCGACATTTGTTGTCCCCGCCATACCTTTTCAAAAAAATGTATATCAGCGCTTTCAGGTACTGCCTAACTGAACGATTATGTAGACGTACGTGAAATATTTCACCTGGCATATCTACAAGATCAAATGTAGGCTATTTGGAGGTAAAATAGTCATGATAAAATATTAAAACGTCGATATTCTCTGTCCGTAGGCAACCTCACAAAGCGCCTTCAGAAATGTTCAGCAACGTTTCCAAGTGTAGCATACCAATGAGATCTAAAATGAATGTTAACTATGTCACCTTGAAGATTAAATGTAGGATGTATGGAAGTAAAATGATTCACCTGTGGTAGCAATAATAGCTGTTAAGTTTAACAGAAGCAGATGTGGCGGTAGTAGGAGGAGGGTTTGACGAATTACATCTCCGGACAGTTAGTTAAGCAAGAACCTCCCATCCGCGAGTGTCAGTCATGAGGAGGAACATGATTCGGGGTCTATTGCATTACAGCGTTAAGAGTATCAGTGAAGAAGAAGAAGAAGAAGAAGAAGAAGAAGAAGAAGAAGAAGAAGAAGAAGAAGAAGAAGAAGAAGAAGAAGAGAGAGACAGAGAGAGAGAGAGAGAGAGAGAGAGAGAGAGAGAGAGAGAGAGAGAGAGAGAGAGAGAGAGAGAGAGAGAGAGAGATGAAGCAGGGTCTCATTTGAATTTTCAATGTCAATGAGGTCAGGGCCAGCTTATATGTTTGCTTATTGTTGCTTGTCCTGTAAAACGTTTGTTCGAATGTCATGTTTTCAACTGAATAAAATTCTTGTTTAAACCAATGAGGTCCTCGAAACTCTGGTTGCATCAGTGAAGTAACTCGACTGCAAACGCTGAGGTTTCAACGTTTTAAAGCTACCCATAACCTGTTTCCTGAGCATTCCATTGATTTTAATGTTGTGGTGAGGAGCAAATCTTGAAATAGCACTTTCTTCTTCTACTGTGTCGCAAGTTAAGCACCGTCTAGTGCGGTTAGCACTTGGATGGGTGATCGCAAAACGTGAAGCGACAAATAACAACGCCCTCAGTTGACTCAACTGTGATTGAGTATCTACCCTTTTAAGGGTGGGGAAGGTAAAGCAGCGAGGGAGAGAGATGGGCATCACCCTCATTACGCTGGCCCAAGATAAGTGTGATCTCCAACATCACGCTCTCCTACGGCCACAAGGCTATGGGACTACCTTTACCTTTTTACGTTTTTACCTACAAGCAGTCTCTTTTCTTTGGCATTGTGCATAAGGAGGGGATGCCCCAAACTATCTCTGATGTCACAAACTATATCTCTCAACTGCAATGAGTTTTGTGTGATGCCTTCGGTAGTTAACACTTGCTATATTTAGCTCACTCTTTCTCAGCTTATTCGTACAATGTTTTTTCTTCTCCTAAATAGACTATAGACATTTTGCTTATTACTGCAGTTGAGGGCTTGCATTTTGCTTGAGTGTTTTCTTCACAGCCGACAACGGTTCCCAACATTTTTCTTCCTTCCTTTCTTCCTTTCTTTCTTTTAAACTCGGGCTTTGGACGCTGACGGATTCTCTTAAGTAGAAGACGTATGGTTTTGGACCGGAATTACCCTGCTGGCAGTCACAGAGTTCAAACTCGTTTTTGTCTTCAGTGGTTGTTTTCCTGACTTCGCAGACTGGCAGATTGAGTCAGGATCACAGCCGCTAATAACAGGAAGGGAACGATAGACTAAAATCCCTGTAGAGTAGAATGCCTACAACAACTTTTGTTTCTTGTTATTTTTCTTTTTTTACATAAGTCGTTTCAACGGCGTGTTCCAGGAGGATGTTGAGGTCGTTACATCTCGACTAAGTACCGCTGAGAGTACCAGCACACCAAGCAGAACAAGCAAACAAACCCTGCGCCAGTTATTTACTGAATGATAATGTTGATATGATGCTCTTCCCTCCCACGTCGCAATAGTTTTGACGATGTAGGAGGGTGTCTGCGTATGCAAGTGGATGCAAGTGGAGTAGTCGGTGCAAAAGGTAATAAGTTTGATTAGAATCGCAGCTAATCCATCGGTAAACAAGAAGAAAGGAATGGGAGGCGTTCAGCCTTGAACAGGATTGCCACACTCTCTCTCCTTTTCCCTTTACCTCACTCGTAAATTTCAGTCCTTTTTTGTGTTTGTTGTTGTTGGCATGTTCTTTAAACTGAAAGTAATAATTCGGGACGTACAATTTTCAGTTCAAGGCGCCAGCACTTTGAGCAGGTCAGCGTTCCTATACGAAGACGATTGCTCCTTTCGTCTAACATTTAGTCATTTTCAAAGTAGGCTGCAGAGGATCGTGTTGCGGTGACTAGCTCTTCCCGGTTGCTGTCTTTCAGGTCGACGAGTGTGCGATATCGTCACTTCCTATTGTTTGCGCATGTGCGTTCTAGCACCGGAAATGGTCTTGCTGCCGGGAAGTGGTTACGCTGTAAGTCTTCGTCGGGAAGTGTCAAGAATGTCTATTTCATTAGCAAGTATTATTTGTACCATACCTTTAAGCTCTCAGAGATAGCCGATGTGCAATTGCATGATCTTAATCACAGGCTGGTCTGCTGAAATTATAATAAAGGTTGGTGAATGATGACTTGATGAATAAGATGCAAATATAAATCTTTCAGTAATATCACCTAAAGGACAAAAAAACACACATGGCTTTGATAACCAATACTTGCATTATAACTTCATTTGAAGCTGCTTCATAATATAATTGACACTGAATTAAAAAAAAAAAAACAAGATTTTAAAACAGGTGTTTTTTTCTGTCTTTCTTCTTAAACACCGTCTGTGGCTTTGGCAACAACAGTTTTCATGCTATTTATGGAATTACGATTTATTAACTTGAATACACTAATTACGTCGTTCTAGCATAAATACTTATAAGCAATTTGACTGAAGTGTATGCTACGCTATAAAAAGATCGATTATTAAGTTGTTTATTGTTCATTTGTTCGTTCATTATTAATTTCGCACAAATCTGCTGCCACAGGAGTTTCTGCTTAGCAGACCTCACACATGCGCTGAACATTCTCTAGTTTTGCCCAGCCGCAGACTCGAAGAAAACAAAGCGCGCATAGCAATGAAGCTGTCACCTCACGCTGCATGATTGCGTCATGCTGTCGTCAGCTAAACACACATCGTCTGCATAAACAGAATGTTAGCATGCTTAACGGTCCGTTGGCAACGCTCATTGCGTCCGCATGTATGCATTGCATTGTGACTCATGTTTGTATAATGTGCTCTCGGTGTTTGAAGAAAAACCAAACATCAACACACAAACTTAAGGTTGAGACACACGTATCAACAACACTAGACTAGTCTAAGACTAGTCGAGTTTTTGTTTGCCTTTCCACCAAACATAATAAAAATGTTCACTTAGAATTTCTACACAGAGCACGTCAATGCAGGATCAGTCCAATTTTTGTGAAACGTTCTGAAATGTTCATTTTAATTTAAATACAGTGCACTCAAATGTTTACAAGAGTTCCAGAGTTGCCATTCACTGATGTATGGTGTTATTAGCATGAGTCATTCGGAGGAAAAGCCTTCTGGTGCCAAGAAGCAGACTGTTCCCTGCAGGAGAACAGTCTGGACCCTGAATAGTCGCACCGCTTTGCGAAATGTTAAAGCTGAAATCAAATTGTGGAAGGAAATCTAGGACAAGTTTGACAAGAAAGAGTGTATGTGGAGTTCGGTAAGGAAAAAGGTATATAGGAGGTGGGGTAAGGGGCGGGGGAGATGGGTGTTGGTCAGTCAGGAAGAGGGATAGTCTGGAGTAGCTGGGGGAGGGAGGGTGTCGGACAAAAAGAGAGGGAGTGTGTGAGGTGAAGGGGTTTGGGTTAAGAAAAGCGAGAATATGAGGTAAAAAGAGAGCGAGAGAGAAGGGTTTGTTGAGTAACATTAGAGAATAGAGTCAAGATTTGAAGTTTGGAGGCTCTTTGCCTATTGTATTCTGTACAGTGACTTCTTCACTATTGTTCTTTTAAGCTATTGTTCTTATTTGTAAGCGAATAGACGGAAACTATTGTCCTTTGTATGTGTGTGTGTGTGTTTGTGCGCGTGTGTGTGTGTTTGTAAAGCTATTGTTCTTCGGTATTGCCTTTGAGGCATTAGACTGTTCGGAAATTTGCTTGATCTGTCATGTCGAGGGATTTCTTTTTCTTGTTGTAGTTTTGCCGTAAGAAAAAGTACAAAAGAAAGGAGGTCGAAAAAACAAAGCAATGTTGATATTCGCTGGGGTTCTGTTGTTGCTTGAAATGAGAGCCAAGTCGGGGTGTAGAATTATTTTGTTCTTTTGAAGGGTCTGAGAATTCTATGTAGATGCCTCAAGTCGACGGAAAGTAATAGCCACAAATCTAATAAGAGTAGGAGAGTTCTCTATTTCAATCCCCGGTTTGTTGGTTGTCCTTTGTTTTCAATTCTCACCGCTTATATGGGCTGTTTTAAGGCCGTTGGTGTGTGCCTAGGTTTTGAATTTCAACTATATTTTTCTCTTCTGTATATTTTCTTTCTTTCTTTCTTTCTTTCTTTCTTTCTTTCTTTCTTTCTTTCTTTCTTTCTTTCTTTCTTTCTTTCTTTCTTTCTCTCTTTCTTTCTCCCCGTTGTTTGTTTGTTTCGTTGTTTGCTTCTTTCTGTACTTTTCTGTATTTTTGTGTACTTTCTTTCTTGCTTGCGTTTTCCTTCTTTCCTTCTTTCTTTTTGTTTGCTTTCTGTCTTTCTTTGTTTTGTTTTTTTTTTTTTTTAGTGTTGATCTTTTCTTTTGGAATCCTTTATTACTGTCGTCGTCGGTTGCATCAATCTGTATCAGCCCATGCCAGCAATGGCCATCAACGTAACATCTCGATCTCTCTACCCTTTTAATGTTTTATCCATCTTTCTATCTCTCCCCATCTCTCATCTCCAATCGCCCTCAAACCCTTTCACACCATATCATACCCTCCACTCTCTCACTCTCTCTCTCTCTCTCACACACACACACGCACACTCTATTCTTTTCCCCCACTTCCTCTACACACATTTTCTTCCTTCACCTTGGAGGCTAGTTTAGTACAAAGCCATTACTATTCTGGGCCTCAGCTGTACATGTGCGACCGAGTTCCATGAATAATACAGCCATTTCCGTGCTACAAAGCCTCACCATCTCTGATATTGTTTGACAGGAAATTGCCGGAGACTCGGTCAACGAAGACTGGCGTGTGTGTTTCTGGCCTGAATTCTCTCCCTTGACTTTCATCACTTCTTTTGGTATTACACTTTTCTTTGATTTGGACGAGATCCACTTGAAGAGATTTAAGAAACATAATGATGTAAGGTCATTGTTTTTCTTTGTGCGTTTCAAGAAAGTCAACGCTCGTGTTCAAAGAAGGTCAGACGTTTAGAAACATATCTTCCTACATTGCCGTCTTCTTGCGATACTGCAAAAGCAAACAGCTTAATTGAAATATTGAAAGGGCAGGGTGGTAGTACATGGAACTATAGGGTCCTGAAACTTCCCGCGAAAGGGCGGAGTAAAATAGGCCTCTGCTAAGAAAAATCTGAAATGTTCAGTAGATAGGTCTATCTCATATGCACTATTATAGGAAACAGTAAAATCAATACATTTAATTAGGTATTGCAATTTTTTCCGTAAAATTCAGAGCATGCAACATTTTCAGTTAAATGTGTGTCAGTTCAATGATTGGAGAGATGGATTATTAGGTGTAAGGAAGGATTGGTGGGCTCCTGGGTGGAGCTGCTGTGCGGCTGCTGAGAAAGCGACCCGAATTTTCACTCATAGGTGACAAAACCAGCGTCTTCAAATTGTAACATTGAAACGTTGCCTTAAAAATATCTGTATTTCTTCCAATTTAAGACGCAAGATTAGGTCCTTTTTTATCTTCTTTTCATGTTTTTGTTCTTATCGTTTTTAGATTATTGGAAGAAGAATTCATTATGGCAGCAATGAGGTCATGGGTCTTGGATTGTAATAGAATGGTGCCTTCTCCCTTCCGTGGTGACTGGATTGAAGATCTCAAAGACAGAATGTGTTACTAGCTGCTTTAAAATTGCGGATTTCTTTACATGTGTCACCCTGGATGTATAGTGTGCTTCGTTTTTCACATCAAAGGCTTGAGACCGGCCTCTATACAAGAGCTCATATAGAGTAGAGTATTTTTTTTTAAAAAGTTGAGGCACAAACCTAGAGTACTAGGATCAGCAACTTGCTTTGTGCGCGAGTCTTGTTTCATGTCCTAAGATGTTTGCTTAGAATTCGACTGTCTGCGCTTCCGTTTGAGGATTGAAATGTAATTAAGGCACCTTACCAAAGTGTTCGACCTATGCGGATAATAACAGTGCATATGAGAAAGCCTATAGAGTAAATTTCATGGCCAAGAAGTTCGGATCTGTGGGCTGCACCAGCAAGATAGAAATCTAGAGGTTTGATGCATGGAGCGATCCGATACAAAATTATGCTAGATCTCACACCTGTCCCATTTAAAACGCGATATAAGCAATGGTTTTGTTATAGGTTAAATCCTAGATTTTTTTGTTGTTGTCTCTACATTACAGTATAAAACTCTAGGGTTTAGTCTTGGTTTTTGTCTCAGACCATGCACTATTGTACAGAACCCTAGTGTCTGTGGTCGACGTTTTATAGCATTTTCCGCCTGCGAGGGCCGGGCGTGTTCTTCGATCGTGGGCACAGCGAGTGATGGCAGGTTTGTGTGAAGACCTCTACAGGGACGCGAACTTTCCTGAAGGGAGTGGTAGACTGCCTGGTTGTCATCCGGGGCCGGGCGGGCCACGTTTGATCATAACATGATAAATTCTGTCATCCGCCTCTTGCTAAATCCGCATCTTGCTCTTTAACCCTCTGAAAGAGGTGGAGAGTGGCAGGAGAGAGAGAGAGAGAGAGAGAGAGAGAGAGAGAGAGAGAGAGAGAGAGAGAGAGAGAGAGAGAAACAAAACGGTGAGGATGAAGATGAAGAGAGCATTGCCAACATCAGCACAATTTCAGCCAGCCATCTACTTCCGTCAATCGAAAGTTACAGTATTTTTTTAATAACGTACTGAGTTTGCTCAAAGAACTGCTCAATACCATGGCCATACATTAAATTAGGATCGAACTCAAGACGCCGATTTTTATGAATCAAACGCACTTGACCACTGAACCACCGACACCCCCAACTTGCTGCACCCTGCGCACTCCGGGATTCGAAAAAGAAAGAGAAACAACGACATGCTGATTTAAAGATCCTGGCTTTGATGGTTTCCAATTAATCGCCAGCATTTTGATGATCGTTCGCGCCTTTGATGGAAGCCATTGCCCCAGAATGTCCAATATTTTATTATTCGGTCAAAGGGACGAAGGTTTGAAGAGGTTTCCTTGCCGGCAATTTATGGCCAGGAGATCCGTGCAAGGAGTAGTTTTGCAAAAAAGAAACCCACGTACCCAAATTCCTACACGCGAACACACACTACCTCAAACACACGTGACATCAGAGGAGTTAGTGCGAAATCTCTCTCGCTCTCTCGCTCTCTCTCTCTCTCTCTCTCTCTCTCTCTCTCTCTCTTTCTCGCTACTGTCTCTTTCTGTAGGTCTCCTCTGTGTGTTTGTTTTGCACGAGAGTTCAATACTGGGAGGGAAAAAAATCTGTGGAACGACACATGTAGTCATTTCATTGCCGAACGTAACTTACAAAAGAAATCATCTCAGACAGAAACACTTCTGAGACTTCCAATGTGTCTTTGAATAGCAGAGAGTCTCCAGTTCTGGTAGACTAATCGGGGGTGACGCAGACTCCTTCAAAGATTCGAGTACTTATATCAGTCTTACAAAGTTTCGAAAGAGTTCTTCAAAAGTCTGACGTTCGAATTTTGCCTACTTTGAAGCAAGTTCAAAGGGATTTTTTTGTATGCGGAAGTTGGAGTTATAAACTAACTTGCGGATAGTAAAGTTTGGAAACTCGATCCACTTAGGAGATTGTAAGTATGGAACCGAGATCTAGTTAGACACTGGTTGGAGATTTTAAAGTTTCGAGCTCAGGCTTAGTTTTAAATGAGCTAGAAGATGGTAAATTTAGAAACCCGAGCTAGTGATACCTAAGTGTGAAAATCCGAGCCTAGTTAGGTTAGAAAGGAGATTGGAAAGTTTGGAATTAAATCCGGAGCTTGTAATGCCTGTGAGGGGAGATTGTCACGTTTGCAAAACCCGATCTAGTTAAAGGTTAGTAAAGGGGTTGTAAATGTTGACCTGTGAATAGTCGATTTAGAGCACTAGTCTCCATTATGCCAAAGTTTCTAATGCTAAACGGAATGTTTTTTGCAGTTGTGGGTTCGATCCCTGCTGGGGGTGAAATATTTAAGGCAGGCTAGATAACCGAGGTGGGTTTTTTTTTCTACGAGTACTCCATTGCTTCCCTTCTTTAATATTGGTACTGGGAGTAGTCAAGTTCAAATTTGGAAAGAACAAAACAATTTGCTTCTGTCTTGTAATGTCAGTCTCTCTGACTTTACTCCACTTTTTTTTTAGTAATGAAAGTGCTTTTGTTGTATATGTAAGTGTGTTTGTACGTGTAACATGTGAGCTTGTATATTGGTTACAGATCGTCGCGCCCTGAGTTTGATTTAGGAGAATAGTGTGTGTTTATATATCATCTATTATTATTATTATTATTATTATTATTATTATTATTATTATTATTATTATTATTATTATTATTATTATTATTATTAAGATGATGATGATGATGATGATGATGATGCATTACTGGATGATGATGATGATGATGATGATGATGATGATGATGATGATGATGATGATGATGATGATGATGATGATGATGATGATGATGATGATGATGATGATGATGCACTACTGTATGATGATGATAACGTTGATGGTCTGCTATACATTTAAGCATCCTGAACTGTTGTGTGTTGCAGGAAGTTCATACCGGAGAAAACGAGACACAAACGACAGGCACTGCAGGACATGACACGGCCGTTGAAGAAGTGGCTGTTCCGCCACAGAGACAACCCCTATCCGTCCAAAGCCGAAAAGATGCAGCTCGTCTCTGAGAGCCAGATGACCCTTACACAGGTGAGTATGTTTGATGATGTTGATAATGATGATGATGATGATGACGAAGACGACGACGACGATGGTGATGATAATGATGATGATTCATGGGTCTGTTCAATTCAATTCAGTCGTTAAATTTATTGTCTTTTTTTTACAAACGTGATATTAGGCAATAAATAATTCTAAACCTTAATGTAAACAAAATAACAAAACAGTAAAATTTACAGCAGTGAGTACAATGGAGTTGTCATGACTTGCACAATATCATGTGCAACAGCACTTGAAACAATTTCGCGAAGGTCATTGTCTACAAAAATATTATGCCTTATTGTAAATACAAAGGTCTTAAAATTGGACAATCTAGTAGCAAATGACGATATGTAATTTCTTCTGAGCACACACATGTAAATGCCTTTAGAAAACTTAGTAAGCCAAGAGTTTAGGCGTTTCATGGGTCGTCCTCCATGCAGCTCGCCATTATTAGCCGGAAGGTTGCTGTCGTTGTGTGATTCGTTTTGTGGTGGATGGTGATGTTACGTAATACGTGATAAAAGTGGTGGTCGTGCGTTGTTGTTGTGCCGGCGGTGGTGGTGCTGATGCTGCTGCAGATGATCAGGATAGATGTGGTAACGCTTGTCAGAGGAAGACATGGAAGAAAATGATGGATCACTTCTGCTGGTGCTGATAGTACTGCCACATAAAGCGTAGCTGAGACTAGGGGGAGAGGTCTCGTCTTGTCTCGGCTATGCGTGATGATCTATAGCCTACTGCCTCTGATGGCAGCAGTAAAATTGACGCTGAGGACAATGCTGCCATCTTCAACTAATTCTTTCACAGGTGTCCAACTGGTTCGCTAACGCCCGAAGACGGCTGAAGAACACGGTCAAACAGCCAGACCTGACATGGGCCTCCCGCATAAAGCTCTACAACAAGTGTGTGGAGGGAAATGCAGAGCTCTTCTCTATCTGCTCAGACGACAGCTTCTCAGACTCGGACGAGGAGGACATGATGGGTAAGTTTTTTTGTTTTTTGTTTTTTTTTGCTTGTTTGTTTCACTGATTGGTTGGTTGGTCGGTTGGTCAGTGTGGTTGTTTGTCGATGTTGATTTAAAAGAAAAAAAAAGATGAGAAAGAGGGGACATGGCTATGGTGATGATGAGGAAAGTGGTAGAGCCGGTAGGTGGAGTAATAACTCGCCCCAGTATGATCAACTAGAAGAAAGAAACGGAAGAGTAGAATGGTATGTTTAATCATAAGAAAAGGATATATATTGAATTCATATATAGTTTCTTTGAAAATTAAGATTTAATAATTCTTCTTTTTATTTAAATGTAAAAGAAAAGCCCGCACATACACACATGTAAAACACACATCTTTAGGCATGCTGCACACGCATCAATGACTTTGTCGTCAGAATAATTTTCATGAAGTCAGAATCTATTTCCACCGCACATCCTCAATCTTCTAAAATTCATACTACTATAATGTGGCCAGTTGACGGAGGGTGACTATGAGGGATAAAGCGCTTACTATAAGTTTCTGTTAATTTTTAAGAGTATCATTCACCCAAGCCCATTAATATTTAACACTTTGAGAAAACAAAATCGCCTTACTTATTGCCATTATTTATTTATTTATTTATTTATTTATTTATTTATTTATTTTATTTACACTAATATTAATAATTTAATTTTTATTTCCTTAGTTAGTTAGTTTAGTTTATTGACAAAAAAATATTAACATATTTTTATTGTTTACAGTTCAGTGTAATTAGCTCTCATCTCTTATAAACTAATATTGTCTGATTTTAGTTTATTAAGCTCGATCCATGGTCGCTACCGGGGCGAGATACACCGACTAGCTTGGGCGAGATAGTACTCTATGCATAATCAATGATCCGGATCGGTAAACACGTGAGAACAAGGATCGGGGGCGCGATTGAACGGGGCGAAACGTTACCTCCCCGAGCCAGAGAAGCCTGTGGTGGTGGTGGTGGTGGTGGTGGTGGTGAACCTTTATTTCCACCGGTTTGGCGACCTAAATACCATTTAGGTAGCCGATCACTGTGAACTGGCTACCTACTATTTTGAACGGCTACCTATAATGTGAATGTCTACTTAACCATATTTGTGAACTGCTACTTAATTTTGAACCCATTTTTACGACAGGCGACCTAAATGTGAATGGTTACCTGCCTGTGAATGGCGACTTAAGCAGTTCACCACCACGGCTACCTATTACGTGAAATGTTACTTGATGGTGATATGGCTACCTAATATGCTATGTTGTTAAACTGACATGAAACAATTTGTTTAAAAAACATTGACCATTGATACGTTGAAGCGTAAATTTTAAAGCCACTTTAAACTACTTCCATTCTTCACTTTAACACCATTCTTGCTTGAGATAGAGAGACAGAGAGGGGGTAAGGGGGATAAAGGAAGTTCTACACAAACATTTGTATGGACAGAATGCACAATAATGTTGTAACCACACTTTCATTGTTGCAACGTTGTAATTTAATTCTCAATGAGGGTCACTCTACCACAAGGATAACAGAAATTATTTTATTTCGCCAATTGACATGTAATAGATACACCAATCGGAATATTATTTGGTGTTGGACAATGGCAGAATGTTTTATATTTAACATCTCTCTGTCTTTCTCTCTCTCTTACACGCACGCACACACGCATACCTATATACACAAATGCATGCACAGCCACACGCACTAGCACAAACATACCCAAAGGCGCGCACACAGTCATCGCCTATACTACTACTAAACACAAACTCTCACAGCGAGAGCATCATTATTACATGATATTCCATAGCATACTGAAATGCATAAACAGACATTTATGTGAGAACATACCACATAAAACAATACTTTCAAACAGCTTCACATCACTTCAAGAGTCTTTATTGTCCAAACACATGGCATGAATATTTGTTTTGCAATGCAAGAAAAGAGATAACATCAATATTAATACATTTGATATACTATCATACACAACTTCCATACCGATATACAAATCTATCACCACTAGCACACATGCCTAAACAGATATCCAGTCACATACCCCTGCGTACACATTAGACACACAGATAATTATTCCACAATACACAAAACCACTCAAACCCACCCATTCCTCCATGCCTTAGACCCATCATAGCCATCCATAACACCTCACTCCTGTATCTATACACTCGCACTTAAATACTTTTCATCCTTTCTACCACTCAACTCGTTGACTCACACATACATCCATGCACACACATACACACATGCTTCCTCGTGCACCCACCCCTCCATTCATGTCTGCATACACCTTGCACTAACGACAGCAATATTAGGTTCCCGGAATAACTAGGTGCGACAAAGTACTAATGACTTCAGCAAAACTATCTTTTTAAAATTACAATACTGAGTACTGGTGAAAACCTGATGAAGGTGATGATGGTGATTTAATAATATTAATAATAATAATAATAATAAATAATTGTAATCATAAGAGTAATTATAAAAATAATAATAACAATACAACTAATTAAACTAATACAACAGCAGCAACAACAAGACTAATAATATATGGTAACAATGAAAATCCGAAAAGGCATGCGCACAGCAAAGGAGAACTGGATAGAAGATCAATGCCAGGAAATAGAGAACAACAGCAAGTAGGCCTACCAGTCTGTAAAGCGGCTGACAAGTGTCAAACAGCCCAAAGTCTCCACGATCCAAAGCAAGTCTGGCATATGCCTAACAGAAGAACAAGAAGTCTTGGACAGATGGACAGAGTACTGCTCTGACCTTTACAACTATTCATCAAATGGAGACCCATCAGTTCTAGCATGTCCCGAGAACAGAGAAGAAGAAGAAATCCTCCCAATTCTCTGGGAAGAAATTGAGGCAGCAGTGCAATCGCTAAAGATAGGAAAGTCAGCGGGAGTGGACAACATACCCGCGGAACTGCTACAAGCAGGAGGAGAAGCGATGACTGATGCCCTCACCATTATCTGTAACAAGATCTGGCAGAGTGGGGAGTGGCCTATACCATGGACCCAGTCGCTTGTCATCACTCTTCCCAAAAAAGATAACCTTCAGGAGTGTGAAAATTACCGCACCATCAGCCTCATCAGCCATCCCAGCAAGGTCCTCCTGAAAATAATACTCAACAGGTTGAAACCCCAAGGTGAACAAATCATAGCTGAAGAACAAGCAGGATTCAGGGCAGGGCGAAGTACCACTGAACAGATTTTCAACCTCAGAATAATCTGTGAGAAATACCTACAGCACCAACAACATCTATATTATGTGTTCATAGACTTCAAGAAGGCGTTTGACCGAGTCTGGCATGCAGCTCTATGGGCAACAATGAAAGTGTACAACATCAGCCCTAAAATTATTGAAGTCATCAAAAGCCTGTATGACAAGGCTACCAGTGCAGTCCTCCACAACAGCGCCATCGGGAACTGGTTCAGAACAACAATCGGTGTGCGTCAAGGATGCATACTCTCTCCAACACTCTTCAACATCTTCCTAGAGCACATCATGTCAGATGCTCTTGCAGATCATGAAGGTACAGTCAGCATAGGGGGTAGAGCAATCTCCAATCTTTGTTTTGCGGATAACATTGATGGATTGTCTGGAGAGGAATAAGAACTTGAACAGCTGGTACAGAGGCTTGACACCACCTCCAGAGCTTATGGAATGGAAATAAGTGCAGAGAAGACCAAAATGATGACCAACAACACCAATGGAATCAACACGAACATCAAAGTCCAAGGCCAATCCCTCAACACAGTGCAAAGCTTCAAATATTTAGGAGCCATTGTATCAGACAATGGGTCCCGACAGGAAGTACTCTCCAGGATCACACAAACAACTGCTGCCCTGACAAGGTTGAAGCCCATTTAAAAAGACAGGACCATCAATCTACATTCCAAAGTAAAACTGCTGCGCTCCCTTGTCATCTCCATCTTCCTATATGCTTGCGAAGCATGGACCCTCACAGCAGATCTCCAACGAAGAATACAAAGCATGGAGATGAGGTGCTACAGAAGACTTCTGGGCATTTCCTATACCCAACACATCACCAACGATGAAGTCCGACAGACCATCACACAAGCCATTGGACAACACGATGACCTGCTCACAGTGGTGAAGAAACGGAAACTCCGATGGTATGGCCACGTCACCAGATCATCAGCCCTTGCAAAGACTATTCTGCAAGGCACGGTGCAAGGAGGTAGAAGAAGAGGGAGACCGAAAACGAGGTGGGAGGACAACAATCGAGAATGGACTGGTTTGACACTGAGCGAAGCCATCAGTGCTGCTGAGGACAGAGAAAGATGGAGTATGCTGGTTAAACGATCATCTGTGGTGCCCCTACGACCTCCGGGTTACGGGACAGGATAGGATAGGACAGGATAGGAACAATGATAACACTAATAATAACAATACTACTAAAATTAATAATAATAACAACAAAAAGGATACAAAACCAAGCTTCGTGATGATCTAGGAGAACAAAATTAGCTGTTCGTGAGTTTAATATCCATGATAGTTATTGTCAACAAAACTACATAGTTGGAAGTAATAATAATAATAAAAACAAGAAGGATACAAAACCAAGCTTCCATGATAGTTATTGTTAACAATAAGCATCAGAAATGCCAAACAAATCAGCAACGACATGTACAGGCAGATTCAACCTCAGTTGAGTGAGGACAATTAACACTTCTTGAAATTTTGCTTGTGATTGATCTGGGCCCACTAATAATATGAGGCATGAGGAATGACACCGGAACAGCAAGAGTCAAAAAAGAGGGTAGGCCTGTGTAATATTTAACCTTCTCATCATCTCTAGACCCATCTTCTTTTTAAAAAAAAGTCATCTGACATAGTGCTGGCATTCAGTTTCATACGAAGAGTGAGGTTTTCTGTTCTTAGGGTCTGAAACTCAGACTCCATGGCTTCCAGGTAGCAAATGGTAATGTCGGTCTGGACTTCCTGCTCCACAGTTCCTTTCAAATCAGTAGCTTCTTCACCCAGTTCTAAATCAGTGTCCCCTCCAAGATCACCCATAGATGCGTCACTGTCTGTGGTGTTCTTACCGTCCTCAGCATGATCTGCACAAATAAGAACCATAACATACACATAAATATTTGTTTACTTCAAGCACATTCTATGTTTAGGTGATCATACTGCCTTGAAATGTTTCACTTTTGTTTTTTTACTCAAAAGTATGAGTAAATGCTTATTTTTGGCAATCAGTGTTCCTGCCATCTATAAGACAAGATGTGGCTTTTTTTCAAATTAACCAAAATGAAAACTGAAGACAGTTTATTTAACTGTAGTTTAATACTGATGAATTAAGATTCACCACGATGAAGTGGTGGGAACGGGTTGTGGTGAGAGAAAAAAATTAACACTGGATCTGGGTGCATGCTTCCCTGGAAAACTGCATTCCTGTGCACTTACTGACAACTGCATTACCTTCAAAAAGCATAATTTCATGGACCACATCAAATATCTAAATACGAAGGCGATGCATTATACATGACAATGTTAGATTTACAAACATTAAAAAGTGCATTTTAGAAAGGCAGCATTGTTTCAAAAACACAATTTCTTTACACTTGAAGATAAACCACGAAATATTTCATAAAGTAAATATTCATTGCATACTGTTGTGGGCATTTCCTTGTTTCTGTTGCTCTCTCTTCTGTTTCCATTCAAACCGGTCCACATCAGGTGGATGCACATTTAATGTTGTAGCCAAGGTGCAAAGTTGGGATCCAGTTGGGCGCATCATCTTGATAGAACCCGCACGTTTTCCTGTCATCAAAATCAATTCAAAATGTAATAACAACTACACTAAAATATTGACTTGCATGATAAACAAAAGAAGCAATCTACTCGTCTCTAGTCTTTCCTCTGTGATTCTGGAAGAAAGGTAAACAACACGTGTTTCTCCTCAGGTGTTTTGTGTGTGGTGTTTTTTAATTTTTTATTTTTTATTCAAGTAAACGTGAAATTTGAAAAAAACAAAAAACAAATACAGTCCCAGTCTTTATATCACGAAGCTTAAACTCACATTCTATCTATGAAATGTGAGAACAGAGCAAAAGTAATCTAAAAACCCTCCAACACACGACCTGCTCAAAAATGGCAGATTTTACTACTGCCAGGTTGTCGGTGAAAGTGGGCAGCTGCAACTTCGCAATGGCCTAGTAAGACAAATAACAAAATGCATGTGAACCATTGAACAATTATTGAAAATGCTTACCTTTCACAAAGTGGCGTGACCACACACGGGTCCATGGTTTTACTGTTTTGTCTGTGATCTTCTTTCGATTGATTTGGGCGATTCAAAGCCTTCTCCTCCAAGCTGTCAGCTCGCGTATGTTGGAGCCTCTATTGAATATAATCGTCGGAATTCTATGGTAAGAGATCCCAAGATCTCTAGTACTTCGCTTCGAACAATGTTTGACACAACAATCGTTCGTCATGTTGAGAAAAATGCGAATAATTACGCACAAAGTTATGACGTCAATCGGGATAGGTCCAGTCTATTCTCTCTCTTTCTCTCTTTGTCCGGAGAACAGTTATTCGGGGTGGGGACATTCCAAGCAGTATAACACCCGTTCTGCTTGACTTATTTACACACTTTTGGTTGCAAACAACGCACCGTTGAAATACCTACCTACAATGTTTGTATATTTGCTAAAAGTTTTCAAACAGTTTTGCGATTTGATTGATTTTGACTGCCACCGATTGTCTTGGCTACCTAAGCTAAAATACGGTTAATACATTTATTATAATACTTCGCCACCAAGCCCATAGATCATTACAATAATTAAAAATAGTATCGAATTTAAGTTTTTGAGTACATGGTGTCAAAGTTTTAACTTTTTGTAAAAGTGTTGACCAAAATAAGCGCGGTGGTGCTTTTCCAAACTGCACATGGTGACCTAAATCGGATATAAAAACCCCAAATCCACATTTCTCCCGCCACGATGAACAAAGTTAAGTTTTTAATGATGGTCAAGCCGAATGTAACTAGCTCATATGCACATGGCATTCTACTTAATTGAATTAAGGACGCTGTCACTGACTTTCTTAGGTAGCCATTTTCGGCTTATGCCACGGGTTTTTACAATGTTCCAGAAAATCACTATAAAACTAAAATTACTGATTGGATTTTCAAAATGTTTCTTTCACCACTTTAGTAACATTCCAGGCAATGTTTCTGCCAAGTTTGGTTACATTTGGTTAACGTTTAGATATTTATTTTTCATTTCAATCGTTAAAACGAGTTCACGCAACTTGGTGTTGAAATCTGGACATATGGGCAGTGTGAGGAAGTAATACGCTTGACTCTGGTTTTTTTAAACCACCAAAAACACGTGGTGTTTCAATTCTAAATTTTATACAAAATATATTTCTTGATATTTCTTAACCAAACAAACACCACCTAAGTTTTTACATCAAAATAAATAAATTTCATTAAATAGAACACGTAAATAGTTTTAGGTAGCCACTTTTTGGACACCTCCCATTGGTATAAAAAAGTAATAATAACTGTTCCATTGAATTTTTCAGAAACCTACAGCCATATAATTTACAATGAAACACTCAGAATCTTAATTGAAAAACTAGAAAGTACTCGTGGTGGAACCATTTTGATTAGGTAGCCAACGTCACGCCAGCAGGTAGTGGTGGTGGTGGTGGTAGGGGTGATGATGATAATGATGATGATGATGATGATGTAAACTATGAAGATGATGATGTTAATGGTGATGGTAAGGGTGGTTGTAGTGGTGAGAAAGGCTTGAGGTGATGAGAGAAGATTTGGTGGCCATAATGGGTCGCAGTTGTAGTCATCGTGGTGGTGGACTCTGCTGCTGATGCTGATGACGATAATGTTAATGATGAAGCTGATGACAATGACAACGACGACGACGACGACTATGATTATGAATATCAATAATGATGATCTGTTTATTTAATGATGTTGGTGCCTTGCTACGCACTCAACTCCACGCTGGCAGAATGATTAAACAACGTTTACAATTTCACAGATTGTATCAATGTTCCGACTACGTATCAAGTTCAAGCTTACTTCATAATTATAATACTTGTTATCTTAAAAACTTGGCTCCAATTTTAAAGAAAGTTACAGTAATTGCCTAGGACTATGACCGACCTCTAGTAAGCATGTTTATTTACACTGCTGTTGTAACCAGTTAATTAAGCTAGTTATGTGACAACATAGGAGTTTGATTACAGAAATTTAAGTTAGTTTGTCGCAGACGAGCTATTTACATCGTAATACAGATCTTCTCGAATCCACACTGATGAAGTGATGATATTATTTTTACTTGTGTATTATGGTGTTATAAGGTGTTTTTTTTTTCTCTCAGATAACCCATAGTAATAGTATATCTCTTTTAAGTCTTATGATGTGGTTTTGAAGTTAGTTTGCAAAAGACGAACTCTTAGCGTGGTATTTCTTGCAGACCTGTGTGAACACATTTGATTTGTTCTTCAAGTGATGACGTTTTTTTAATCACATGAATGACACGAGTTTGAAATAAGATTGTCACGTACTATTTCTAGTAAAGACTTCTCATTCTCTTGTAATACCTTTTATTCACACCAGTGATACTACCTCACGAGCTCTTAACGTTGTTGTACAGATTGATCTGAGTATATTTGTTTTGTTCAAACTGATGGAATTTCTTCACATGAATGAGCAGCTCTCGAGCTGGAAAAGCCATATAAGATATAACATAAATAAATTAATAATTAAATAACTATTGACACGGCCTGTGAAGTTAGCTTGCCACCGACTACCTAGCAAGAACACTGTCACGAACTGGCTAGCTTTAACTCTGCACATTTACTATTTAGCATGTGTAGTCATTGTACCCTTAGAGAGTCAGTATATAACACAGCAGCAATTAAGATTACACAGCAGACCACACACCGCGAGCCCGACCCACGCTAGCGCAGTGAGTCAGCACTTGAGCTTTGAATCGGACCGTTTTAACCAATCAGAGCAGGCTCAGTGGGTAGAGCAGTTTTGAATGTGTCAAAACCTAAGACAGTTTGAATCAGTCGTGTGTGAGACGAGGTAGAGGCAACATCTCCACAGCTAGAGAAATCTCTACACTCATAGACCAGGAAGCAGGACTTAGAATCTTAGAATTCTATCAAGTCACTACGGGCCTGAACTTGTCAAACAGACGGGCAGGCGAGCTATCCCGAGCTATCCCGAGCTATCCTGTGCACCCCACTCCACAGAAACGACTAGTTGGATTAGGAGCCTTTACCGCACAAGTCGGAAAGAGCTACCTTGAAAAACACCCTGTCAGACCCCACAGCGTGGCAAGGGAACCCAACTACACAACGACAAAGGTGTACCAGAAGCTACCTCACAGAAGGACTTCGAACACCCCACACATGAGTTAAGTGCATAAGGCGAAGGTGCACTTAAACTGATCATAACAGGACCACAGTAGTCCAACTCTTCAAATACTGTAAAACGGACCACAGTAGTCCAAATCTACATGAGATATTATAGCAAGTGCCCGAGGAAGAAATAACAGCTACCTAGACTATCAGCGATCGAACTATTAGCATTGAAAGAGACTTTTTAAGTTAGATTAGTACTTAGAGAATCGTGTATAGAGTAGATGAAATAAATGTGTGATTTTAACTGTTATCAAGTGGCTGGACTACATATGATTCATAGCCGTGTGAAAGCTAGTGTGACAGTAATCTTTTACCATTTTTCTATCTATTTCGGTACCCCAACCTTAACACAGAACGAGCTAAACAAATAAATTTATTAAAGTAATTCATAGGGTGACGTACTAGCAGTTCCCACCGAATAAACGTGAGGGTCCATAATTCCATTGTGCAGAGCCCATAAACCCCACGTGACAAACACACATCTTTTTTCAAAGGTCAAAGTCAGTCAATACATCTTTTATGCTTGAAATCACCTTTATTCTTGCAGGTGACATTGTGATCCCAGCCCCTTCCCCACCCCAACCTACCCCACCGCCTTCTCCAATATATGTCATTGTCTGTAAGTTAATTTTTTCACAGTCTTCCTAGTAATAGTATAGACATGTTGTACTCTGGTAAGCACTGGTGTTATTCACAACTGATAACATGGCTTTAGGTTAGTTTGTCACAGACGCACACTTTGCGTCCAGACATACTTCCTTCACCTCTTTGTCTGGGGTTAAAGTTTGAGAAGGTTTTCTGATTGGACTGCAGATGTGTCTGGTCCAAGTCCCCCTAGGCTGACGGAGTGCTCATGAGTCAGCTGTCTGCAGTGAATCACCCACAGCGATGACTAAGTGCCACTAGAAAAATGCAGATGACGTAGACTATTGCACTGAGCAAAGAATGCAATTAAGTTTCTATCAGCATCATCACAGAACCATTTGTTTCTATTATTCGACATTCAACGATGGCTGTATTTTGGTAATAAAAACAACGGCTGATGCGTTCGAAAAAAGAGAATACTATCATACATTATGTCAGCATTTCCACATAATGATTTGCTTCTTTTATGCAAGGACCAATCAAAATGTGGCAAATACAAATAGACTGCCATTTTCACAAATAGGATATAATTGTGTCAGTTGTTTTGCATAAAATGTGCCTCTATTTCTTGCACGGATCATTGTTGATATACATTATGTCAGCAGTTTCACATAATGATTTGCTTCTTTTATGCAAGGACCAATCAAAATGTGACAAATACGAATAGACTGCCATTTTCATAAATAGAATATTATTGTGTCAGTCGTTTTGCATAAAAATTGCCTCTATTTTCTTGCACCGATCATTGTTGACAATGCTTGTATTGTATTGCAATGAATATTCTTATGTATTTCTACACAGTTATGAATGTTTTAAATATTCCAGAGCAGGAATTGACGGGTTGCTTCTGCTTTTCGACAGGTTATTATATGAACTGAATGAATAATCATGGAGGTTTATATACCTTGGAGAATTCACTCATCACAGAGAAGGGTAAATTGGCTTGAGAACTGCATTTAGAACTCTTATTAAAAGCTTTAGCACGTCGGTCTTGTGTTCTCTTGGGGCAGGCAAACTAGAAACATTCAACAAGTTCTTCTTGGTCGACTCTACTCCTTGCGGGCGAGGTGAGGTCTGTCAATTACTCGTCCTATTAATGTGTTTTACTTGTCTTACGAGATGAATATGCAAAACGAAAAATAAGTCCGGTTCCTTCAGACATTCAAATTGTCGTAGTAGCTGCATCCCTGTGGTGTAAACTAGACCTGACCAGGCAACAACACCAGCAGCTGCCATCACCACCAGCAATGCCATCACCACCATCACCCAGCAACATCAACAGACACAAAGACTTTTCCAATAACTTTCGTTTCTAATGTTTAGAAACGAACTGCCTAAGATCAAGACATTTACGCCGCATTCGCTGTAATATTCAAATTGGGCTTACTTGAATTAGGTTTGAAAACCGTGATACGTAGAAACTATTCAGATTATGCATTGACCATAACGGAACACGTAATGCGCACAAACTATTCAGAATCAGTATTGAACAAAGTACTACGCAGAAACTATTGACAGTCGGAGACTTTAACAACATTTCTTAAATGCATTTTGAAGAGCTGTTTCAGGTTCCCCTTTTTGTGTGTGATCGTATTATCTAGCCAGTCTGGTCGTAAGAAATTGGATTGAAGCAAATAATTTGGTGTTCAGCACTCAGGTGTGAGTAGTCTGATTTCATTTCGCCATTGGCTTTGAAGAGAATAGAATTAGAAAGCTTTAACAATTGGCTTAAACGTAATTTTATTTTTAAAAACAACAAGTAAAGCATTGTATATAATACATAAAGGGCACAAAAAAACCAAGATTAAATAAGTGCTACCCTTGAACATAGATACAACAATTGACGCTTTAACAATTCCCAAAACATACAACAAAATGGCTCTTCAAGTTTATGGTTATTGACTTTTGATGCCTTTAAAAAAATGTGGAGACAAATATTTTACTTGTGAGAAACATTCTGTAACTTAAAAACAAAGCACTTTCGGATCAGAGTACATTGAATTAATGTTTCATCTTGAGTTCGTTTGTGTCCAACACTAGTAAAGCTAACACCATTACCATTCGATTTGTCCTGTCTATTAATCCGCCGTAATGTGTTAGCCTCTGAACTTCTGTACTAGTTGTAGGCAATGGTTTTTATATTAAAACAGGCTAAACACGCACCTTAAAGAACGTCAAAGCACTTCGCAATTAAATTAAATTGATTTGGGGTATAGTCGTGCTTTAGAGTAGTGGATTGTGAATTCAAGTAACCAGTAGTCTTTGGTGATTTACATTTTCTTTTTCTGTACGCGTTCTTCCCTCTAGGTTCTCTCGTTGCTGTTGTCAGTTGTGGAGTTGGAATAACAATTAGACACGAATATAGTAGGCAGCAGTGTTTAGCGAAGTTAAAAACAAACAATAGCCTGTGTTGCTGGAAAAGTTCGCCACCTGGCTGAATCAACATCATGCTGTCCAATGCGACGATTGATTAGAAAGCACTTGCAAATCGGCGAGAGGAGGAAAGAAAAACTAATTGTAAAGAAAGTTTACCGCAATAGTGTGCTTTTGATGAGTGAGGAAAACATTTGCTTCGTTGGCAGACCTTTGAGTAAACAGAAAACAATTTAATGAAGGAAAAATGTGCTTTTAAGACTTGTCCTTGAGAAAAAAAATAAATTGGCTTACTGCTTTATTCGTCAGGATAATTATTTAAGATCAAACGCTAAGTTATAATTAGTGCCTTTGAAAAACCAGCGATGCAATGATTGTGCCATAGAAGTGTCTTGAGGAGAAATTCGCTTTTAAAGGAGTTAAAAGCAACTCTTATTTAACGACTCCGAGTTACAATTAGTTCAGTATGGAAAATGCAGCGCTAATTGGATTTAATAACCAATTTCCTTTTCTGAATGACCGATTGCCCGGTACCAATTTTATTTACAAATGCAACAACGCCAGCAGTTTGAACAATTTTTTTCAGCTTGAAAAACAATAACGACCGGCACTCTCTTGCTTAACTTCTAAGGAGCGATAAATAAAAGCGATACAGTGCTAGCTATGCATTTGCACGAGACTGTGTAGCAAACCTAGTCTGGCCAGCTTAGTCAACGCAGGCGTAGTGAATAATTCACCCAATCAGGGCTTCCCAACATTTATTGTCAGTTCGCCAAACGCCTGAAACGTTGTCAAAGTCTGATGCTTATGATAAGATTCTGTAGCATTCTCGCCTTCCATCTTAAGAAGAAAGTGTGCCATTACGTCAGAAATTAGATATTCAATGTTTATAGGGTCCAGCGAAGGGCCAAGAGCCGAATCAGGACCATACAAAACTATTCAAAATCAGATTAGAATATTAACATTAAAAAATGATTAAAGATTAACATAAAACTAGTATCACTGATGAAATTCCACCAAGTATACCATAAAGATAATATGACCTATATGCGATATCATAAACCAACATCACATAAAAATGTAAACAGGTTTTGACCATTGCAAAGTTTTAAAATCTTATTAAAAGGTATCGAACCAAAATATCTTTCTCTGTCATTAACCAAATCAGCACATTCAGACATAAAATGGCGGACGGAAAAGGATTTGTCACATGCAAAGCACCACATTGGTTCTTCTCCTTTCAAAAGGAAACTTTGGGTGACATGAGTATGCCCTATTTGAAGGCGAGCCTAAACAGTTTCTTCTTTGCGAATGGACGCAAAGTTAGGCAAAGAAGCGACAAATCTGGAAGAATTTGAAATAATTTGTTATTGATTTGAATAGACCATTTGGTCTGCCACAGCCGTTTACAATAAGAGCCATTCGTACAACGCAGGTCAGAGTATGGAACAAACTGAAAAACCTCTGAAAGAAAATCAAGATGAAGATCTTCTTTAGCCGCTTTGTCCACAGCAGTATTGCCGTGCATGCCCATGTGACTAGGTACCCACATAAAAACTATCTTTTTGCCTTCAGAAACACGCGGTGTGTGGAGATAATGGATCTCTGCCAGAAAGTTGTGCGATATCTTTCTCGTGGAAATAGCCTGAAGTGCTGAGAGTGAATCGAACATGATTAAAAATGAGGATCTTTTGGACTGATAAACCTGTTTCAGAGCTAAATTAATGGCCTTGAGCTCAGCTATATAAACAGAACAAAAATCAGGTATACGCTTTTGCAAAGGTTGGTCGAGGTGTCTCCCAGAGACCAACGCAGCAGCAGCTGCATCTCTTTTCTTCGACCCGTCCGTAAAACGTTTTTCGTATCCTTTATACAATGAATATTGTTCTAGGTAAAGTTGCTTATAAACAGCTTCGGAAGTGTCGTTCATTTTGAAGGATGTGAGATCGAAGTTGATAGTGGGACTGATCAGTTTCCAAGGTGTCATAAATATAGAAGCGTGAAAACAAATTGCGAAAGTGGGGCCGGGTAGCTCAGTTGGTAAGAGCGTCTTGCTAGTAACCGAAAGGTCGCTGGTTCGAATCCCGGATTGGTCAACGTGTGATCATATTATTTTCCCCTTTACCAACAACTGGCCCGCTGGTGTCAGTATAAATCGGTCCAGTAGTCACCTATATGCGAAAGTGTCGTGTGACTATAATCTACTAACAAACAAACAAACATCCAAGGTGGGAGCACAGTTAGCAATTGGTCACCATGACCGCAGTCAATATCTATGCCTGCAGTATCAAAGTGGGGACTTATTCTGATACCAAAAGGAGGAACCTCTGTCGGTTTGTTGGAGTATTTAAGTGTAAATAATGGGTTTAGGGCACAATCGTAGTATAAGCGGGATTTTCAGGATTAGCCTTAAGTTTTAGAAAATAGTTCACGGCGAGTTGAAGCGTACGGGTCTCCAAGGGAGGCTCGCCAGCCTCAGCATAAAGACTTTCTTTCGGGGAAGTGCGAAACGCTACGTCAGTGTACCTGTTAGTGCTCGCTTGTCTTCTTGAAAATCCTAGCTTCATCCATTCCCTACTATATCTAAGAAAACCCAAAGGACTGTATCGTTTAGGTCGTTGAAAACCGAGCACGTTTCAATACACATAAAAGAAAACGTACCTGTATGAACCTCTCAGATATAAATTATACGGAGTACGCCGCCGCTCTCTGGCTTGGCGCAAAGTTGTCGCCATCTTAACAATACTTAATCATTTAATGGAAAAAAAATTAATCGTACTTTTATTGCGCTTTTCCAACGCGAGAATTGCTCAAGGCGCTAGCCGGGATATGATCTAACTCCAGCCGCCTCCGGTGCCCACTTGGTGCCAGGCACATTGTCTGGCGCCCAGACAAAATGAACACAATCTTGCGTTCTATTTGCGTTCTATGTTAAGAATAGTCTACTACAATCGGTTTCTTTGCTATCAAAGTTTGTAAGATTCCGTGTGGCCATGAGTCTATCTTTGCGTTCCATGGAGATCATAGAGCAGCTTCTTTGCATCAGCTATTGGATGCGTTCAAATAAGTAGAGAGGGTCATTCCGTTGTTGTTTGTACTGGCAAGGGACTGGAATGAACCTAAATATTGAGAGGAACACGGAAGGATATAAATAGGGATGTGTTGGCTGCCACACAGGAAACTGGCAGGAAAAGTCAGAATAAACTGTCGTATGCTGTACCAAAGAAGAAACAGTAGAAGAAGAAGAAGTATGACGGCCTACTAGCGCCAAAACCGAGAGTTACCATTATCACGAGATAATTGAAATTATCACGTGTTCTGTGTAATTTACAGAGATACCGGTAATCCGCAGTGTTAATTAATAATTATCAGTATTTGCCACGCTTTCCTAGCGCCAAAACCTGACAATTACTAATATCATGAGATAATTACAATTATCAAGCGATAATTACAATTATCACTGAAAATTATAAATATCAAGATGAGCATGCGCGGCCCGATGCGCTATGCGCATGCGCGGCAGCGGCACTATTCCCAGCACGCCTGGGGTTTTGGCCCTAGTAAAGCGTGGCCAAAACTGAAAATTAGTAATTAACACTGTGAGTTACCGGTATCTCTGTGAATTACACAGAACACGTGTTAATTACAATTATCACTGATACATGTAAGTTTTGCAGGTTTTGACGCTAGTAAGCCGCCTAACCAGAATTAAGCATGATTACGTGAAAATTATAATTATCAAGTGAAAATTTTAATTATTATGTGATAATTACAATTTTCAGTTTTGGCGCATTTCCAGGCGGATTGATAGAGCCAAAACTGAAAATTAAACATGATCACACGAACATATTGGTAATTTTTCAATGATAATTGTAATTATCTCTTGATAATTGTAATTATCCCATGATATTTGTAATTATCACATGATAATTGTAATTATCAGGTTTTGGCGCTAGTAGGCCGCCATAAAGAAGAGAGGGAGATAGGAGTGGAAGAAGAAGAAGAGTAGAAAGAAGAAGGCACGAAGAAGAAAACAGAGAGAGCAGAAGAAGAAAAAGAATAGGAAGAGAAGGAGATGGACAGAGAGCGGACTAATCAGTGTTCCTGTTAATCTAATTACCAGGATAATCACAACCTGTCTTACGCCTAGTCCTGCGTAGTCAGCATGAATGGGTCAGCATCAAGAATTTAGAGAGAGAGAGAGAGAGAGAGAGAGAGAGAGAGAGAGAGAGAGAGAGAGAGAGAGAGAGAAGATAAGAACAAATTTATTTTACAAGGGTAAAAGATTAAGCACTTTTTTATATCTTGCCCTTGGGACTTGTAACAAAAACAATTAGTATAACACAATAATTTCATAATAATAACATCATAATGTAACAATATAATCAAGATCTGCGCACGCAAGAATTCAGAGAGAGAGAGAGAGAGAGAGAGATGATCAAAAAGATGATGAAGATGAGGGGAGAAATCGGACCAAAAAGGCAAAGAGGGAATGTGTTCAATAAATTTTGTGTAAGGCTACCGGGATGTCAGAATGGGGGTGGGCGGGAAGTGCAGTATAGTGCGTCTGATGTGCCTTCCTGGTGCCTTCCTAGTTTCTCAAAATATACAGGAGGAGGATGCTCATTCCTCGGCATTACCCGGCTCCCTTTGACAGCGGGTGGAGTGGGAGGACGTGCACCCTTTGAACCGAGGGGCGATTGAGGGCAGAGACGGGGTTTTTGCACCCAGCCGCCAGTGTCAGTGTTTGTTGGGGGTTTTAGCGAGGTGTCTGCGTCGCTTTCAGTCAAGACGGGACCCTTCATTTGAAAGTAACTTCTCGTGTATGAAAGCAACCCCCATTCAGAGTGTCAGTACCTTTTTTCGTAGGTTGCGGCCGCCCTTATAAACTTGACCCAGCTTATCATAAATCTGTAAAATTCTATAGAAATGTTGTTAGCATCTGTGTGTGTGCATGACTGAACACATTTAAACATCACACGTTGTGGCCAAGGCCGTAGTACACAATTTTTGCTGCCTCTATCAAGCGTAATTCTATGAAACCCAGGATGGCCGACACAGTTCGAAATGTTAGACGATTGACATAGTCTAATTGGCCTAGTATACAGTTTCAAACATTAGACTGGGAGATCTTTCACACTCAGGCTTTTAAAGCACCCGAAATCTGTATATGAACGCCACAACTCAATCTCTATGCAAATGCCTGTTCAGACGTTTCGGTGACGTTAGGCAGATTGAGCGGCACAGATCACGGTTCGTTTGAACAATTATTAAAACGATTTGGCTTGTAACTTCTGAAGAAGCTTTTATCGCAATATAAACATAGAGAACTTTTAATCTGGATTTTAGTTAGCTCTGTCTCGTCTTATTTTTAAAAAAAATCTATTTTAGGCTGAGTTGTATTGCGTTGACTAGCAAATTCTGCAGACCTGTGTGCTGGGTGTGGTATAAAGTGCAGTCATAATTACATCAAGCATCCTTTTTGAGTATGCACCGGCTGCTTCACACACTGAATGCTGGGAGAGGCACCACCCATTTATATCTACCTCCTAGGTTCTCCCCGGCATCACGTCCTTCAAAATGTTAGTGTAGTGGTAATGGATTAATATGCAAATGGGGTGGGAGGGGGTTATGCCTCAAATAAGACAAGGCAAATAATAAACTTGGAGGGAAGATAACGAAGCGTGTTTTTAAACGGCAACCATTGATTGCAGTTGTAAACTCAAAGGTCGTTGGGGCACCACAGATGATCGTTTAACCAGTGTACTCCAACTTTCTCTGTTTTCAGCAACCCTCATGGCTTCGCTCAGTGTCAAACCAGTCCATTCTCGAATGTTGTCCTCCCACCTCTTTTTCTGAATAGGTTTAGATAATTAGGGTATTGTTTTTTCTTCTTCTTTTTGTTTTTTTGTTCTTAGTTTTTGTCATTTTTACACCGCTGTAGTGCAAGTTGTTTATTTTTCCGCCGATAGTTCAACGGATACAAGTGGAAATACGGAATGTTCTTTAGTTAGCTTAACTAGACTTGGCTTAGTTGAATAACATACCCACACACTCATACGCGGGCAGGGGAGGGGGGAGTGGGAGAGAGAGAGAGAAGGAAGAAGAGAGTAGAAGGGCAATGGGCAGGGGTGTGTCTGCTTGTAGAAGAGGGATGAAGGAGGGGGATGATACATTGTAGAGGTTTTGGGTGGGGGTGAGGGGAGGGCGACGGAAAAGGTTATTGAAGCTGACGTCATGTCCTCATTTCTCCCTTTTCTGCAACAGCCTGAAACGGCCCTGATTAATAATTAGCTGTAGTGTTCTTAATAAAATGACGACATGGAACGTGACGAGAGTCAGTAAAAATAAAAGCTCAAGGGTAAAGCGGGAGAGGCTAAGCTGCAGAGCTGCCTATGAGAGAGAGAGAGAGAGAGAGAGAGAGAGAGAGAGAGAGAGAGAGGTGGGTGGGCGAAGGAGAGGGTCATTGTTTTTTACACTTTAAGACCGAGTTAATACTATATTAAGCAGTTAATAGAGTACAACCGGGAAAAACAAAGCCGAAACAAATAATAGAAAGTGCTAAACAGTAACTTCGGTGATAATGGAGAAACACAAGGAGAGGAGAAGGGTTTAATGTTGTATAGAAAGTATCAGAGAAGATTTCCATAAACAAACTTGAAGGTATATGAAGGGTGCGTGAGAATAATCAATGGTGACAGTACAGACGGACGGAGAGAGAGATAGATAGATAGATAGAGAGAGAGAGAGAGAGAGAGAGAGAGAGAGAGAGAGAGAGATAGAGAGAGAGAGAGAGAGAGAGAGAGAGAGAGAGAGAGAGAGAGAGAGAGAGAGAGAGAGAGAGAGAGAGAAACTTTGAAACTTTTTTTTTTATTAGGGATAAAGATTTTAGACTAATAAGTCTAATCTTTCAATCTGCCTGTTAAAAAATTAACATAATAAAAAGAGAGAGTGAGAGCGAGAGAGATAGAAAGACGGAGAGGAGAGAGAGAGAGAAAACACTACTTTCGATGCCAGTGGAAGCAGGTAGGAAAGGTATTGGGTACAGGCAGAGGAAGAGAACAAAAATCAAAACAAAGACAAAGAGAATCTGGTGAAAAAAATTGATTCTGAAGTAAGCCTACAGGATACTCTCTCTCTCTCTCTCTCTCTCTCTCTCTCTCTCTCTCTCTCTCTCTCTCTCTCTCTCTCTCTCTCTCTCTCTCTCTCTCTCTCTCTCTCTCTCTCTCTCTCTCTCTCTCTCTCTCTCTGTTACGATTTAGACGCGCACAATATTTATTTTGTTTTGCAAAGCATGCAATAACACAGTTATTTATCTTTGATGTAATTTTGCGTAGTTTTTAGAAAGTTATTAATTGATTTCAGCGTCCAGCGGACTGCAAACAGCCGAATCAGGACCACTTTTGCGTTGTTGCTAGAAGATGCTTTGTATAATGTTTATCGTTTTCGTCGGTCGATATTGTTGAGAATTTTCTGGAATTACTTGTTTATTTTTGATCAACGCTTCTAGACCTTATCTATAAAAGCTGGTCTAATCATATGGATTCGTAATCATTATGTGACGTAAGACAGTGCATAGTTCCGGTGACGAGTTTTATTTTGATTGGGTGTTATTGCGTCATGCTGGAATGTTCCAATTTTTTTATCGATTGCATGCTGGAATGTTCGCATTTTTTCTCGATTGCAGAGAGGCTATGTAAGTAATGCACTGTCTGCTTGTTGTAGAGATTTTCGGAAAGTGATCTTGTATACAGTTGTTGATGTTTGCTGAATAAAGTTGGACAACTTTTATCGGCTCCTAGATCTGCCTTGTTGCCGAGTGAACATGCTGCGTGGATAAACGAATTTGGGTTACACATACCAAGATTCAAGCAGCGGGCCTGAATCAGCTTTTGATAAATAAGCGTGTAACATACACACACACACACACACACACACACACACCTACACACACACACACACACACCCACACACACACCCACACACACACACACACACACACTCTCTCTCTCTCTCTCTCGCTCCCGTTTCTTTTTACTCCCTTCTTTTTCTCCTCCATCACACCATCCCCTCTCTCTCTCTTTCTTTATTTCTCTCTTTTTCTCTCTCCATCGCGCGCGCGCATGTGTCTCTTCCGTCCCGTTGGTCACACCAAAAGGGGAACTACGAGTTCAAGGTTATTTCAAAATCGTGTCGATCTGTTTTTCAGTGAAAAGTGGTAAAAATATGACGGCACGTGCCTTTGTTTCCCCTCCACTTCGACCACCTTCGCTCTCTCTTTCTCTCTCTTACTCCCTCTCTCTCTCCTTCCTCCCACGTACTTCTCCTGCTCCTTCTCTCTCTCTCTCTCTCTCTCTCTCTCTCTCTCTCTCTCTCTCTCTCTCTCTCTCTCTCTCTCTCTCTCTCGCATTCTTCCTACTTCTCCTGTCCTCCTTTCTTTCACCCATCCTCCCTTTCTCTCTCCATCCTACTAATTCTCCTGCTCCTCCTCCTCTCTCTCACCCATGCTATTCCTCTCTCTCACCCTCCTCCTACTCCTTCTCCTCTCTCACCCATCCTCCTCGCTTTCTCTCTCTCTTCTCTCTTCTCTCTTCTCTCTCTCTCGCTCTCTTTCTCTCTCTCATCCTTCCTCTCACCCATGCCCTAATTTAGAGTTGTAGCTTTTCTTTTTCTGTCTTCCTTATTCTGTTTAATGGGACGTTAATCTAGGTGGATTGCTTAGAGCCATGCGTTTAAAAAAACAAAAAGCATGATAATCAAATCCGGGCAACAGATTATACAGTTTTTAACTGCCGTTCTCCTTAAGAATGCTCTTAATTATGCTGGTTAAAATAAATATTAATATCGTCTCTTTTGTGTTGTACTCTTTCAGGCTTATTTTGAGTTGGCAATGGCGTTCCTATCCTATCCTATCATATCCTATCCCGTAACTCGAAAGTCGTTGGGCACCACAGATAATCGTTTATCCAGCTTACTCCATCTTTCTCTGTCCTCGGCAATACTCATGGCTTCGCTCAGTGTCAAGCCAGTCCATTCTCGAATGTTGTCCTCCCTCCTCTTTTTCTGTATTCCTCTTATTCTGCCTCCTTGCACCGTGCCTTACAGGATGGCCTTTGCAAGGCTTGATGTGCTAGTGACGTGGCCATGCTATCGGAGTTTTCGTTTCTTCACCATTTTGAGCATGTCATCTTGTTGTCCAAAGCTTGTGTGATCGCAACACTTCTGAGCCCAATGGAGTTAAATTTTTTTCCAAGTTTTGCTATGATGGATCTAGTTTCTTAAAGGTAACAGTTTTAACTTTTGATTTCAAGGTTAAATTAATAAATATTTTATGTTACTTTGTTTTTGCATTGGTTGTTAAGTTTTTTTCGTTGGCTTTATTTATTTTATTTTATTATTTATTATATTTTCCAAAAGGTGACTTGGGGAATAATAATTCAAACTTTCGTGGATATATTCTCTGTCTGTCTGTTTGTCTCAGCCTTTGTCTGTCTCTTTCTGTCTCTGTCTCTCTCACATGTTTTCACATGTTCTAAAGATCGTGAGTGATGTTTTTCTTGTATGTATTTGAAACCTAAGCACGTCGCCCTTGTGCATGTGATTCATTATACTATGGAAAGCATAACAAACGTTTTCGTTAAATAAGCAAATCTGTCCCTTGCTAGAACTGTAATTCTTGTATAAGCCGAATTTAAGAAAATTTTGACGGCACACGTGACAATTAGACCCGCAAGAAACTCCATGGGAATAGTCAGCTAGTGGACTTATTATCCTAAGAACGGAGATGCTAACATATAACACTATATACATGGAGGTAGGTCTCAATAACTATTCCGTGAGTATAATTATGAGTGACTCGAGCATGTTGGTATTCGGTTCTAAGAGGTACTATGCTATAACGGCATAGGTATGGACAGACCCTTTACATTTTTACTACTTTTGTGTGTGTTAATATGCATTATTTGGGCGGAAATGTTAGTCCAGGGGCTACAGGGATAATTTTCTCCGCTGAAGAACGTTAAAAACCAGTCTTATCAGACAGATATGATAATTATGTAGAAAAATCCATTGGCTGCATATATTATCAAATCCAATAAAAGTCGATTAGATTTCATCGAAGGGACTTCCTGTTAGTACGTGTATATTTAAAAAAAATTATTCTTGCGAGTTTTTTTTTTATGGATCTGAGGATATTATTTTGTTGATGCGTGCCGGGTTCCTGATTCAATTATGTAAAATTTAAAGCAATATATTTAAACCAACTAATTTTCGGAGGAAAGTGGTGTCTTGCAATGTGATCACAAATATCATAATCGAAACTCCAACTTTGTGGGATAAAAATGAAATGTAAAAATACTCTATATAGCTATATATATGTATGTGTGTGTGTGTGTGTCACAATAATTGAATGTTAGATTGACAGTTCTGGGTATGAAATCAAACTTCGTGAATATGATTTTGATTTTCTTTTTCACAGGAGAACCATACCAGCACAGGACTAGGTTGTCTTTCACAGAAGAACAAGAAAGACACATGGGTAGGTTGTCTTTACATGGGAATGGGATTTTGAACACATGGGGAAGTCGCAGACAGGTCTTAAAGTATAGATCATAATGCATGTCTTGGAATACATACAAATGCAGAACAAACTATATTATTCTGACATGTGTCACATGACGAGCATTTACATCTTGTATATCTTGTTCTAACCGAATTTGGAGACTTTTTGACAGTTCGATGTACAAGTGACAACACGAGCACGAGATCACGGCCGTTACTTTTATGCAACTTCGTCCACAACGCTGTTGCTTTTGCATTGGTATAGTCAGCAGTTTAATATCCTTCTTTGCAACGTGTGCGGACGTCCGAGACACTGGGGAGCATGCCGTCCGAAAATGTAATGTGAAGGGTTGACAGCTATGGATTAGTTTGCCTTTCTGTACACGCGGATTTTTTTTCTTGTTCTCCTTTCTTCTTCTTCTTCTTCTTCTTCTTCTTCTTCTTCTTCTTCTTCTTCTTCTTCTTCTTCTTCTTCTTCTTCTTCTTCTTCTGTCCCAGTTCCTTTCTTTAAGTTCGTATTCTTCTTTTCAATATTAAAGCCTTTAAGCACTTTTCTTTCATTTTTTAGACATTATTTTACAATTTAGTTTCTTCCTACTCCACCCCAAAACTCCTCCTTGCTTAGCCCCCACCACCCACCCCACCCAGAACTTAGAAAATCAGATGACGTCCAACCATCTACCGGAGTCGAAGTCCCTTTCAGACATATATATTTTACGAAAAGTTCCAAATAGATCATCATTTAACTTTTACTGAATTAACCTTTTTTTAAATCTCTCTCCCTCTCTCTATCCTTTTCTTCTCTCTCTCTCTCTCTCTCTCTCTCTCTCACACACACACACACACACACACACACAGAGGACCCAATGCTATTATCCTATTAAAGGTTTCGACCTCTCTCTGTCTCTCTCGCATTCAGTACAACTGATGTTAATCTGATGAATAAAAATTGATACAACAACAAAAGTCTCTCTCTCGCTGTGAAAAACTAAGCCTATATAAGGGCCATGTTTAGTTAAAGGCCATCATCATTGAAGTGTGTCTTTCGTATTCTTTCGTGATGTCGTGGAGAAACCACGAGTAAGAATATATTGGCTAAAAGAGGAGCCCCCCGCGGGTGTGCCGTGGGTTTCTGCGTAAATAGTATCCCCACTTTCTTTAAATGTAGTGCTTTAAATTCCCACTGTCGCTGTCTTTCTCCTTCGTTCGTTCTCATTCCTCATTCCTACTCTGTTCTATCAATCTACTTTACTACCTTCTTCGCTAGACCAGACACCTACCTTTGTTCTTGAAAACTCTTCCAAAAATCCTCGTTTGTGTATAAGGTCTGTTGGGTCAGCTTTAGAATATCGGACGATTGGATAATATTATTATTTAGCAACGTAGGCATTTTATATGAATGTGTTTTTAAAATATTTTATAATGATGTTTATATTCTATTTTGTTTTCGTAAACGGGGGTTCGATAAATTAGAGTTTAGCCTCAGCGTCCCCTGCGTGGGATACCTTTATTGTAAAGTGGCCGGCTGGTGGAGTGCCTTCAGTGTTACCACAAGGGTTGTTTTAGCAGATCTTTGATATGGATCGGGGGTGAGTCCTCTTTCAAGCAAGTTGTGGTCCTGATTTTGTAGTCCTGATTCGGCTCTTTGAAGTCCGCTGGACTCTGTAAGCCATGAATAACTAACTAACTAAAAGAGGAGAAAAGTCAATATGGCATGTCCAGGGAGAATTTACTCTGAGGTTGGAAAACAGCTAGGAGTTTGTTTCGATTTAACATAATTTTCATTATAACAGAAATTCCACTGCAGTCGTTTGTAAAAAAACGTTTTTTTTTCTCTTTGGGAAGAGGGATTTGCTGATAGTACTTGCTGTAGTAGTATTGTATTGCTTTAAAAAAGTTTTGCTTCTTTACGATAGCCTTATTAGCGGTGTTGCCTCTGTAGCAAAGAGGGATTTAAAGAAGAAGTATGTTTTGCTGCACTACGAAAGAAGGATTTGACGATAATAGTAAAGCTTTCAGTTGTTCAACGTGTTTGGTTCAGTAGAAAACTGAGATTTTGCGGCAGCAGTTCCTCTTTAGTCTTCCCCATAAGGTCCCTCTTGTCTTTCCATTGACTGAACAATCTTAGGGGAGCTGACTTTCCGTGCTGCTACTCTCACTCACCAATGACTAACCCTGCTTTCCAGCTACTAGCTGTTTGCTTGGGCTTGGGACTGTATTCTTTAATGGAAATTATAAAGACACTAATCTGACTCAGGGATGAAATGTAACCTTGACCATACTGAGTTTGTGCGGGAGGCTGTTTGGCTGGGATCCCGTTTAGCGCTGGCGATGCTTTTCTTGGTGCACTATCGTCGCTTTCATCGTACTACCAGTCTGTGGCTTTTAAGGTCATAGTAAAGGTTATAGAGAGACTGATTTTGCTCTTGGGGATTTTATTTAAGCATGTGCATTTCTAATGTCGGCTGTGCCGTTTACGCTTTGTAATGGAACTTATATTAGTCCTAAAGTTACTTTGGGCAAAAAGAGGTTAAATGAGAAATAAAGAACAAACAAGGAACTCAATGATGAAGCCTATTGCGACTTGAACCTCAGGGATCAAACGGCTCAACACTGGCCGTGCGCGTGCTTTGCGTTTAGCTGCATGCTAGTACTGTAGCTCTTTAATTCTCAGATTATCCGTGTATTTACAATATCTTTATACTGTACTTGCCCATCTCAGTGCTAGTCTACTTTTCCGGTCTGCTAAATCCTCTGGAAGTAGTGGGCGCTTACAGACTGCTTGGTGAGAGAATGTCGATCATTGGGATGGCGTCACCTTTGGATACGGCCTTGTCTGTCTTAAGGTCCACCCCATTAGTCTTATCTGTCTTAGTCCACCCATTTTGCCATCCCCCTTCCTCCCTTTTAGACCTCTTGGCCTTACTTCCTTCGCTCTAATCTAGTCGGCTTCCAGTCACAGGAACAGCCGTTGTCTTTATCTTTATGTGTCACCGCCGTCACTTTTCCTTGTCTCGAGAGCAGAGGATTGTCATGTTCTGCTTGTAAAAGGAAAACAAATCATCATGCAAGGCCTTAATTTAACTCTCTCTCTCTCTCTCTCTCTCTCTCTCTCTCTCTCTCTCTCTCCCTCCCTCCTGGCGCAACCTCATTTTGACAGACATTTCATAATACTTCTTATGCACCCCTGTTTTAACTATAACGCTGCTATGACAAGGCTCGGCATATCAAGGACGGTCTCATATTATTTAACCCCCCCCACCCCCCCACCCCTGTTGTGGGTGCCGGGGGTTTCAGTATAAATAGTATCCCCGCTTTCTGGAAATTTAGTGCTTTAAATTCCCACTGACGCTGTCTTTCTCCTTTGTTCTTTCTCATTCCTACTCTGTTCTATCAATCTACTATACTATCTTCTTTTTCGCTAGACCAGTCACCTACCTTTTTTCTTGAAAACTCTTCTGGGACAAAATTCCTTATTTGTGTGTGAGGTCTGTTGGATCAGCTTGGGAATATTGGACGCTTTCTACCAAAAGGTCACTGGGGCTTCCTATGATGTTATTATTTGGCAATGTAGGCATTTTATATGTATGTGTTTTGTTGATATTTTATAACGATGTTTGTATTCTATTTTGTTTTTGTAAACGGGGGTTCGATAAAGTAGAGTATATCTTCAGCGTCCCCTGCGTGGGATGTCTTTATTGTAAAGTGACCAGCTGGTGGAGTGCCTTCATTGTTACCACTAGGGTTGTTTCGGCAGATCTTTTATGCGGATCAAGGGCGAGTCCTCTTTCAGCGAAGTTGTGGTCTTGATTTTGTGGTCCTGATTCGGCTCTTTGCAGTCCGCTGAGTCCTGTAAGCAATGAATAACTAACCAACTCATATTATTTTGGATCGCTGCTGGTGCACACAGTGTGTATATCACCTAACCAGTTTACTGTGAAACCCAGATTTCCTGTAAGAGCAATAATGACACAAAAGATCAATAATTTTGTAGGATACTTTGGGAAATACACTTTTAATGTTCCTAACAAATTTCTTTATGACACCATGTTATTGCCCTTGTTTCCCTAACATTCGCCCATCATCTCGTTCAAAACTGTGATCCTACGTTTAACTTTAAAGGGCCCCACTGTGATCACGCTTGCTAGACAGATCCTGATAGCATTCATAGCAAGTGTTGTCCCAATTTAAAAAATAAGCTTACAACAAAAACATAATTCTTTCAAAAGTTTTTTTAAAGGAATAAATTTTGTATTTTTGTGTGTGCCTATTAATAGCAACCAGCGTAAGCCAACCAGCCAACATTATGGAGCTAAAAATGGCAGCTATCAAAACCGGTCAGACAAAGAACCCATAAAAGCAATTGCTGGTAAGGTTTTTCGGTTTTAGTTTGATCAAATAGAGTAATAGACCCTACCCTACCTATCCCAGACACCGAAGTCGCAAACTCCCAAGCCATTTGGTTCACTCAGAAATAGGGCTAAAGGTCACGCTACTGTACCGCTAAAACCAGGGGAAATAACTCCCTGTCAGAACTCATATGGAAAATTCAAACTTTAGCGGTTGACACTGTTTCATTGTTTAATGTAAAAACAATGCGGATTTTAGGATAAACCCGTGTTTGCCAAAAGTAAACGAAGCCTTGGAATTGGGGGCTTTTAAGCAGTATTTTGAGCTTTTACTTAGTTATTGCTTACTGGGTCCAGCGGACTGCAAAGAGCAGAGTCAGGACCATTATACGAGCTGGCACATGCGTGAAAGAAGGACAATAATTAATAATAATAATAATAATAATAATAATAATAATAATAATAATAATAATAATAATAATAACTAGCATTTATAAAGCGCCTACCCTAAGGATCTAAGCGCTATACACGCACACTTTCTTACGCAAACACATATACACACTATACATATACTATAATTATAAGACAAGTTACTCTTTCACGCGTACATACTACTGCTGTGTAAATCAATATGACAAAAACATACTTTATTACTACTTAACCCCCCACCCCTCCAAACCCCTTTTACAACTACAGATACTGCTGAAAGACTTTTGAGAAAAGATACGTTTTAAGATTGGATTTGAACGATTCACAGGAGGTAGAATGTCTAACATGAAAGGGGAGAGAATTCCATAGGTGAGGGCCGTGGACAGCAAAAGAGCGGAAACCATGAGATTTTCTTTTGTAACGGATTTATTATATGGATACTTTTAAATTACAGTTGGTCAGATGAGAGTACAACATTCGACCGCCCCGGGCGATCTGTTTGCCGCGTGACTAGACAAACAACATGATCGACAGGTCCGTTCATACTTTGTATTCGGTTGCCCCTGTTCCCCAAAGAGCTATGAAATTACTGATTGAGTCGCCATATTACCCCACCCTTTTATGTACTGGCTCCATTTCTAGACCACGAATCTCGGGAATTCACTCTAGGCATTAATGATGAAAGCAGTGTCACATGTATTTATAAAATGGTTTCCCAGGAGACGACCTTCTCGGTGCGACCATAACATTTAAAGGCGTTAGAGGAAGAAAGAAAGAAGGAAAGAAAAAAAAGCTTCCCTTAATTGTACTAGTACATTTACATGCTTTGTTCTATACTTTTTGTATTGATTGTAAATGAATTATGTTATCATTTTCTCGATATGGCTATGTAATGTTTAACTGGATAGTACCAAGTAATCCCCACCACTACCGCCTCTCTCCCCCTCCCCTCCCCCAACACTCTATATACATTGTCCCAAGGACATAACCATACTTGATAATGTCAACTTTACCAACGACGAAGAAGAAACACAGTTCAGAAAGAACGGAAAATCACATAAAAGGTATTACAACAGAGATCGTGATCATCATGATCACCAGTGGGCGGCCTCATCCTTCATCTATATTAATACCCCCAAAGCCGAGCCGGACAATAATGATATAAAATATGTGTAGCTTGTCGGTGTACTCTTCTAAAACTCTAGTTTTTCTTTCTGTCCCGAGTGCTGTTATTCCTCCCATTATTCTTAGCTGTCTATCATAATCTTCGTCCTCTGCGTCCATCACCCACCATTATCCTCGTGCTGTTTCAACATCCACATCCCGACCTCCAGCCAACCACCCACCCAACCCCCTAACATCCATCTGCTTATTAAACAGTCTTCTCATCTGCCTTCTAGCTGTCCCCTAGTCTCTTCGGGAGCATGGACATGTTCATCCAGTTCTGTATTCCCGAAGGCTTATGTTCCCCGCTAGTCTATGTTCATCGAAGTCTATATTCATCCCAGGTCTCTTGTTTCCCCAGTGTGCATGTTCCTCCGCATAATTGTGGTCGTGATCATACTGTAATTGATTTTGAATACAGATAAATGCCGCTAATATTTATACACATACACACACACACACACACACACACACACACACACACACACACACACAAGCTCACGTATGCATACCAAATAATTATTGTCGTGCGTAAGGATGTGGAGGGGAATATGGACCTGAAGGAACATATGAATATGGGGATATAGACCTGATGGAACATTGACTTGGGTAAACAAAGGCTTAGATGTGGGGTGACCTCCTGGCGCAGTGAGTTGTCGCCGGTTTCCTATGCGAAGGTCGCGGGTTCGATTCCTGCCAGGGGCGAACTTGTGTGAATTAGGTACGAGACAATTGAGTTCACCGAGGGTTTTTCTCCGAGTACTCGTACTCCGGTATCCTCCCTTTAATAATGGCATTGGATGAAGTCAATCTATCCTATCTCGTAACTCGAAGGCCGTTGGGGCACCACAGATGATCGTTTAATCAGCGTACTCCATCTATCTCTGACCTCAGCAACCCTCATGTCTTCGTTCAGTGTCAAGCCAGTCCATTCTCGAATGTTGTGCTCCCAACTCTTTTTCTATCTCCGTCTTCTTCTGCCTCCTTGTATTATGCCTTGCAGGATGGTCTTTGCAAGACCTGATGCTCTCGTGACGTGGCCATACCATCCGGGTTTCCGTTTCTTCACCACTGTGAGCAAGTTATCGTGTTGTCTAATGGCTTGTATGATGGTCTGTCGGACTTCGTCGTTGGTGATATGCTGTGTAAAGGAATTGCCCAGAAGTCTTCTGTATCACCTCATCTCCATGATTTGTATTCTTCGTTGTAGATCTGCTGTGAATATCCATGTTTCGCAAGCGTATAGTAAGATGGAGATGACAAGGGAGCGCAGCAGCATTACCTGGGAATGTAGACTGTTGGTCCTGTCTTTCCAAATGGTCTTCAATCTTGTCAGGGCAGCAGTTGTTTGTGCGATCCTGTTGAAGACTTCATGTCGGGACCCATTGTCTCATACAATGGCTCCTAAATATATGAAGCTATGCACTGTGTTAAGGGATTAGCATTGGACTTTGATGTCCATGTTTATGCCATTGGTGTTGTTGGTCATCATTTTGGTCTTCTCTGCGCTTATTTCCATTCCATGAGCTCTGGAGGTGGTGTCTAGCCTCTGTACCAGCTGTTCAAGTTCTTGTTCCTCTCCAGCCAATCCATCAAGGTCATCCGCAAAACGGAGGTTGGAGATTGCTCTTTCCCCTGTGCTGACTGTGCCTTCGTGATCTGCAACGGCATCTGACATGATGCGCTCTATGAAGATGTTGAAGAGTGTTGGAGAGAGGAGGCATCCTTGGCGTACACTGATGGTTGTTCTGAACCAGTTCCTGATGGCGCTGTTGTGTAGAACTGCACTGGTAGCCTTGTCAAACAGGCTTTTGATGACTTCAATAATTTTAGGGCTGATGTTGTACACTCTCACGGTTGCCCTGAGAGCTGCATGCCAGACTTGGTCAAACGCTTTTTTGAAGTCTACAAACACATGATATAGATGTTGTTAGTGCTGTAGGTATTTCTCGCAGATTATTCTGAGGTTGAAAATTTGTTCAATGGTACTTCGCCCTGCCCTCAATTCTGCTTGTTCTTCAGCTATGATTTGTTTAGTTTGGGGTTTCAACCTGTCGAGTATTAGTTTCAGGAGGACCTTTGCTAGGATGGCTGATGAGGCTGGTGGTGCTGTAATTTTCATGATGGTGCGGTAATTTTTAAACTAAAATTTCACAAATTAAAAATGAATTTCCTTTCCGTATTCTAATAGCGACTTGACTTTACTCCACATGTTTGAGTGATGAATGTGTGTTTATTGTGTATGTAGGATGTAGAAGTGTGAGCGTGTATGTTGGTTACACATCGCCAAGCGTTAAGTCTGATTTAGGAATAAGGGGCGTATATCATCCATTATTATTATTCCTATTATTATTATTATTATTATTATTATTATTATTATTATTATTATTATTATTATTATTATTGTTAACGTAGACCTGTAGGAATACAGACCTAGGGGAACACCGGGCTGACTCCGTCTCTTCTCTTACAGCTTCACGTAGCTTTGCCTGATTATAATTCAGTTTTGTTCTTCCTCTATTCTGATTCTGACTTCTTCTCAGTCCTAGCTCTCCTCATCGTTCTTCCTCATCTTCTCTTTTACTTCCTTAGCTGCCCATGCTCCATTGTGTCTGGGCCGAGTTTGTTCCCGTACAGCCTTGTTTGACCTTCGTTTTTTTTTTGAGACTCTGGTGTGTCGCTGGCCTTGCCCTTTTGTCCTTTCTTGTAGTGGCTTTACTACCTCAACGTAGCTGAGCCTAGACGAGGCCTACTCTGTACATTCAGGCCAAGGGAGAAAATTGGTCTCAGCGCCTCTCCTTGGTCCACGGGCCGTCCCCCCCCCCCCCACCCCCTTCACTGACCCCGAGTCAGCATCTTTGAGTTAGTTCTATTATCTCCTGTGTTTTATCACTGTACAGGGACGGTGCTAAAAAGTCAAATAGACGGCACGGAGAAAGGGTGAGGGTGAGTGAAGGAGGAGAGGAGAGCTTTCGATGTAATAGACCATGACCTTCTTTTACGTGAACTACAATTATATGGCATTCATTCTAAATCACTTGAATTTTACAGTCGTTTATTTATGACAGAGACCGTACTGTGTGTTTATGTAAATAACCAAATTTCACAATGTGAAATTGTTACAGCTGGAGTACCGCAAGGTTCTATGTTAGGACCTTTGTTATTTTCTATCTACATAAATGATCTCCTACTTCATATCTCCACTTCTTGTGAACTCTTTGCTGATGACACTACATGACACTATCAAATACAGACTTGAATAATCTATCCTTATTACAAAAAGGGGCTAGTGAACTGCAGGACTAAACTGAATCCAACCACATGGCCCTCAATCCAGACAATACGAAATGCATGCTAATTACAAGACGAAAAGACAAAATTTATCTATAAAACTTCCTGCACTAAAAATTGTCAATAAAATTATTGATGAAGCACCATGTCACAAACTTCTTGGTGTAACTTTAGACAATAATTTATCCTGGATGAAACATATTTTAAATGTTAGTAAAACTATTTTTAAAAGGACGTCTCAATTATCAAGGATTAGACATCTTTTAAATTTACCTTCTCGTAAACTGTTTTATTCCGGTCATATTCAACCATTTATTGGTTATTCCTCTACTATTTGGGATTCTGCTAGTGGCAGTACAATGAAGCCTTTACTTAGAATTCACAAATGTGCATTTTTAACAAAAAATCTCTCCGGGTGATTATAAACGGATCAATATTCTACCTCTTTCCCACAGAATAATATTTAATAAAGGGGGTTTTATGCACAAGATCCTTTCTGGCAATGCACCTTCCTATCTTTCTTCTCTTTTTTCCAAAAATAAATCTGCCAGGTCGTCTACAAAATTAAACGTTCAAATTCCAAGAATTTATCTCTTCAAATAATTATAGCCTTGCTTATTCTGGTTCCACTTTGTGGAATAAGCTTCCTGAAGACCTCCGCACTCCAGCATCTAAATTTACATCATTTATAACACATCTCTTAAAACACATTAAAAAATTTAAATGAACATTAATTGTTGTTAATGGATATTAAAAACGATAATTTTTTTGAAGATGATATTATCTAATGATTACCTTGTTTATTTTTTATTATTTCATGAAATTGATGTTATAACATTAATTTGTTGTACTTAATAGTTATTGTTATATTGCCTCAAAGGCAATATGTTAGTGCATACATGTCGCGCTTACTCTTTTACCCTTGCAAAATAAAATTTCTACCTTATCTTATCTTATCTTATCCTACCTTATCTTATCTTATCTCTCTCTCCCTCCCACTCACACACATACTATTCTCCCACGCTCTCGTTGTTCTTTTTTTTTTCTCCGTTATTAATTACTCACTGCTCACTTTTGTCTTGTAACTACGTCCTTCTTTCCCATTCTTCAAAATAGGCGTTACTCCTTGGAATTCCAAAAGCGTCAAGGGCCCCTTGGCCTTCCAGACCCGAATTCTGGCGTTCTTTTGGGCTGCTGCCACATGTAATACATGCCTCTGGAGTTGGTGTTTATGGTGGGGCGATGTAACTGTGTATGTAATAATCACGCGCGCAATTTAACGGTACAGAGTTCTTTATTATACCGGTCGTATTAAATAACGCTTCGGCGTGTTTCAGCGTGGTTATATGGACATTTCAACATGCTTATATGGGCGTTTCTATATGTTAATATAGAATTCTGCGTGGAACACACTAGTCTGCAGTTTTGTTTCAATAGGAACTCTCTTCGTTAATTCTTCAATATTCTCCCCTCTTAAATGTCTTTGCTTGCTCCCTCTCCTTGACATCGCAGAGGTTGTTGCATACCCTTCACATTTTGCTTAAGACATAATGACTGTGCTGTTCTGATTTCTCTGTCGTGGGTTAACGAAAGTTTCTTGACTTGACTTGAATTGACTTCAAATGACTACTCTTCGTCATTGCAGAACAATAGAGGTATTACAGGTGTAAGCATTTACTACAGCTGTTGCTGTTGTAACCTGCAAGTCCTACTATGAGTGTCAGAAATGCTTACCTTTCGTTTGAATCTGCTTCAGTACACGTTTCCATACAAGAGTGCCCGAGCCTGCTGAGATAATAATTATGCTGTACGTTGACTGAACTTACCAGGCCTGGCAGTGTACGTTCTTGTAGGTCCTTATCGTCGTCATCTACTAACCGCATCACGCTTAAATGAAGGGTGCCATAGTCTGGTATATGTCTTGCAAAAATGGCGGGACAGTAATTGTGCTGGTACTGAAGACAGGGATGCGGTAAACATGTTTATGACTTGTCATCCTCCATCCCGCACACTGGGAAGTAGCAGAACCTGCTGGCCTTTGCTGTAGAGTATATGATATTAATCTATGATCTTAGCCAGGAAACAAGCGGTGAAAATACAACGGTATGGTCGAAACGAACGTAGACTGAAAATCTCTAAAATATTAGTCCGTATTCCTGGCTCTCTAGATCTCTTTGCAGACATTAAAATTCATCTTATATGTTTGTAGATATTCTTTTTCATGTTTGTATTATGTCTTTGCATAGTTTATTAGTGTCTTGTATTTGTTTCACTTCTTTTCGTGTGATTTCGATGTTAACTTTAAGTATAAATGCGTGAGAACTGCCTATCCTGTCCTCCTCGCGTAACTCGAAGGTGGTTGGGGCACCACAGATGATCATTTAACCAGCGTACTCCATCTTTTTCTGTCCTCGGTGTCAAGCCAGTCTATTCTGTGATCCCACCTCTTTTTCTGTCTCCCTCTTTTTCTGCCTCCTTGCACCGTGCCTTGCAGGATGGTCTTTGCAAGGCCTGATGCTCTGGTGACGTGGCCATACTATCGGAGTTTCCGTTTCTTCACCACTGTGAGCATGTCATCGTGTCGTCCAATGGATTGTGTGATGGTCTGTCGGGCTTCGTTGTTGTGATGTGCTAAGTATAAAAAAAACACCAGAAATGTTCTGTAGCACCTCATCTCAATGATTTGTTTCTTCGTTGTAGATCTGCTGTGAGAGTCCATGTTTCGCAAGCGTTATAGGAAGATGGAGATCACAAGAAAGCGCAGCAGCCTTACCTTGGAATGTAGACTGATGGTCCTGTCTTTCCAAATGAGTGAGAACTGCGCTTTCAACCTATGTCATTAAGAAAAAGCGCTATATACACACCCTTGTTATTATTATTATTATTATTATTATATTATTATTATTATTATTATTATTATTATTATTATTATTATCATCATTATTATTATTATATTATTATTATTATTATTATTAATTATTATTATTATTCTTTATTATTATTATTATTATTATTATTATTATTATATTATTATTATTATTATATATATTTTTTTTTATTATTATTATTATTATTATTATTATTATTATTATTATTATTATTATTGAATTCAGACAACAGCCTACAATAGCCTCTGATACTCAGTACTGTTTCCCTCCTTGACTGGCATATTACTGACTCTCACGGTTCGCCCCTCATTGATGGCAAGATGCCAGAAACCTGAAAATAAGACTTCAGTATCTCAGAAAGTAATCTTTGGTTCGTTTCGTTTTGGTTCCACTTCATTTCAAGTATTCGTGCTTGTTACTGTGCCTGCCTTTCTGGAGAGCTACCCAACCGCTACTTACAATAATAACGTCTTCTATCGCTTTCCGCTTTCCCACTGACATAAGTATAAGGCGTAGTAAGTATCAGGATCCTGGACTCTTGATATTATTAAGAGTTTTAAAAAGTGTTGGATTTTCACGAATTTTGTACGTTTTAAGTATATATTTAATTGTTCTTACATAACGCTATTTCAGCGCAATGGCTGCTCAAGGCGCTGATTGATTCAGATCTAACCCAAGCCGTCAGAGGCGCCTATTTGCAGTCTCTGGTCGCATAGTACAGTTTTAGCTGGTAGTCTCCTTCAGTTGTTAAGGTGAGTTTGAGCGCTAGGCCAAATTGAGATGAGAAAAAGAAAGATTCACAGATTAGCAGATCAATATTTCTTGTCATTATTTGTATTGATGTATTTGTTTGTGTCTAATATTTGCAAAACTTGAGTCTAATGGCCGTGTCCGAGCGTTTAAATGGCGTCTGTTGTAGCAGTAAGTTGCCCTTAAAATACAGACATACAATAGGAAACGCAACGGAGCGTGATACAGCGTTCAATTGGTCGTCTGCAGTAGCAGTTAATTCTTTGCAAATGATTTCTCCTGACGCCCCGAATTTTATATTGGGCGACTTT
>CM072512.1:85424781-85530523 GCA_036898135.1 Oncomelania hupensis | reverse complement strand
GCCTCTGGAGTTGGTGTTTTATGGTGGCGATGTAACTGTGTATGTAATAATCACGCGCGCAATTTAACGGTACAGAGTTCTTTATTATACCGGTCGTATTAAATAACGCTTCGGCGTGTTTCAGCGTGGTTATATGGACATTTCAACATGCTTATATGGGCGTTTCTATATGTTAATATAGAATTCTGCGTGGAACACACTAGTCTGCAGTTTTGTTTCAATAGGAACTCTCTTCGTTAATTCTTCAATATTCTCCCCTCTTAAATGTCTTTGCTTGCTCCCTCTCCTTGACATCGCAGAGGTTGTTGCATACCCTTCACATTTTGCTTAAGACATAATGACTGTGCTGTTCTGATTTCTCTGTCGTGGGTTAACGAAAGTTTCTTGACTTGACTTGAATTGACTTCAAATGACTACTCTTCGTCATTGCAGAACAATAGAGGTATTACAGGTAAGCATTTACTACAGCTGTTGCTGTTGTAACCTGCAAGTCCTACTATGAGTGTCAGAAATGCTTACCTTTCGTTTGAATCTGCTTCAGTACACGTTTCCATACAAGAGTGCCCCGAGCCTGCTGAGATAATAATTATGCTGTACGTTGACTGAACTTACCAGGCCTGGCAGTGTACGTTCTTGTAGGTCCTTATCGTCGTCATCTACTAACCGCATCACGCTTAAATGAAGGGTGCCATAGTCTGGTATATGTCTTGCAAAAATGGCGGGACAGTAATTGTGCTGGTACTGAAGACAGGGATGCGGTAAACATGTTTATGACTTGTCATCCTCCATCCCGCACACTGGGAAGTAGCAGAACCTGCTGGCCTTTGCTGTAGAGTATATGATATTAATCTATGATCTTAGCCAGGAAACAAGCGGTGAAAATACAACGGTATGGTCGAAACGAACGTAGACTGAAAATCTCTAAAATATTAGTCCGTATTCCTGGCTCTCTAGATCTCTTTGCAGACATTAAAATTCATCTTATATGTTTGTAGATATTCTTTTTCATGTTTGTATTATGTCTTTGCATAGTTTATTAGTGTCTTGTATTTGTTTCACTTCTTTTCGTGTGTATTTCGATGTTAACTTTAAGTATAAATGCGTGAGAACTGCCTATCCTGTCCTCCTCGCGTAACTCGAAGGTGGTTGGGGCACCACAGATGATCATTTAACCAGCGTACTCCATCTTTTTCTGTCCTCGGTGTCAAGCCAGTCTATTCTGTGATCCCACCTCTTTTTCTGTCTCCCTCTTTTTCTGCCTCCTTGCACCGTGCCTTGCAGGATGGTCTTTGCAAGGCCTGATGCTCTGGTGACGTGGCCATACTATCGGAGTTTCCGTTTCTTCACCACTGTGAGCATGTCATCGTGTCGTCCAATGGATTGTGTGATGGTCTGTCGGGCTTCGTTGTTGGTGATGTGCTAAGTATAAAAAAAACACCAGAAATGTTCTGTAGCACCTCATCTCAATGATTTGTATTCTTCGTTGTAGATCTGCTGTGAGAGTCCATGTTTCGCAAGCGTATAGGAAGATGGAGATCACAAGAAAGCGCAGCAGCCTTACCTTGGAATGTAGACTGATGGTCCTGTCTTTCCAAATGAGTGAGAACTGCGCTTTCAACCTATGTCATTAAGAAAAAGCGCTATATACACACCCTTGTTATTATTATTATTATTATTATTATTATTATTATTATTATTATTATTATTATTATTATTATTATCATCATTATTATTATTATTATTATTATTATTATTATTATTATTATTATATTATTATTATTATTATTATTATTATTATTATTATTATTATTATTATTATTATTATTATATATTTTTATTATTATTATTATTATTATTATTATTATTATTATTATTATTATTATTATTATTGAATTCAGACAACAGCCTACAATAGCCTCTGATACTCAGTACTGTTTCCCTCCTTGACTGGCATATTACTGACTCTCACGGTTCGCCCCTCATTGATGGCAAGATGCCAGAAACCTGAAAATAAGACTTCAGTATCTCAGAAAGTATCTTTGGTTCGTTTCGTTTTGGTTCCACTTCATTTCAAGTATTCGTGCTTGTTACTGTGCCTGCCTTTCTGGAGAGCTACCCAACCGCTACTTACAATAATAACGTCTTCTATCGCTTTCCGCTTTCCCACTGACATAAGTATAAGGCGTAGTAAGTATCAGGATCCTGGACTCTTGATATTATTAAGAGTTTTAAAAAGTGTTGGATTTTCACGAATTTTGTACGTTTTAAGTATATATTTAATTGTTCTTACATAACGCTATTTCAGCGCAATGGCTGCTCAAGGCGCTGATTGATTCAGATCTAACCCAAGCCGTCAGAGGCGCCTATTTGCAGTCTCTGGTCGCATAGTACAGTTTTAGCTGGTAGTCTCCTTCAGTTGTTAAGGTGAGTTTGAGCGCTAGGCCAAATTGAGATGAGAAAAAGAAAGATTCACAGATTAGCAGATCAATATTTCTTGTCATTATTTGTATTGATGTATTTGTTTGTGTCTAATATTTGCAAAACTTGAGTCTAATGGCCGTGTCCGAGCGTTTAAATGGGCGTCTGTTGTAGCAGTAAGTTGCCCTTAAAATACAGACATACAATAGGAAACGCAACGGAGCGTGATACAGCGTTCAATTGGTCGTCTGCAGTAGCAGTTAATTCTTTGCAAATGATTTCTCCTGACGCCCCGAATTTTATATTGGGCGACTTTAATTCTTGTGACCTGAAAAAGACACTTCCTTCTTTTAAACAATATGTAAAATGTGCTACCAGACTAAAACATAACCTTGATCGTTGCTACGGCAACATACCAAATGCTTACAAGGCCTTTCAACTCCCTAACATCGGAAAATCCGATCACTATGCTGTACATTTGGTCCCTGCATATAGGCCTATTGTTCAAACAAACCCTGTTGTCACTAAGACTGTCAAAATCTGGTCTACAGAATATGTTGAGCAACTTCAGGGTTGCTATGAATTGCACAGACTGGAATGTATTTTTAGACTCTTCTGATGATGTCGGTGAAGCTACGGATGTTGTCTCTAGCTATATTGTATTTTGTGAGGATATGATCTTACCCACCAAAACTGTTAAAGTGTTTCCTAACAATAAACCTTGGATCTCCGGGTCCCTGAAGCACTTGATCAATGAAAAGAAGATAGCATTTCAGTCAGGAGATATAATAGAGAGGAAAAGGATTCAAAAGAAGCTGAGGGATGAAATTAGGTTAGCCAAGCAGAAATACAGACAGAAAGTAGAGTCACAGTTTCAGTCAGGCAACATGAGGGATGCATGGAGAGATTGAAAGAGTTAACGGGTCAAAATAGGACTCATACTACAGTTTCAGGCATGTCAAAACAAGAAAACACAGACTTTGCTAACAAACTCAATGAATTTTATTGCAGATTTGAGCGTAATGACCTTCAATCAGATCTGACCAGTGTCATTTTGGATTTGGAGGGTAGGATTGGGGAGGGGGAGGGGGGGAAGGGGGGGAAGAGGGGAGTGCTTCCGCGGGCTTGGAGATCGAGGGCAGTGCAGTCGAGTCGCTATTCAGACGACTTGAAATCCGCAAAGCTGTTGGCCCTGACCAGATAGGCGGAAGACTTCTACACTCCTGTGCCTCTCAACTTTCCTCTGTCTTTGCTCTGCTCTTTTCCTGGTCTCTTCGCTCCTGCACTGTCCCCTCTCTCTGGAAGTCTTCTACAATCTGTCCTGTTCCCAAGTCTAAAAGCCCTTCTGAACTCAACGATTACCGACCCGTTGCTCTGACTCCTATCGTCTTTAAATGCTTTGAGCGAATCGTTCTGGGCCAGCTTAAGCAGCAGACACAACATCAACTTGACCCACACCAATTCGCATACAAGCAAAACAGATCCACTGACGACGCAACACTGACCCTACTCAACAACGCATACAATCACCTAGAAAAAGCTGGCTCGTTCGTTCGCATCCTATTCATTGATTTTTCTTCTGCATTTAACACTATTCAACCTCACCTGATGGCAATGAAGCTCCTGGAGCTCCATGTCGACCCTACACTAATTCTGTGGATCACCAGTTTTCTCACCAATAGAACTCAAGCCGTTTCCTTTCAACACTCTCTCTCTGGCACCCTAAAAACTTCTACTGGCTCTCCTCAAGGTACTGTTCTGTCACCGATTCTGTTCACCCTCTACACTAATGACTGTACTGGCTCTGACTCTTCACCTCTCATCAAATACTCCGACGACACCGCTCTCGAAGACCTTTCCAATTCGGACACTGTCTACTTTCAACAAGTTAACCGCTTCTGCACATGGTGCAAAGACAACTTTCTTGACCTTAACGTGACGAAGACAAAAGAAATGACGATCGACTTCCGACGATACCCCGCCCCCATCCCCGACCTGTACATAGACGGTGCGAAAGTGGAGAGAGTGACAAACTACAAATACCTGGGGACGATTCTCGACAACAAACTGTCCTTTGACCAAAACACAGTTGCGATAGAAAAGAAATGCCGACCTCGACTGTACTGCCTTCAGAAACTCCGTTCTTTGAACATCAGCCGACCCATTCTTTCTTCTTTTTATCGCTGTTTTATTGAATCAGTTTTGACTTTTGGTTTTATCTGCTGGTTTGGAGGGCTAAGTGTAAAGAACAAGAGGGTGCTTGACAGATTGGTGAGAGTGTGTGCGAGAGTGACGGGTGAAAGACAAAACAGTTTGAGAGAACTGCATGAATACCGTGTGGTGAGGAAGCGGGAGTGGTTATGAAGGACACTTCACATGTTTTAGCAAAGCATTATGAAATGTTGCCCTCTGGTCGCAGACTACGTGTGCCTAAATGTTCTCTTGTAAGAACAAAAAACAGTTTTATTCCAAAATCTATTGAGTTTTTAAATAAGCGCTAAGTAATATTTTTGTATATAAGATTTTGATGTTTGTGATGATGTTTGAGATGTCATTTCATATTTACTATAGATGTAGTCTACTGTGTACTTGTTTTATCTATGTATGTATTGTTTTAATGTTTCATACCGATCAGCAATTGTATGTCATAATTTCTCTGTTGAGATAATAAAGTATTCTTGAACTTGAACTTGAACTTGAACTTGAGTACATGGCTTATCTCCCTTAAAATACAGGCGTATCATAATAACAAACGCGACAGAGCGTGACAATAATATTTCATTAATGTAATTTGATTAATCTTTTGATTCTCGTCTCTTTATTTCTCCTCCCCATCCTCTTCCCATAATGTAATGTGCACCACCTTTCCACTGAGTATCAGAGCCTGTTACCCGCTCGTAATCTCCTCTGTAAGCCTGCTTGTCTCCTTGACAGGTCCTTAAGTGGTGGCAGTGTAGCTCTGATTAAAGTAGTAAGGATAGTAAAGGAACATTCCTTTACTGAAGTAGTGTCCCTCCCCGTCGATGCCGTAAGAGCGGAACGGCATCCTTATCTTCCCCTAGTCTGCTGCTTCAAAATCCCCCCTCCCTCCTCCCTTTTCACCACCACCCTCGACTATGCTGTACCTGTGTTCGGAAAGGTTTGTGTTGACTGTATTAACGCAGCCCTTTCACTCCGCGTTTTTTTTTAATTAAAAAAAACTGTTTTAATAAGGATTTCTATGGCTGTATTAATAAAGGGTTCGAAAGACTGTGTGTTCATTTACTCATTCACTCAATCCCCTGACTTGGGGAGTCTTTTAGAGAAGTGATTGACAAGGCCGTAACAGATTGGTCCTCCCTCACTGTGCTCTGTCAGCGACGGTGGTCAAAACATCTTTACCCGCCCCCACTCTCCCTTCCCCCTCCCCGTGGGGGTGCCGGGGGTTTCAGTATAAATAGTATCCCCACTTTCAGGAAATTTAGTGCTTTAAATTCCCACTGTCGCTATCTTTCTTCTTTGTTCTTTCTCATTCCTACTCTGTTCTATCAATCTACTATACTATCGTCTTCTTCGCTAGACCAGTCACCTACCTTTTTTCTTGAAAACTCTTCTGGGAAAAAACTCCTCATTTGTGTGTGAGGTCTTTTGGGTCATCTTGGGAATGTTGGACGCTTTCTGCCAAATGGTCACTGGGGCTTCCTGTGAAGTTATTATTTGGCAGTGTAAGCATTTTATATGTATGTGTTTTGTTGATATTTTATAGTGATGTTTGTATTCTATTTTTTTGTAGACGGGGGTTCGATAGGTTTGAGTATAGCCTCAGCGTCCCCTGCGTGGGATGTCTTTAATGTAATGGGGCCGACTGGTGGATTGCCTTCAGTGTTGCCACTGGGGTTGTTTCGGCAGATCTTATGCGGATTAGGAGTGAGTCCTCTTTCAGCGAAGTTTTGGTCTTGATTTTGTGGTCCTGATTGGGTCTTTGCAGTCCGCTGGACCCTGTAAGTAATGAATAACTAACTAAGAGATCTTCCCTCTCCTTGAATGTGGTATGGTCAGCTCTTCCTTGAGAGATCACGACGGCTGTCGACTGTTGTTGTTGTTGTTGTTGTTTGTTGTAGCAAGACTGTCATGTCACCCGTTGGGGTGCCGGGGGATTCCGTATAAATAGTATCCCCACTTTCTGGAAATGTAGTGCTTTAAATTCCCACTGTCGCTGTCTTTCTCATTTGCTCTTTCTCATTCCTACTCTGTTCTATCAATCTGCTATACTATCTTCTTCTTCGCTAGACCAGTCATCTACCTTTTTTCTTGAAAACTCTTCCAGGACAAGACTCCTTATTTGTGTATGAGGTCTGTTGGATCAGCGTGTGAATATTGGACGCTTTCTGCCAGGTGGTCACTAGGGCTTCCTATGATGTTATTATTTAGCAATGTAGGCATTTTATATGTATGTGTTTTGTTGATAATTTATAATGATGTTTTTATTCTATTTTATTTTTGTAAGCGGGTGTTCGATGAATTGGAGTATAGCCTCAGCGTCCCCTGCGTGGGATGTCTTTGTTGTGGGGTGACTGGCTGATGGAGAGCTTTCAGTTTTACCACTAGGGTTGTTTTGGCTGATCTTTTATGCGGACCAGGGGTTGTCCGGTCCTGATTTGGCTCGGAAGAGTCCGCTGGACCTAAAACAATAATCATGTCATGTCATGTCATGTCAAGACTGTCATGACTGCATGGTGATCTTTGACTATCTAGTTTCTTTTCCTTTAAGATGAAACTTTTTTCCCAACTGTACATATGCAGACCAAAAAGCATAACAACAATTATCAGCATTATTTTTTTCATCATTATTATTATATTTCATAATTAGTGTACGCACTTTGAGCTCATTTATTGGACGATCGCGCTATATAAGTGCGTTTTATTATTGTTATTATTATTATTATTATTATTATTATTATTATTATTATTATTATTATTATTATCACCAAGCGCAAAAGTGGACCCAGCGTCCCAATTTTTTAAAAAAAATCAACAAAGAAACAGCGCTGCATCATCATTATGATCTTTCGGTATTGTTACGTTCATGTATTTTCTGCTGTTTAACTTTATTGGTAATACAAACACAAATGGACTACGAGATATTGAAAGATAAGATAAGATAAGATAAGATAAGAATATTTATTCACCAAGTAAAAACGTTACAAGGATTTTGGTGTGGCATGGCGACAATGAAATACATCCTTTCTTGCACACAGTCACACATGCATTCATCGTGTCATACACTTCATTGACATTCAACATGCATACAGCACTAAAGGATAGGCAAACACAGTGTTAAACATACATCAGTCATATATGACAAATGATGGAGTCACACACAGACACTGCAATTAAAACAAAATACAGCAGTAAAACAATATAACAGCATTACATAAAATGATGAGAATGATTAAGAATGTTAAGCTTCACATCCAAATCTACACACACCACAACACAACACCACACACACACGCACACACACACACACAACAGTACATTATGTAATAGCATATTCCTATTGTACAAAGGTACAAATCAAGCAATGGTTGTGAGTTTCCAGTTTATACAGATCATTTCATGGTTGGTGATGTACTGAGGACAGCATATGGGAAGAAACTGTTTCTGAATCGAGAAGTTATGGCTCTTAAAGCACGGAACCGACGGCCAGAGGGCAGAAGCTCGAAGAGACTGTTGGCTGGGTGTGATGTATCGCAGTCTATCTTTCCAGTTTTCTGTTTTATTCGCGTTGTGAAAATGGAGGCGACAGATGGAAAGTCGCAACCAACTATTTTGGAGTCAGTCTTAACAATGTGCTCGAGGTACTGAGGATGAGGAGGTGGGGGAGGAGATTTAAATCTAATTTTCGGTAGACCCCCTAGGTAAAAATTCGACGTTTCAACAAGTCCCAGACTTGTCATCAGGCATTGGAAATGTATTATTATGTCGTTCTTGTACTGCCCTAGACACTATACGGGACCGTTACGCCATACGCGTGGGAAGCATCATGGCTTATTGGCATGCACCCTAGGTTCCCTACATATGGGATCGTAAGTTTTGATGCGTTTGTAACAGACAGAGGAAGTCTGACGTGCGGGTTGTTCAATTCAATTCAATTCAATTCAACAAATCTTTATGAATTACCTCTTACAAGGAATGATGGCAGGCACTTGATCACTAAAATAAAACAAAATAAAAATAAAAATAAAAATGCAAGTAAAAAATTAAATATAGTATGAAGTAATATTTGTTTAAAATCTTTACAACATGTAGGATACGATTATATATGGTCTCGGGCGACGTGGGTTCGAATCCTGACTTCAGCAAACTATTTTGTGATTGCTGGATAGTAGTGGCCAGCGCTTTAAGAAGCTCTCTGAGTTTATAAGTGCGCTATATAAGAGTAATCTCTTTCTTTCTTTCTTTTGGGGCCGGGTAGCTCAGTTGGTAAGAGCGTCTTGCTAGTAACCGAAAGGTCGCTGGTTCGAATCCCGGATTGGTCAACGTGTGATCATATTATTTTCCCCTTTACCAACAACTGGCCCGCTGGTGTCAGTATAAATCGGTCCAGTAGTCACCTATATGCGAAAGTGTCGTGTGACTATAATCTACAAACAACAACAACAACAACATTTCTTTCTTTCTTTGGACAATCAAATACATTCCCACACTATTAATTTATGTAGTAAAATATGTAATAAAATGTTAAACAAATTCTCACAGAAGAGGCTGTTTCCATCCAATCACAAATACAGCCAGGGTACAGTTTTCACAGAGTGCCAATGGAAGATGGCATGCTCAGTGGCTTCATTCAGTCTCACAGCCGCCCCCGTAAATAAATGGCTTTAACGGGCAAAGTTGAACTCAAGGTCAAGAAGAAGAATGAGCCAGCACTTGTTTCAAGTTGTGGAGTTATTTTGTTGTGTTGTCTTTGTTGGTTGAGTACCGAGTGTGCGTGTTTGGAAGTGGGGGATGATTGTTACAAAAAAGAGCCGAACTAGCAATTTTTTTAATTATTTCATTGACTTCCGACATAATTTTGAAGTTATTGTACAAGATTTTTTTTTGTTTCTCTCGCCCCTTCGTCAGTTTATGTTTCTAGATTGTAGACAGCGGTGGTAATCTTCGCGACGCATCCCGCTCCATCCAACTCTACTACTTTCACTTTATACGACCCCTTAATATGATTTTTTTTGAAAATAGTACTTCTTTCCACCCCTCCCCCCTCCATCTTCTTATTTCATTTCTCACTTACATTTATCCCTTCCCCCAGCCCTCCTTAAACCCAATCCCCCGCCTAAAAAAAAAAGTCCACCCCCTCTCAGCAGTGATACAGCATCTGTGACTTCGGTTACTGCTGGTTCCTGTTACGCAGAGTTACCTCGCCGGAGGGAACAGCGTCCATGACCCTGATCCTTATCAAGGCGTGTCAAGATCGCACTTGCTGTGCCGATCATGACCGTTTTCAAAAATCACTGCGCCTTCGTTGACACGAAACTCATCCATAAATTCAGCTGATCTGAGATAATTGTTAGTCCGTTATGCTCGTAGGCAAGCAGTTAAATCAGAATCGTTTCCTGTTGACGACTGTCATTGATGTTGATGATGATGATGATAATCAGATTTTGGTGGTGCTGGTGATCATCATCATCATCATCATCATCATCATCATCATCATCATCATCATCATCATCATCATCATCATTATTGATGCCCTTGTCTGCTGTCTGTTTTGGTTTACGAGGCGATCGTCGCTGTCATGTCAGTGCTTGTTAAACGTTAACATCAGCGTTGTCAACTGGACATAATTGTGTTTGCTGATGCCAAAAAGGGTTGGAGAGCTGGGGTGTGAACGGTCGTGTCCCAAGCAGCGTTGCTGAGACTTGATATTCCCTCCTCTGTTCAGTGTAGGCCTCGTTTAGTCTTAGTTACGCTGCATGGTTGTGAACGCTTTCATGCGGCCGTGCAGTGTCTTGTATAACAATGTCACCAAGATGCTATTTTCTACCCGTCTGCTTTCCTCTCTTCCTTGAATTTACTTTGCAATTAAACTATTCCCTTGAACCATTATGCAGCCATCGGCCATACTATCTGTGTGTGTTTGTGTGTGTGTATGTGTGTGAGAGAGAGAGAGAGACAGAGAGAGAGAGAGCGACAATGTCTGTCGCCAATGAATGCAGCCAAAATCTCTCTCTCTCTCTCTCTCTCTCCCTCTCTCTCTCACTCTCTCTCTCTTCCTCTATCTCTCCCCCCCCCTGGGTTTAATTTTAGGAAAAAAAATATGTGTGTTAAAAAATAGAGAAGGAAAGAGTTAATGAACATGGTATAAATTTCACTCAACTGGAAGCAAATGGTAATTTGAAAGCGAAATGTTTTCAATAATGGTTTTATATAGTAATATGGACGTCAACAGAACTCTTGGCTATTTCGTAACTGTCGTTTTTTTTAAAAAGAAATTAAAATGAGATGTCTTGGCAATATGTGTTTGCGTTAAAAAAAGAAGTAACACGAAAGAAAGACAGAAACAAAGAAAGAAAGAAAGTACCTTTATTCTACAAACGTCCGTAGCAAGAAGGTTGACAAAATAAATAAGCACAGCGACATTAATCAGAAGATAAAACAGATCCCACACAAGATGGAGACGTGGTAAATGAACTTAGACGTTCAGAGACTGACTTGAAATGACTTTGCCGGCTTTGGAAGACAAACACTGAATTAATCACCTACTTGGCCTCTTCACAAACACACACACACACACACATATACGTGCGCGCGCTCCTTTGTAAAAAGGCCGTTGTCATGACTTTCATAAAAGGCCACATACGTTGTTTTGACATTTTAAAAAATTTCAACTTTTTTTTTTAAGCTAACCCTAACTTTTAAGCTAACTCCAAGGCAAACAGAGCCCTAACCTTAACGGAATACTGTTTTGATGTCGAAATAACGTAGGTAGAGTATAAAGAGTGCGTAAAACTAACGCCGTTTCTACTCACACACACACACACAAACATTTTTGTAGAAACGACGTTGTGATGATTGTCGTGAAACTCTACATACATTATTTTGACACACTTACCATCATTTTGACATTCTTTTGACATTTTGACATTACCCTTAACGTAACCTAAAAAGCCCTTACCCTAACGGAACACTATTTTGACGTCAAAATAACGGGGCCGTCAAAAGAAAATACGTAGCGTTTCAGGTGTATGTCAGAGTAACGTCGTTTCTACCTAGCCAAGCACACTTGCACGCACACACACACTCGCACGCACGCGCGCTCTCACACACATGCATGCCTCCATTCAAACCTCTCTCTCTCCCTTTCTCTCTCTCTCTCTCCCCCTTTCCTGTACCCTTTATTCCTCCTCCTTCCATCTTCCCGACACCACACAATAATGTCTATAATCGTGGCAAAACCTTACTACTGGGGCATTACATTTTGTTTCTTTAAATCAGATTTCCCCAGCTTACAACCCAGAGTAATAGAGGAAACGAGCTAACAAGCTAAAGAGAGAAAAGCTGAGAGAAGAGACAGACAGAGACCAACTCGATCTATGGACACTATCTTCGGAGACACGCGTACTCCCTGTTAGAAGGAGAGAGAGAGAGAGGGGCAGACAGACAGAGACACGGTATGAGACAGACGTAGACAAAGACAAAACAAAAGGATTATATGGAAAGTGAAATGGAAGACGTAGACAAAGACAAAACAAAAGGATTATATGGAAAGTGAAATGGAAGTCAAATAAGGGAGGAGCACAAATGACCGTGACTTGTCTTCAGTGATTACAGGATCGTGACAAAGCCGCACTGTGGGGACCCCTATTCTTTCTTTCAAATCACTCTTTCCTTGTTGACTCAATCGACTACTAGCCTGGGGCTCCACGGGCTTGCAAGAGCAAAGTGCAAATGAGGAGTCCCTTCTCACATAGGTCGACGTCGCTGAGGAGTATCCACCGACAGTCGTACTAATTTTCTGAATCAAATAATATTTTACGCTCACGTTAAAAAAAGGACTGAATAAAAAAAAAGATGGTCGTTCTTCTATCAGTCACAGACCATTACTTTTCCGTCTCTCGTCTTTGCATAAAAGTTAAATCTATCCTCATTTTCGTGTCTCCCCTTTTCACAAGAAGAAGACTTATTAAAATAGAGGGTAGAATGGGGGTGGGGGAGGGTCGTGGGTGTCTTGCCCGGCCTGGTTATGTCCATCGTCATCGCCGTCATCGCCGTCATCATCATCATCATCATCGTCATCATCATCATCATCATCATCATCCTCATCCTCATCCTCATCATCGTCGTCGTCATCATCATCACCATCCTCACTATCCACTACAGATAGTTCTGCCTTTTCTGGTTTCAAGCGGGGTTCATTCAGCTTTTGTTGTCCTATTAGGGGGCTTGGCTTGGGAGAAGTTAAGTAGAGCCTCAAGAGAAAGACAGAGACCATAAGACAGACAGATTTAATCATACCGCAGAGATTCAGAGACAGGGTACATGTTTTTCTTTCGTCCGTTTGGTGCGCGCACTCACACACACACACACACACACTCTCTCTCTCTCTCTCTCTCTCTCTCTCTCTCTCTTTCTCTCACTTTGTCACACACACAACATTTGCGCGCGCACACATACCCATTATCTCCCTCACACACATGTACACATACACACCCACACACACATACACACACACTTGAAAACTTTTTTCGAGGGTGCTTAGAAGTTTTAGTTCTGGTCAAAAACACAGAACGATTGGGAATTGAGGGTGGGTTCGGGGGTTTGGAGACCATAGAAAGTAGAAAAGAATAAAAAAAAAAAGATGAAATCATATTAATTGATACAAAAAAAATCTTCGCGCTCTATATGAGAGTTGGCTAAATTGGGAAACACTTTTTTTTTTAATCAACAACTTTGAAACGGATTCCCAGAAAAAGAAAACGGTTAAGGTAGCAGCACACATCGCAACTGCCACTGCAACCGCGACTGCAACATGCCATCGTACAAGTTGACCCAAGTTTAGCGAAAAGTTGAGCGTGCGCGTTGTTGCAGTTGCATCCAGGTGCAGACGACGCAACGGGAGTTTTTGTTTTCGTCATGTGATCTAGTAATGATTTTCGAGGTTGCAGCCTCAAAATTCATCGCTATTGATCGAAGGCTGGCATCCCTGACGTCTCGCTTATGATAAAGCTCTTACGAGACATTCCACAATGCCTCGTGGCCTTGGTAGAGTTCAATGAGATATATTTTATCGGACTCGCTAAGCTTCGATGCACTACTACCTTCCGCCATTTCTCTCGCTTCGGATGACCACTTTACAACAACAACTAAGTCACGTGAGGGCTAAGCTCGTCTACGATTGGTAGTTGACCTACCTTAGTTGCAGCCAGCCTCAACATTTTACCGCACTGCAGTAAACAGTGTAACGTGGCTCAACACGCTGTACTAGTTGAACTTGCAGTTGCGCTCATGATCACATTTGTCGATATTGTTGCAATACATCGATGTACTCAACATTGTTGCACTCGAAGTTGCGATGTGTGCACCTAGCTTAAGGGCCAACAAAAAAGACTAATCACACCCCGTAGCCTTTTTTTTTTCAATTTCACAGGGTGTAAAAACTATTGCGTTGGGTCTTAGCCTAAACAACGCGAGTTGAATACGTAGAATCCATAATGTAGATCATGGTTTCCCATCCAGGTATATAAGGAGCACGTCCAAGAATATGGAGTAGTAGTTAGGACAACAGTTTGGACGTTCACTTTCACAGGAAATTTTGTATGCGAAATTACAACCCGACTATTTGTTTGAAACAGGAAATTGGATAATATGAACAGGGTTCGTAGCGATTGGGAAAGTTTGGGAAAGTTTGGGAAAAATTAAATCCATTTTCCAGGCCCTGGAAAGTCTGTAAAAATCAACATTTCTTTTTTTGGTTTGTGAAAGTTTGGGAATTTTGAAATCTGCATACATGGCTTCACAATCTACACATTTTGCTGTTTTAGTTTATATTTTAATTTAAAAAAAAACCACAACAACATACATGCACATACAAATTGCTAGAAAGCGACCTAAAGACGTACACGGTACTTTCGATTTCGACCGGTAGTCGTGAATTATTTCCCTTTAAACTTTTTTTTTAATTTCCGGTAACATCCGGTTCTCTTTCTCATTCCGCCATCGTGGTCAAGGTCGGAAAAGAAAAAAAAATTCAGCAGAATGCCTGGGGCTTGCGTTTTTAACAACCTATGGCTTGAGGATCGAAAATATAATCAGTGGCTTAGAAAAGATGCAGCAAATAAACGCTCAGCTTTTTGCGCTGCCTGCAGAAAGGCAATCGACATCGGCAGCATGGGCGAAGGAGCCCTTACTTAGTCATGCGAAAGCTGAGTTTAAAATCTAATTCAGAACAGCTTTATTATTTTAGAGTATCTCAGAAAAGATAAATAAATCGTCCCCCTCATCCTCCCCCCCCCCCCCAAAAAAAAAAAAAATACCGGCCGGGCCCTAATGATGATGGTGATCAAAAAAAAAAAAAGTAAACATAACATTAACGTGATTGCAAGTAAAGGTCATCTCCCTTTCCTAATTCCATACTGTTACAGATATAATAAGCTGATCATTTGTTATCAAAACAGTGACCTACGGTGCAGAACTTGTACTTGATTTTCAAGTTTTTGTATTTGTATTGAATTCACAGCATTCATGATCCAGATCCAACTCAGTATTAGAAGAAAAAAATGTGTGTGTGTCGCAATGTTGACCTATGCAACAGCTTACCGTCATCCATTGTGGATGCAGATAAAGTAAAACAATTTGAGGCTAGATTAGATAGGTTGTGGAGAGACCAGCCGTTTAAATTTTAATCGTGAGAGTGAACCACCACTTAGAAAGTTGACCTTTGAGCCGACACCAGGGGCTTAGTAACTTAGTTGGGCCTTACGTTGAATATGTTTCTGTGAAATCTTGTGAAATGACTTGGTGAGTTGCCATAATGTACATAGTCCATAACTTAAGTTTTGTTTTCAATTCCCAACATTAAAAAACCCGACTTAGTTTGGGTTATAGGGTCTTTGAAATTTGCATCAAACGGTACTTGAAAGTTTGGGAAAAGTTTGTGAATTTTGTGTTGCCTTTATGCTGGGAACCCTGTATGAAATGTCTTTTACAGAAGTTTTAACTTATTATTTTTTCTGTTTGACATTGAAGTTTTTTTTTTCTTCTTCTTCTGCTTTTTTTCAATGCGAAAATGAACGTGTAAGTTTAAAATTGAAAGTTTTGACTCCCATTTGGATTAGTCGCCTAACCTTAAATCCCTGCTTTCACAGTGTGTGTGTGTGTGTGGGTGCGTTTGTGTGTGGGTGTGTGTGTGTGGGCATGTAGAAACGACGTTACATTGACACACTCATGGAACTCCACATGGTTTCTTTTGACTGTGTGTGTGTGTGTGTGTGTGTGTGTGCGCGCATGCTAGTGCACATCTACATACGTTCTTTGGACAGACCTTGTTTGGACGTCCATTTAATGATCCGTTAGGGTTAGGGTTAGGGCTAGGGTTAGGGTTAGGACACTTAAAAGTACTTAAAAAGGGGGTCGTAGCACGACCCATTGTCCACACAACGTATGTGGCGTTTGAGGAAAGTCCAAATAACGGTGTCTGTGCAAGTATGTGTATGTATGTGTGTGTGTGTGTGTGTGTGTGTGTGTGTGTCCTTGTTTACACAGTGTTATCTGGACAAATCAGTGAACATCTACATAACTTGTTTTGACATTCCTACTTGTTTTGACGTCGGAACAATGATCCGTTAGGGTTACGGCTGGGTTAGGGTTAGAGATAGGGTTAGGGTTCGAACACTTCAAAGTACTTAAAAATGGGGACGAAATATGACCCATTGTCAGCACAACGTAGGTGGCGTTTTGGGAAAGTCATGATAATACTGTATAACATCGGCTGCTTGTGTGCGTGTGTGACTGCGAGCAGGGTGAGAAGCTGTAGGGGCTAGTTGAAAGTGTGTGGGTGTGTATGGAGGGTGGGAGGAGTGAGTGTGTGAACCATCTTAACTACGAAACTCCTGAAAATGCTACATTGAGGGGTTGTAAATGTAAACTTTATAAATACTACGAAAGTCGTTCACGGGAGAAAAAAAAAAGTTGCCTGTTGGCTTCAGAAGGGGGAAGGAGGTAGATAGGCGGGAGAAGGTGATGGGTGGAGATTAGTATGTGTGGAATGCAGAGTGTGAGAATTTCGCTAGCTTGCATTTTAATCCGGACCCATTTAGAATGTACCGAGACATTCTATCAGTCGCCGTCTGACCTCGAGATTGAGGTGAACATGGCCCCAGCGCGTTTTTTAGGGGATAGACATATATAACGTTCACGTGCTATTTGCTAAGCAATGTACATGTGCGTACACCACTATCTGCAGGTTTTCTGTTCCTGTTATTGATTTTAAAATAAAATCAGACTTTTGTTGTTGTTGATGTGGGTGGTTGGTTGATTGATTGATTGTTTTGCTAACGTCTTCTTCATCAAAATTATAAGACGCGTTGATGTTGTTATGTGTTATTATATGTTGATGTAGTTATTGTTTTTGTTTTGTTATATAATTCAGATTAATGAAAGGTGTATAGTATTGGTGTTGTAGTTCCTATCCTATCCCTATCCTATCCCGTAACTCAAAGGTCGTTGGGGCACCATAGATGATCGTTTAACCAGCGTACTCCATTCAATTCTTCTTCTTTTTCTTTTTACGTCTCTTTTTTTGTATTTTCAAACTTTAAATCGCCTTCTTGTTCTTCTTGTTCTTGTTCTTCTTCTTGTTCTTCTTTTTTTGTCTCTTTCTTTCATTTTCCACCGTTAATTCTTCTTCTTCTTCTTTTTAGGTCTCTATCTTTTTTATTTTCAAACCTTAATTCGCCTTCTTGTTCTTCTTGTTCTTGTTCTTCTTCTTGTTTTTTCGTCTCTTTCTTTCATTTCCCACCCTTAATTCTTCTTCTTCTTCTTCTTCTTCTTCTTCTTCTTCTTCTTCTTCTTCTTCTTCTTCTTCTTCTTCTTCTTCTTCTTCTTCTTCTTCTTATTTTTACGTCTCTATCTTTTTATTTTCAAACCTTAATTCGCCTTCTTGTTCTTCTTGTTCTTCTTTTTTTTTGTTTACGTCTCTTTCTTTCATTTCCCACCCTTAATTCTTCTTCTTCTTCTTTTTCTCGGTACGCTGTACTGTCGTTGAGAACGCGACCTGAATGACAGGTGACAATAATTAGGATTCCGATAATTAGGATCCGGAAAATATGTTTCATTTCCAGTTCCTACCAACCTCCTGCTCCGGGTCGTCGCCTTTTTTTTCCAGACTTGTGAATGGATAAATGAAGAAAGAATGGATTAACCGAAGGACATGTTTTGCTTATCCTTATCATTGATGCACTTTGCGATTCTTCTTTGAACTACTCTATTGCCCAAGGTTATTCAAGTAATAAAGTTTTGTACCACTGTCCTATTTTATTTTAAAAATTGTCCTTAAAAAAGGAGTTTGCAAAGAGCTGTCTTTTTATGTGTCCTTCAAATGCGGCTGACTACTAGCTGTGACATGGAGATGTATTCGAAGTAATAGAGATTTTAAAAAAAACGTAAAATAGTCCGATAGAAAAACATGAATGAGAAGAGGACAGAAATCGAACAGAAAAACAAAAAGAAAAAGAAATGTATCATCACCTTTATCCAAGACGGAAAGAAAAAAGAACGAAAGCTATAGGGAAATGAAACAAAAGCGATTAAAAAAATAAAAGTATCAAATATACGATCACCATTCTTTACTCAGGAGGAAAGAACGAATGAAAGAAAAAAACAACTGGAAAGACATTAAAGGAGATAACATGACGAAGAAAACAAAAAAAAGAACAAACGGGCATGACTGTCGTCAACCTTACCAAATTAAAGGAAGGAGGGAGGTCACAAAGAGTAAAAATACAAGAAGAGGAAAGGGAGTTTAAAAAAGGAAGGGAAATAAAGAAAATTAAAAACAAACCATGAAGTTCTCTTTACACTTTCGTGCACACACACACTTATTTTATTTTTCAGATTTTTTCTTCGTCTTTTTTATAGTTTAAAATGACAAATATTGTGTGTGTGTGTGTGTGTGTGTATGTGTGTGTTCGTGCATGTGTGTGTGTGAAGGGAGTAGGGGGAATGGGTGAAAGGGACCGGAGAGAACGCAAAAGTTGTCCAGGCCAAAGTTTCCTAAGTAGAAAATTAGTTTTGTATAACTATTTTTTGCTGGCGAGAAAACGATCCGAAGTAGAACAAAGAAAGACAATACGCTGGCGATCTTAGCACCACTTCTGTGCGAGCTATTCGTCCAGATGCGGTGTCATTTTATTGGCAATCGCTTGTCTTTTTTGTGTTTTACAGCTTCTTTCTGTCATTTATATGTCTTTTCAAGCTAATGAGCGTAGAGCTCTTTTATTGCTGGTTATCTGTCTAATTTTGAGTTTAACGAGGACGGAGTGCAGAGAATTATAATAATGCTCATGAGCATTTCGGACGTGCAGCAATATTATGCTGGGTTAATCCCCTTAATATAAATAAGGACGTTAAGCATATTATATAATACATATATAAAGATGAACATTTCTCTGCTTTCGAATCTGTCTGAAAACAAAGCTACAACAACGACAGAATCAGCAGCGGGTGTGTTTTTTTCTCAGCTTCTGTTATTGTCTTACGAAAGGGGTTGTAGACGATATGAATACTAATTTGTCGATTTTTGGCTATATGAGGAAGCAATTTTGCTAAAGTTTTTATTATTATTATTATTTTTTGTTGTTGAAAACTTCTGTTTTTTCTTGTCGATATCCATCTTACTCCAAATGTAAATAGGATTAATATATTCATAAGACGAGAACAAGAAGCACCGGAATGAGAGCTACGTACAGATTATCGATTTATTAACTATCTTTGTCACGAATGAAACCTTGGACTGACCAAGTATTCAAGGTTCGTGTCGCAGAACTGAGATTTTACTTTAGGACATCATGCCATTACACAACTGAAACTATCTTTGTCACGAATGAAACCTTGGACTGACCAAGTATTCAAGGTTCGTGTCGCAGAACTGAGATTTTACTTTAGGACATCATGCCATTACACAACTGAAGTTAAATAGAACATCCGTCAACCACAATTGCTCATCAAATGAAAGAGATAAAGAGGATACATTTGATGAGGCAGATACACTTTTGTAATATTACCAAGTGTTCTTCTCAAGTAACAGAAGCTACTTTCCATAAAATTTGCTTCATTAGAGTTATTTAATATCAGTCCAAAATGTTACTATTTATTTTCCATTCTTTCTTTCTTTCTTTCTTTCTTTCTTTCTTTCTTTCTTTCTTTCTTTCTTTCTTTCTTTCTTTCTTTCTTTCTTTCTTTCTTTCTTTCTTTCTTTCAGTGTGTTTGTGCGAGGGGGGGGGAGGGGGGCGTGGACGTAAAGGGGAAGGGGAGGGGTCGTCTCTGGGAATAGTTCTTGTTATTGTTGGATACACGAGATATGAGAATGCATTACTAGCATTGATGGACACATAATGCATGCATTTAGGTTGTTCGCTTGTTATTCCACCCTAGTAACTCTGGTTATGTATATTTTTTCGTGAAGTTCCGATGGTTGCAGTGCTGATTATTGCGCATGGGAGGCGATCTACAAGATTCTGTCACGTCCCATTAAGTTTGAAAGGAATTTCTCTTTCCGGCTGTGGCGATCCGCTTCCGCGTTTTTCGTCGAGTGATTTCCTTAATCTTCCTGATGAAATTTTTTTGAGGGGAGGAGAGATGAGGCCGGGGTGGAAAGTGGTGGATGTGTGTGTGGTGGTGGTAGTGGGGGGTGGGAGGCAAAGCGCTCCTGCTGCAGTGTTTCTATGTCTGCGTGTACACAGGTTGCACGCACAAGCGAGTGCGAGTGCACCCTCACACACACACACACACACACACACACACACACACACACACACACACATGCACTTCAGTGTACACCCACGAACGTGAATGCACACGTACGTACTAGAATCCTATTATTATTATTATTATTATTATTATTATTATTATTATTATTATTATTATTATTATTATTATTTATTTATTTATTTATTTATTTATTTATTTATTTTTTTAAACATTTGAGGCGCAAACATCTCTTTGTCAAAGCTAAGTCAAGATGGGTCTCTTCGCTGGTGATTCTCTAGAGCGATTCATCGGAAACACAAAAATTCATACAAATTAACACATTTTTATATACAATTTATAAAACGGCAACCCTCACCCATCGAGTCAGACAATGAAGCTATCGGGAAGAAAAAACAGTATCCAAATGCTAGTAACAGTAATCAGTAGTTTAGCTCTGTCTGTCATTCTATCTTTCTGTTTGTCTGTCTGTCTCTCTTTACAGTAAATGAAGTTACTAAATACAAATCAAAAATAAAAATAAGAAATCGGCAGGCCCAGATGAAATTAGTAATAGATCTTGACAATTTCTTTGCCTTATATTATTAATTCCCTTACATACATCTTCAATTTGTGCATTGTAAAAAATATATTTCCAACTACATGGAGACAAACTAAGGTTATTCCCCTTCCTAAATACAAAATCAGTTCTGGTCTTAATAACTATCGGCCAATATCTCTGCTGTCTACACTTTCAAAGATTCTACCTAGAACGACATATTCACACTCATCTAACAAAATACATGGATGATCTTGGCCTTTTTGCATTCGGGTTTCCATAGCTAGCATTCTTGCGCGCGCTACTTCCCTGGCAATTTTAACTGACCAATAACTCTCTGCAATGAATAAATCTACTTTGGTGTTAGCTGATGACACAACTTTGCAAAATCACGGGAGGAATGAAAGTGAAATTCAACAATCTCTGCAATGTGTCCTTAACAATGACATCTTTTTTGAATCTAAGTAATATCCAAAACGTTCAGAAAATATTCCTTACATTCAGCCAATTAAACATTATGTAAATCAAACAATGAATGAATGTAAAATTGATATTTTAAATATACCTATTTTACCACTAATTCCTCATATGCTATTATGGGAACATTTATCTGCAAATTTTGATATAGATTATTCTAAAGTGACTAAAGGTGAAAATATTAAAAGTTCTTGTAAGTGTAGTAAGAGAAAACTTAGAAAAAAATGCATTTCATCTAAAAATATTTACAGACGGGTCAGTACTTGAGTCTTTTGACAGTTGATCAGGATTTGTTATACCAGGTCTAAAAGTAGAAAAATCTTATTACATTGGAAAAGGAGTTTCCATTTTTACTTGTGAATTCTATGCTATTTTAATGGTATTGTAATACATTGCTGAGACATCAATGGGTTTATTTAATATATTAGTTTGTGTTGATTCAAAATCAGTTCTACAGTCCTTACTAAATTGGGAGACTAATGCTATATCAGATTTAGTACTTGAGATTAGATACTTTATACCTGATGTTAGCAGACGGTCGGTGTTGATTTTTGTTGGGTTCCACCTCATTCAGGATTGTACTGGAATGAACAGTCAAACTTGCAAAAAGAGGAGCTACAAACGTCAACTCGATAAACAATTATAACCTTAAATTATCTAGCCACGAACTCATTTCATTAGTAGAAAGACATTTTCAAAAATTAGTAAATAAGCAAAATATTATGTCCTGTTCAAGAAATATTTCAAGAATTATTTACAAAATGAGCTTGGATTCGTGGATTACAAAATATGTTAAAGGCATTACTTGTATATGCCAGCAACCGCTTAATATAAATCATTTATTATTTGAGTGTACATCATTGTTGCCATTATACACAGAAAAAAGATTTAATGACAAAAAATTCTGATGAAATTAATAATATATTGTACATCAAGATAATAATACAAAAAATAGCCAGCATTATTCTTAGTACCGATTTCAGGGACCTTTTAAAAATTTAGAGAGAGAGAGAGAGAAAGAAAGAAAGAAAGAAAGAAAGAGATGAGATAGATAGATAGGTAGATAGATAGATAGATAGATAGATAGATAGATAGTAGATAGATAGATAGATAGATAGATAGATAGATAGATAGATAGATAGATAGATAGATAGATAGATAGATAGATAGATAGATAGATAGATAGATAGATAGATAGATAGATAGATAGATAGATAGATAGATAGATAGATAGATAGATAGATAGATAGATAGATAGATAGATAGATAGATAGATAGATAGATAGATAGATAGATAGATAGATAGATAGATAGATAGATAGATAATGTGTGTGTGTGTGTGTGCAGTTGATTATGTGTTTGTGATGTGAATGTCTAAAATCATTATCATTTAAAAAAAATGACAACATGAATAGACTTTAAATAACAGAACTGAACTGATCCTTAACAATGTTGCTGACTGGTGCAATTTAAATAATATGTCACTGAATGCAGCTAAATCAAAAGCTATGTTAATAACAACTAGACAAAAGCATCAGCGGGCTCCGCTTTCTTTTAATTTAGCCATGAATGAATATATTAAACAGTTTGAAAGTCATACGCTTTTATGCGTACTCGTAGACAACAAACTTAGTTAGCCTTCACATATTGAAAGTCTTTGTAAAACTCTCTAAACAAATTTATTTATTTTGTCTAAGCGTCAATCTATCATAACTATAGATGCTAAAAACCTTCTTTTTTATAATGATCATATAAAACATCACATTGATTATGCCTCAACGATATGGGACGGCTGCAGTGATGCCTTGTTTAAAAAGACTAATTCTATTCACTGCAGAGCTGCAAACTTACTTATCTCCAACACATTCATCCCAACTGAATCAAAATTAAAAATAGCTGGTTTGCTCCGTCTTAACAAACACCTTAATTACAATAAAGCCGTTTTAATGTACAAATACCAAACAATAAAGCTCCTGATTATGTATAAGTACTTTTTAGCAAATCATCATCTCGTTACTCAAATTTCAGACATTATTTAATATTTCCACAACCACGCGTAGACATATTTAAAACATCACTGTTAAATTCTGGTTCAAGGGTGTTGAATTTCTCTACCACAAGAGATCAAGGAAAGTAAATCATCAACATCGTTTAAAACTAGACTCCACAAAATGTCTATTCTCCCTTGCTCCTAACATTTCAGATGATTGTATACCTTTTGTTCTTCCCTATTTTGCGACAGTTTAATTTTTGGGGGTTTGAATTAGCTTGTGTATGTATGTGGCGGTGGCGGCGGTTGGGGGCAGTGGGAGTAGGGAATGGGTATTGGATGAGGGGTGGGGGAGGAATGAGTATTTAGGTACTTTAATATTCTTAGTAATTTCTTTAATTCTTACCATTGTTAAGGTTTTGTGTTAGTTTCAAATCAATTTTATGTTCATCATTTGTTCTGAAATTTTTTTTCCATGAAGGACTAGCCGTAAGACAGGTCCATAGGACCTAATTCTATTATCCTATTAAAGTTTTCGACTACGACTTCTTCCCTTTTTGTGCATGAGAGTGTGCCTATGTTTGTGCACGTTTAAGCACGGTCCGGATGTTCTTTCTGTTCTATTCTTTTTTTGTGTGTGTAGTTTTTGCCAACCCTTTTTCGTGCATGCACGCCCCTACTGGTTGGCAATCCGTTTTGAACGATTGATCGTGGTGCCTAATGCCTAGCTGACGGGAATGATTTAAATCCTTCAACTTAATTTGCTCCAATCACTACAGGGAGCAAGCTAGATGGATGCAGGAGGCAAAGGGAGTGTGTGTTTGTGTGTGTGTGTGTGTGTGTGTGTTGGGGGGGATAGGGGAATAAAGAGAGAAGAAAGAAGGAGGTGCAGGGGGTGAGGGTGGGGTGTTGGAAAACAAGAAGGCGAGGAAAGGAAACGACGGATGAATAAAGAGGTGGGGTGTGTGAAAGAAGGGGTGGTGGTAACAAGGAGAGAACTAGAGAGGAAAGAAGAAGAAGAAAATCTGAGGGTGTAGAGCAAAGAGAGAGAGAGAGAGAGACAGAGACAGAGAGACAGAGAGAGATATCGCGGGAAAGGATGAAGGCAACGACAGGGTAAAGTGTAATTGGATGAGGCAGACAAGCAGACGCACGAAAACAGATATTGGTATTCATGTCCATGGACGGACAAACAGGCAGAGACAGATAGATTTTTTTAGTGTAGTGTGGAGATGTGCGCGAGCGCACTCACACACACACACACACTCACACAAAAACACATTCTCTTCATCTCTCTCTCTCTTACACACACACAAACACACACACCCACCCACCTACAACCACACGCCCTCACACACACATACACACACACACACACCATTCATTCATTTATTGAACACTTTCATCGGTACTACCAAAACAGCAGTCTCGTCTTCTTCTTCTTCTTCTTCTTCTTCTTCTTCTTCTTCTTCTTCTTCTTCTTCTTCTTCTTCTTCTTCTTCTTCTTCTTCTTCTTCTTCTTCTTCTTCTCCCTCCGTCCACCTCTACCCATTTTTTTACTCCTTATTCTACTCCTCTCCATCCTCATTTGTCCTCATCTGTGCCTCATCCTTTAGTCTTCTTCTTGCGACACCCATTTCTTTTCAACTCTTCTTTTGTCTGTTCATCTTCCTATTTCCAGTGCTCGTTCAGTGTGAATGAATTTACGTTTTTTGCTGCCTTCGGAGGCCTTCTAGCGAAATATGAAAGATGACACAGGCAAATGAGTTTCGGGGAAATTTTCATCAGCAAGGTCACTTGAGCATAATCAACGATCCGTTTCTTAAAGCACGCGCTAAGAGAAACAGTAAACAAGGCTTTTCCAGCACACAACAGGAAAGAATTGCAAAGAAGCTGCAAGTGGTACCAGAAGGATGAACGCAGCTGTGATGCTCTTTGGAAGGACCTGGGGTTACAGATGACGAGAGAGAGAGAGAGAGAGACAGACAGACAGACAGACAGACAGACAGACAGACAGAGAGACAGACAGACACAGAGAGAGAGAGAGGGAGATTACATGAGGCTATTGATATTATCTTTAGAGATAGATTTCAGATCACCGAGGGTTTTCTTCGGGTACTCCGGTTTCCTACCTCTCTTCAATAATGGTAATGGATGAAGTCAAGTTACAATTTCGAAGAAAAAGTAGATTTTTATTTCGTCTTCTAACAGCGATCTATCTACCTGCCTAACGTCACCACATGTTTGAGTGACAGTTGTGCATTTGTTATGCATGCGAGAGTGTGTTTGTGAAACATGTCAACGTGTATGACGGTAAAGATCGCCGCGCTTTAAGCCTGTTTGGTGATTTTGGGAAAAAGCGCCTATAGATACCATCCAGTATTTTCTTTGTTTTGTGTGTTGTATTCACAATATCCCTAAATCCATCACAGTAAATGAAATCCTTTGCTTGCTTTATACAAAATGAAACATGCTGTCGTTAACTCGCCTGCTTTCTAGTTCCCTGTTGGAACAAATGGGGGCCAAATAAAACAAAAGTTCAAACAAGTTGTCTGTTGCCTTAAGTACTATTTCAGTGTGCTGAAATCAAACTGTCTTTTCCAGCAGTAGTTAGTGCCACGCAAACGAGGACATTGAACATTAAGTTAACAATGAAATGAAATGTTAGAGAGAGAGAGAGAGAGAGAGAGAGAAGGGTGAAGGGGGGAGCAATACAAAACTAAAGTAGCAATACAATTTTGCAATTTTCTTTCTGAAATGATTCAAAAGATATATTATTATAATAATGAAATTATTCAAAAGATTTATTATTATAATAATGAATCATTGCCGCAGCGATGCAAAAAAAACAACATAATTCGAGGTGTAGTTTCGCGGAACAATGCAATAAACACCGTAATATTCTTCACTCAGCGTGCTCTTGCAAAGCATAAAAATCACGTTTACGGTGTTTCACAAGACAAAACCTTTTTTTTTGGCGTCATAAAACGACCATTGGACGTGGTAATCTCCTGGGATTGTGCTACTTCGGAAAAGCATTAAGTCACATGCAAAGGCAGTTACAAGTTACACGTCTTTTTTTGGGGGGGTGAGTGTGGGCTGGGGGTGTGGATGGACGATGGGGGGTAGGAGAGAGTGAGTAAGAGAGAGATTTAATAGAAAGAAGATCCAACTTTCCATTTGTCCGTTTGCAAGTTGTTCATTTTAAAGGATTAATTATGCATTAAACATGAGCCCGAAACGTACCTCATTAAATATGACCCATTTTTATTCACGGTAATAATTTCGCCAAAAGCGAGGAGAGCGATGCCTAATTTTGGCAGTTCCAATTTTTGTCTTTGAGGCGGTTCCGCTCATAAAGAGAAGATTTGTGTAATATTTGTACTTTTTGTTGTTATTTCTCTCTCTCTCTCTCTCTCTCTCTCTCTCTCTCTCTCTCTCTCTCTCTCTCTCTCTCTCTCTCTATCTCGCTCTCTCACTCTCATTCTAACATCCCCCTCTCTACTCTCTCCACCCTCCCTCCGTGAGTGACTGGATATTTATGGTGATCAAGGTAGAAGAAGACAGGCAGGTTCCATTATATCAATCGTTAACTTGTTAACAGCATTGCGTTCGCATTGATCTCACTCTGCTCCCACGTCTGAATGTCTCATCGGGGATTTGAAGCAATTTGGAAACAGAAAACAGCCATCCTTTCTCTCTCTTGCCCATCAAAATGTCATGCCTGTTGTGCATTAGGATGATAGGTAAATATATCGCAGTCATGCGATCGAGCAGTAACATTTCCCCTCGATAGTCCCCTGCAAGTGCCGCACGCTGTCTACCAATCAGCTTCTTCCCCCCCCCCTCCCTACTACCCCCTAAAAAAACACACCTTTATTCAGTGGAGGTGAAATTCGCTGATATCAGATTGGCCTGCTGGTGATCACGGCAGTGACCTACATACCCTTAAAACTCATTGAATATGAAATCGCCAGCCCCGGATGATGTAAGCACAAAACATACACACACGCATGCGAGAAAACACGCCCCCTTCATCCTCCTCTCATACAGATCAAGAGCGCGCGCGAACGCACACACAACACCTATCCTATCCTATCCTATCCCGTAACTCGGAGGTCGTAGGGGCACCACAGATGATCGTTTAACCAGCATACTCCATCTTTCCCTGTCCTCAGCAACCCTGATTGTTTCGCTCAGTGTCAAACCAGTCCATTCTCGAATGTTTTCCTCCCACCTCGTTTTCGGTCTCCCTCTTTTTCTACCTCCTTGCACTGTGCCTTGCAGGATGGTCTTTGCAAGACCTGATGATCTGGTGACGTGGCCATTCCATCGGAGTTTCCGGTTATTTTTACCACTGTGAGCAGGTCATCGTGTTGTCCAATAGCTTGTGTGATGGTCTACCGGACTTCGTCGTTGGTGATGTGTTGGGTATAGGAAATGCCCAGAAGTCTTCTGTAGCACCTCATCTCCATGCTTTGTATTCTTCGTTGTAGATCTGCTGTGGGGTCCATGTCTCGCAAGCATATAAAAAGATGGAGATGACAAGGGAGCGCAGCAGTCTTACCTTGGAATTTAGACTGATGGTCCTGTTTTTCCAAATTGGCTTCAACCTCGCCAGGGCAGCAGTTGTTTGTGCGATCCTGGAGAGGACTTCCTGTCGGGACCCATTGTCTGATACAATGGCTCTTAAATATTTGAAGCTATGCACTGTGTTGAGGGATTGGTCTTGGACTTTGATGTCCGTGTTGATGCCATTGGTGTTGTTGGTCATCATTTTGGTCTTCTCTGCACTTATTTCCATTCCTTAGGCTCTGGAGGTGGAGTGTCAAGCATCTGTACCAGCTGTTCACGTTCTTGTTGCTCTCCAGCCAATCCATCAATGTCATCACACAACACACACACACACACACAAACACGCACGCATGCACTAATCATACAAACCCTTTGTTTGTAGCTGTAACCATCTCTGGAATTTTTTTTTATTTTTTATTTATGTTGTGCGTTTCATAACCTCAGTTTAAAAGTGTGAGTAGTATGTAGGTATGCTTTAGAGGTGGGTTTTTTTTTTGGATGCAGCTGACACGGCCGGCTGACGTCACGGCTGGGTGACGTAATCGTGACGCAATCATGATGCCCCACCGCGATGGTCGTGCGCCCTGTCACGGATGATGGATGACGTATGGCCCGGGGGGGATATAATTTTATTGATAGTGCGATCGCAAGTGCGCATCTCGGTGAATGGATATATGACTCAGTGGTCTGTGCGTTAGATCAAGCACCCCAAAGACAGCAAGTGCGCATCTTGATGAATATAGAATGACTCATTGGTCTGGGCGTGAGATCAAGCACCCAAAGACAGCAAGTGTGCATCTCGGCGAATAGAGAATGGGCGTTAGATCAAACATCCAAAGACAGCAAGTGCACGTCTCACTCAAAGACAGCAAGTGTGCATCTTGATGAATATAGAATGACTCAGTGGTATGAGCGTGAGATCAAAACATCTAAAGGCAGCAAGTGCGCGTCTTTTTGTTGTATTTATCTTTTTTTTTTTATTTAGACCAAGCACCCAAAGACAGCAAGTGCGCATCTCGGCGAATAGAGAATGGGCGTTAGATCAAACATCCAAAGGCAGCAAGTGCGCGTCTCACTCAAAGACAGCAAGTGTGCATCTTGATGAATATAGAATGACTCAGTGGTATGAGCGTGAGATCAAACATCTAAAGGCAGCAAGTGCGCGTCTTATGGTTTTTAGGATCATGTTTATACAGAGCCACATAAGAATATATGATGACTCAGTGGTCTGGGCGTTAGATCAAGCACCCCAAAGACAGCAAGTGCGCATCTTTTTGTGTTTGTATACATTAATAGTTATACCTAGACACGCTAATTTAATGGTCGGTAATAAACTTTAGCACCACTCATAAATGTTAAAATGATGTATTATATATACCCCGAAGACATAGTTAGGATTAACGAAAGGGCGGATCAAAAGAAGACGGGAGCCAGCAAAATTTTAGTATCATTTATAAATATCAAAATCTCTCTCTTTTTTCTTTCTCTCTCTCTCTCTTTTTCTTTCTCTCTCTCTCACTCTATCTCTCTCTCTCTCTCTCTCTCGCTCTCTCGCTCTCTCTCTCTCTCTCTCTCTCTCTCTCTCATTTTTTATCGATCTCTGCACACACAATATCAAAAAATGTCACTTTTGGAGGGGATATTGAATATCTAACTACAATCTGTTGTGTGGCGTGGTTGAATATATAGACAAATCTTTACAAACATAGATAACTGAATACTAATCAAATGCTGTCAGCACGCCTGAAAAAAAAAAAAGTCTAAACATATATGCCACCCCTGATGACGCCCGCCAACATGTTTAACAAGTCACACACATGATCACACTTGTTTATTAGTCGGCTTATAGATTTAGCTATCACTTTTTAAAGAGTAAATACTGTGTGGATAGTGCTCAATTGTCTGGGCGTCAGATCATATACCCAAAGGATACAAGTGCGCTTCTTGGTGGTGGTTAACAAAAGGCTGCAAGTGTACGTCTCGATGGTTTTTGAGTTAGATAATATATTAGCCAACGCCTGATAAAGTATTACATGGTTAGTGCTCAGTTGTCTAGGGCGTCAGACCATGCACCCAAAAGGCTGCAAGTATGCGTCTTGGTGGTTTTGAGCTAGATCATCTTTCTCCTCTTTTTCTTATTTATCTCTCTCTCTCGCTCTCTCTCTCCTTTTCTCTCTCTCTCCCTCGCCCTCTCTCTCTCTCTCTCTCTCTCTCTCTCTCTTTCTCAGCATATAAATGTATACAATTGTTATTAAAATATACATTTATCTATGTATACTAATAGAATAATGTGTAAGCAGGAAAGCAAGGAGAGAGAAAGTTGTGCAATTTAAAATGAAAACAAAAACCAATACTCAATGATACCAAAACACAGTGTGAGCTGTATGTGAACGCATGCAATAAATGATCTTACCAGAACTTATGTGTCTGTCCTCTATCTCTCGCACACCCTCTCTCTTTTTCTCGCTCTCTCTGTGTGTCTATATTTTGTTATACAAACACACCCAAGAATAGTTAATGACCATTGATGGATATGTAATGACTCAGTTGTCTGTACATTAGACCAAGCACCCAAAAGGCTGCAAGCGTGCGTCTTGAATAATGTGTAAGCAGGAAAGCAAGGAGAGAGAAAGTTGTGTAATTTAAAATGAAAACAAAAACCAATACTCAATGATACCAAAACACAGTGTGAGCTGTATGTGAACGCATGCAATAAATGATCTTACCAGAACTTATGTGTCTGTCCTCTATCTCTCGCACACCCTCTCTCTTTTTCTCGCTCTCTCTGTGTGTCTATATTTTGTTATACAAACACACCCAAGAATAGTTAATGACCATTGATGGATATGTAATGACTCAGTTGTCTGTACATTAGACCAAGCACCCAAAGGCTGCAAGCGTGCGTCTTGACAATTTTGATTTAGATCATGTATCAATTGACCAGCGCCTTGGTAAGTATGGCGAGATATCCCGAGGGGGGTGATTAGCCAGCAGGGGGAAGGGGTGAGACAAAGTCTATCGATGACGCATGATAAAAAGTGGTAAACAGGAGCAGAATCGATGTAGTGGTTTTTGAGATATTGAATTTATATGAGGCGAATCGCGCAAATATTTTAAAGTATTTGATTTATTTTATTGATTTGAGTCTCTCTCTCTCGCTCTCTCTCTCTCTCTCTCTCTCTCTCTCTCTCTCTCTCTCTCTTTTTCTCTCTCTCTCTTTCTCTCTCTCTCTCTCTTTCTATCTCTCCTCTCTATCTCATCTATCTATCTCTCTCACGCTCTCTTTCTCTCTGCATATAAATATATACAATTGCTATTAAAATATACAATCATCTATGTATACTAATAGAATAATGTGTAAGCAGGAAAGCGAGGAGAGAAAAAGTCGTGCAATTTAAAATGAAAACAAACCAATACTCAATGATACAAAAACACAGTGTGAGCTGTACGTGAACGCATGCAATAAATGATCTTACCAGAACTTATATGTCTGTCCTCTGCCAAACTTGTAAAATATCCATGAAAAATCCTCTAACAATAATCTTAACTTTTGTAGAAGATATTTGAACAAGCTAATGCATTAAAATTGATGCTGTTTGCATAAGTTGTTGGGAGCTTTACAGTCAACGAAATCTAGTACTGAAACCTTAAAATGCCACACATTTAAAATCACTAATAATATCTTTTACAATTAATCAATCATTGCGTTTTTTATTTTTTTTTTCATGCACCAAAGTTATATCTTACAATATTTACAACGTTTAAAACACTTAAAATACAAGTGATCACAGAAATTATAGTTAAACTTTACCAAAAAGGTGTTTTTTTATCAATCACAATAACAGTACCACAAAGTACCACACCACGCTGGCCCATTTTTTTTCTTAAAGGCATGTTTGGACATGATATGGAAACGGCTGACGCAAGCATAAGATATGGGAAGTAACTCTCTCTCTCTCTCGCTCTCTCTCTCTCTCTTTTTCTCTCTTTCTCTCTCTCGCTCTCTCTCTCTTTCTCTCTCTCTCTCGCTCTCTCTTTCTCTCTCTCTCTCTCTCTCTCTCTCTCTCTCGCTCTCTCTTTCTCTGCATGTTTGGACATGATATGGAAACGGCTGACGCAAGCATAAGATATGGGAAGTAACTCTCTCTCTCTCTCGCTCTCTCTCTCTCTCTCTTTTTCTCTCTTTCTCTCTCTTTTTCTCCCTCTCTCTATCTACATCTTATTATTACTCTCTCTCTCTCTCTCTCGCTCTCTCTTTCTCTGCATGTTTGGACATGATATGGAAACGGCTGACGCAAGCATAAGATATGGGAAGTAACTCTCTCTCGCTCTCTCTCTCTCTCTCTCTCTCTCTCTCTCTCTCTCTCTCTCTCTCTCTTTGCTCTATTTTTTTAGTTGATGATCACACTTATTTTTATTAGTCAGCTTATAGATTTAACCATCTTTTTTTTTTTTGATTTAGCCCTCACTTTTTTAAATCCTTTTTTATTTACCTACACACCCACCCACCCTCAGCCCCTCTCCTCGCACACCCAGCACACTCCACCATCCTATCATTGAAATACTCAAAACTATGTTGAAAAAATGCGCACCCCATGCAGCGATGATGACATGGATGATAACGTGCATGGGCATGTATGCAGTATCTACACACGCACACGTACGCACACTTGCCCACACAAATTTTTAAAACTACATATGAAAATACAAGGAAATACTTTGAAAACACTGACCCCATACAGCGATGATGGTGTGGACGCACACCCCGTGCAGTGATGATAACATGGATGATGACATACATGTACATGTATGCAGTGTCTACACACGTACGCACACTTGCATACGCAAATTTTTAAAACTGCACGCCAAAATATAATAAAAACACATACCCCGTGCAACGATGATATCATGTGCGTGCACGTGTGCATGCATGTATGCAGTGTCTGCACAAACATTTTTAATACTCTGTACGATCAAATTTGAAACACTGCACGCCCAAATTTAAAACAATGCACGCCAAAATACAATGAAATACGCTGAAAACAAAACACGCAACCCCGTGCATCGATGATACCATGGGCGTGCACGTGTGCGTGCATGTATGCAGTGTCTGCACAAACATTTTTAATACTCTGTACGATCAAATTTGAAACACTGCACGCCCAAATTTAAAACAATGCACGCCAAAATACAATGAAATATGCTGAAAACAAAACACCCACCCCGTGCAACGAAGATATCATGTCCGTGCATGTATACAGTGTCTGCACACTTATTTTTTTGGTCGACGTTTGCCAAGGATCTCAGTGACGACATCTATCACATCCGAGTTGAAGGTGATGGTGGTGGTGATTAAGTATTACATTGATCCTAATTTGGTATAGTTATAGAATATGACAACCAAGTCTGTCGCACAAAGACTAAATAAGGAAAAAATGCCAAGGGATGTCTGATAGCACAGTGGTTGGAACACTCGCTACTGTGTCGCACGTTAACCACCATCCAGGATGATTAGCACTTGGATGGGTGACCACAAAACGTGAAGGACTCAACTATGACTGACTACCTAAAGCAGTGAGGGAGAGAGATGGGCATCACCCTCATTATGCTGGCCCAAGATAAGTGAGATCTCAAGACTATGGGACTATCTTTATTTTTATATACAAGGTGGTCTATAGCTGTATATGCTTTGTGGATAGCACAGTGGTTGGAGCACTCACTACTGTGTCGCAAGTTAAGCACCAGCTAGTGTGATTAACACTTGGATGGGGTGACTAAATACCTACTCTCTTGAGGGTGGGGAAGGTAAAGCAGCGAGGGAGATAGAGAGGGGCATCACCATCATTACGATGGTCCCAAGATAAGTGTAATCTCTTTAACATCACGCTCCCCTACGTTCACAAGGCTATGAGACTCTTTTTTATCATTATATACAAGACAGCCTATAGCTGTATACGTTTTATTTTGGCTAAATCAACACTAAAACTATGAGAGCAATTAAACTGAAGAAATGGACAGTGAAAAATTGCATTTGTTGACAAATAACTTATTCATTGTTGAGTGTAAACAAAACAGACCCCACACCAAGACCACACGAGATGTAAATGGGTGCATTTTTTCCTTATTTAGTCTTTGTGCGACAGACTTGGTTGTCATATTCTATAACTATACCAAATTAGGATCAATGTAATACTTAATCACCACCACCATCACCTTCAACTCGGATGTGATAGATGTCGTCACTGAGATCCTTGGCAAACGTCGACCAAAAAAATAAGTGTGCAGACACTGTATACATGCACGGACATGATATCTTCGTTGCACGGGGTGGGTGTTTTGTTTTCAGCGTATTTCATTGTATTTTGGCGTGCATTGTTTTAAATTTGGGCGTGCAGTGTTTCAAATTTGATCGTACAGAGTATTAAAAATGTTTGTGCAGACACTGCATACATGCACGCACACGTGCACGCCCATGGTATCATCGATGCACGGGGTTGCGTGTTTTGTTTTCAGCGTATTTCATTGTATTTTGGCGTGCATTGTTTTAAATTTGGGCGTGCAGTGTTTCAAATTTGATCGTACAGAGTATTAAAAATGTTTGTGCAGACACTGCATACATGCATGCACACGTGCACGCACATGATATCATCGTTGCACGGGGTATGTGTTTTTATTATATTTTGGCGTGCAGTTTTAAAAATTTGCGTATGCAAGTGTGCGTACGTGTGTAGACACTGCATACATGTACATGTATGTCATCATCCATGTTATCATCACTGCACGGGGTGTGCGTCCACACCATCATCGCTGTATGGGGTCAGTGTTTTCAAAGTATTTCCTTGTATTTTCATATGTAGTTTTAAAAATTTGTGTGGGCAAGTGTGCGTACGTGTGCGTGTGTAGATACTGCATACATGCCCATGCACGTTATCATCCATGTCATCATCGCTGCATGGGGTGCGCATTTTTTCAACATAGTTTTGAGTATTTCAATGATAGGATGGTGGAGTGTGCTGGGTGTGCGAGGAGAGGGGCTGAGGGTGGGTGGGTGTGTAGGTAAATAAAAAAGGATTTAAAAAAGTGAGGGCTAAATCAAAAAAAAAAAAGATGGTTAAATCTATAAGCTGACTAATAAAAATAAGTGTGATCATCAACTAAAAAAATAGAGCAGAGAGAGAGAGAGAGAGAGAGAGAGAGAGAGAGAGAGAGAGAGAGAGAGAGCGAGAGAGAGTTACTTCCCATATCTTATGCTTGCGTCAGCCGTTTCCATATCATGTCCAAACATGCAGAGAAAGAGAGCGAGAGAGAGAGAGAGAGTAATAATAAGATGTAGATAGAGAGAGGGAGAAAAAGAGAGAGAAAGAGAGAAAAAGAGAGAGAGAGAGAGAGAGAGCGAGAGAGAGAGAGAGTTACTTCCCATATCTTATGCTTGCGTCAGCCGTTTCCATATCATGTCCAAACATGCAGAGAAAGAGAGAGCGAGAGAGAGAGAGAGAGAGAGAGAGAGAGAGAGAAAGAGAGAGCGAGAGAGAGAGAAAGAGAGAGAGAGCGAGAGAGAGAAAGAGAGAAAAAGAGAGAGAGAGAGAGCGAGAGAGAGAGAGAGAGTTACTTCCCATATCTTATGCTTGCGTCAGCCGTTTCCATATCATGTCCAAACATGCCTTTAAGAAAAAAAATGGGCCAGCGTGGTGTGGTACTTTGTGGTACTGTTATTGTGATTGATAAAAAAACACCTTTTTGGTAAAGTTTAACTATAATTTCTGTGATCACTTGTATTTTAAGTGTTTTAAACGTTGTAAATATTGTAAGATATAACTTTGGTGCATGAAAAAAAAATAAAAAACGCAATGATTGATTAATTGTAAAAGATATTATTAGTGATTTTAAATGTGTGGCATTTTAAGGTTTCAGTACTAGATTTCGTTGACTGTAAAGCTCCCAACAACTTATGCAAACAGCATCAATTTTAATGCATTAGCTTGTTCAAATATCTTCTACAAAAGTTAAGATTATTGTTAGAGGATTTTTCATGGATATTTTACAAGTTTGGCAGAGGACAGACATATAAGTTCTGGTAAGATCATTTATTGCATGCGTTCACGTACAGCTCACACTGTGTTTTTGTATCATTGAGTATTGGTTTGTTTTCATTTTAAATTGCACGACTTTTTCTCTCCTCGCTTTCCTGCTTACACATTATTCTATTAGTATACATAGATGATTGTATATTTTAATAGCAATTGTATATATTTATATGCAGAGAGAAAGAGAGCGTGAGAGAGATAGATAGATGAGATAGAGAGGAGAGATAGAAAGAGAGAGAGAGAGAGAGAAAGAGAGAGAGAGAAAAAGAGAGAGAGAGAGAGAGAGAGAGAGCGAGAGAGAGAGACTCAAATCAATAAAATAAATCAAATACTTTAAAATATTTGCGCGATTCGCCTCATATAAATTCAATATCTCAAAAACCACTACATCGATTCTGCTCCTGTTTACCACTTTTTATCATGCGTCATCGATAGACTTTGTCTCACCCCTTCCCCCTGCTGGCTAATCACCCCCCTCGGGATATCTCGCCATACTTACCAAGGCGCTGGTCAATTGATACATGATCTAAATCAAAATTGTCAAGACGCACGCTTGCAGCCTTTGGGTGCTTGGTCTAATGTACAGACAACTGAGTCATTACATATCCATCAATGGTCATTAACTATTCTTGGGTGTGTTTGTATAACAAAATATAGACACACAGAGAGAGCGAGAAAAAGAGAGAGGGTGTGCGAGAGATAGAGGACAGACACATAAGTTCTGGTAAGATCATTTATTGCATGCGTTCACATACAGCTCACACTGTGTTTTGGTATCATTGAGTATTGGTTTTTGTTTTCATTTTAAATTGCACAACTTTCTCTCTCCTTGCTTTCCTGCTTACACATTATTCTATTAGTATACATAGATAAATGTATATTTTAATAACAATTGTATACATTTATATGCTGAGAAAGAGAGAGAGAGAGAGAGAGAGAGAGAGAGAGAGAGAGCGAGGGAGAGAGAGAGAAAAGGAGAGAGAGAGCGAGAGAGAGAGATAAATAAGAAAAAGAGGAGAAAGATGATCTAGCTCAAAACCACCAAGACGCATACTTGCAGCCTTTTGGGTGCATGGTCTGACGCCCTAGACAACTGAGCACTAACCATGTAATACTTTATCAGGCGTTGGCTAATATATTATCTAACTCAAAAACCATCGAGACGTACACTTGCAGCCTTTTGTTAACCACCACCAAGAAGCGCACTTGTATCCTTTGGGTATATGATCTGACGCCCAGACAATTGAGCACTATCCACACAGTATTTACTCTTTAAAAAGTGATAGCTAAATCTATAAGCCGACTAATAAACAAGTGTGATCATGTGTGTGACTTGTTAAACATGTTGGCGGGCGTCATCAGGGGTGGCATATATGTTTAGACTTTTTTTTTTTCAGGCGTGCTGACAGCATTTGATTAGTATTCAGTTATCTATGTTTGTAAAGATTTGTCTATATATTCAACCACGCCACACAACAGATTGTAGTTAGATATTCAATATCCCCTCCAAAAGTGACATTTTTTGATATTGTGTGTGCAGAGATCGATAAAAAATGAGAGAGAGAGAGAGAGAGAGAGAGAGAGAGAGAGAGCGAGAGAGCGAGAGAGAGAGAGAGAGAGAGAGATAGAGTGAGAGAGAGAGAAAGAAAAAGAGAGAGAGAGAGAAAGAAAAAAGAGAGAGATTTTGATATTTATAAATGATACTAAAATTTTGCTGGCTCCCGTCTTCTTTTAATCCGCCCTTTCGTTAATCCTAACTATGTCTTCGGGGTATATATAATACATCATTTTAACATTTATGAGTGGTGCTAAAGTTTATTACCGACCATTAAATTAGCGTGTCTAGGTATAACTATTAATGTATACAAACACAAAAAGATGCGCACTTGCTGTCTTTGGGGTGCTTGATCTAACGCCCAGACCACTGAGTCATCATATATTCTTATGTGGCTCTGTATAAACATGATCCTAAAAACCATAAGACGCGCACTTGCTGCCTTTAGATGTTTGATCTCACGCTCATACCACTGAGTCATTCTATATTCATCAAGATGCACACTTGCTGTCTTTGAGTGAGACGCGCACTTGCTGCCTTTGGATGTTTGATCTAACGCCCATTCTCTATTCGCCGAGATGCGCACTTGCTGTCTTTGGGTGCTTGGTCTAAATAAAAAAAAAAAGATAAATACAACAAAAAGACGCGCACTTGCTGCCTTTAGATGTTTTGATCTCACGCTCATACCACTGAGTCATTCTATATTCATCAAGATGCACACTTGCTGTCTTTGAGTGAGACGTGCACTTGCTGTCTTTGGATGTTTGATCTAACGCCCATTCTCTATTCGCCGAGATGCACACTTGCTGTCTTTGGGTGCTTGATCTCACGCCCAGACCAATGAGTCATTCTATATTCATCAAGATGCGCACTTGCTGTCTTTGGGGTGCTTGATCTAACGCACAGACCACTGAGTCATATATCCATTCACCGAGATGCGCACTTGCGATCGCACTATCAATAAAATTATATCCCCCCCGGGCCATACGTCATCCATCATCCGTGACAGGGCGCACGACCATCGCGGTGGGGCATCATGATTGCGTCACGATTACGTCACCCAGCCGTGACGTCAGCCGGCCGTGTCAGCTGCATCCAAAAAAAAAACCCACCTCTAAAGCATACCTACATACTACTAGTGTGTGCAGTCACCTTTAATAGCACAGTTGCAAATCCGACAGTATTTGTTAACAATGATTGCTCGATTAGTTTAGCTTTTTTTTATTTCACGTAGATTGTTTAAACGTCAAGCTTTTTTCTGAGTAACAATTTAAATAATTATTATGAAAAATCAACCTGCACTTGTTCACACGGGCGATTGGTTTGGAGAATAATTATAGGATTAAACCCCTTGCAATTATAAATCACGGACGAACTGACTCAGCTAACAACTGCATGCAATAATTTATATCTTGTCTGATCCAAAGCCGCGATCAGTATTTCATGCACTGTCCTTCGGCCATTCCATTAAAATGGGGTGTGTTTTTGTTGTGTGTTTTTTTTAATAGAAATGTTGGCAACCTGAGCAAACTGCGTGAAATTTAGGCTTGTTCATTCCAACAACTCACCCAAAGGTCATGCCAACCTGTCAGCACTGGCTTCCCGTCTAGGCAGGAATTACCTGCAAAAAAACAAACATTCTATATTTCATGAATTATTTCTGCGCTGTCAGCTAGCCAATGCCATCAAGGGGGAAGTGAAAAGGAAGAGAAGAAAATATTCCATCTAAAATTCTTGTTCTACGTGGTGGTCGCAAATTCTGCATTCTACAGAAAAAGAAATACTGAAAGAATAGCTGTGAGTACTTTCACACAAAGGAAATGGACCAGTTTCATACTACATCATTGATTCTTGGCCATTACTTAATCACGAAAACCTTCATAATAAGGCGAAAACACTTATGCGTCAGATATTTTCTCCTGCAGTCTCCAGTTGTTTTCTTCGAACATCGGAGTAAGAGATTGCATCCGCTCCACATTTAGATCAGAAGTGTACGGAACCGTAGCTGCCATGAAAGGACCCAGTTATTTTTTTTCGCAAATGAGAAAGAAAGAAAGGAAGGATGGAAGAAAAAAAAATCCGATGCAGAAGGTCCTGATGAGGCTGTGCGGAATGGGACAGGCGCAATTTCCATAACAATGCTCAGTGGGCAAGCGGGAAGAGAAGTGGGAATATAAAAGACTCTCTTGTCATAAAACCCCTTGTTTTCGCTTCGATGAAGGCCCGCGCATACATGGAAAATTACAACTCTGAACTTTCGGCCGAAAGAAATAAAACGCAATCATTGCACACGCATGCGTTAATAATTTTTTTTTGCGCGAAAGTGCATTGTAAATAAGAAAGAAAATCACTGTAAATAAACGATCTTATTCTGTAGTTGTTTCTCTTTGGCCGATTCCTGTAATTTTCTACCACAGTTTGAGATCGTTTCGTTTCTTTGATTGAGTGTGTCTTGTATGGGTGCAGTTGCCAGCTCAACTGAGATTTTCTGAAGGCGCTTATGAAACATCACGGTTATTTATGCACAAAGGAAAGTTTGTGTAATCCAATATCCACGTTGTATAGCACACAACTCAGCTGTGCAAAAGACATGCTTGAGGCACAGAATCAACCGGAGCAGAAGCTTCATTTTGTTGGAGGTGCGTTCTTGCAACGTGTGCCGCGCATGGTAAAACCCTGAGGTGTGTATGCGAGCGTGCGTGTGTGCAATGCGTTTGTATTGACATTAACTTTTTTAATATTTTGAAGAATGCTATATTAACAACCATTATTTGCGTTTGATTTGTATGTGTATTTTATTTCACCCCATTTCATACCTCACTGCGCAAAATGTATTCCTCTATTGAAGTGAATTAAAATTTGAGTCTTGAGTCTCGAACCCATTATCATCTGGACACTTTTTTTATATTTGCTACTTCACACGTGTTATGCATCTTTATAAATACAGATTGAACTGGTTTTGTAGCTTGTTGAAAAGGTTATTTAACCGCATGCAAAGCTGCGTGATTGTCTTGCTTTCGTTCATGTTTGATGACCTTCTATCTCTCTCCATCTCTCTCTCTGTTTGTCTGTCCGTCTGTCTCTCTCTCCGCCCCCCTCCACCTCCACTCCAATCCACCTCTCCAACCTCCTTCTCCTCCTCCCTCCCCCTACCTCGTCATTTTTTAAGGTTTTGTTATAGCATAGCTTTCTTCTTTAATAATTACACCGCCACTGTACATCTAATGCATAGGATAGTATTCTGCATGGTTCTGTTATGATCATGTTGTCGGTAAAATCTCTGATTCCAAACTCTCATGTATTGTGTGTGACTTTAACAAGGCGAGGGTGGGAACTTTTGTAGAAATACACCGTATAGATATGTAAGCATGAAGATGTCGGTGTCTTTGTGAATAAAAAAAATAATGCAGGCTCTATACACCGCCAAGGTCCCCGCAATTTGGGCATGGTCGGTGCGCTTTATTGACATCAATATATGTAAAGAAACGCGTCGGTGGTCATGCAGCTCAATTTTGGTTAGAACTCGGCCGCGAGTGAGAAATGCTGATTACTGATCACCTCTCTCTCTCTCTCTCTCTCCGTTCTTTAAGACCCAAGGAGATGCAAAGGACAATGATAACTTTGGCTCCACGCTCTTTTTGCACCTCCAGGAGTCACTTGCTAGACGCAGAATTTTACAGGTCACACCGTGCAGATGTGTAAATTGTCTTCTTTTAAATTTGCCGAGGTTGGCGTGAAAGTCGGCCCAATAAAAGAGAAAAAATTTTTTGATCGTTTATAAAAGAAAATATATCTTATCATTAGTATCACATTTTACATCAGCCCTTTGTTGTTGTTTTTTCTTCTAACTAGCATCTCACAACGATAGCACGACATCTCTTGTAAGGACCAACCCGTCAACCTTTCTTTACCTACCTATACGCTGTGGCCTCAAAGGCCAAAGGCAGAGAAAAGGGGCACAATGAAACGCGTTACGCAAACGATGAAATTAATGACATGCTGCAAGGAATAAAAATGAGACTAGCAACAAAAATGGGGAAAGAATGACACAGTTCCTTGTTGTTCAATCACAGCGAAGCCTCGCAAATGATGGAATGCCTTCGCATCGCAGCCTCCATTTCTCTCAGCGTTATTTCAAAACAGGTTTTATTCCTCTCTGCTTTTGATGATTGTCCGTTCTGGAGTAAATGAGAAGAAAAAGAAGTAGTTACGATGAAAAGGACGAGCAAACAGAAAACACAAGACGAATTTCTAGCTACCGGCAACTCCAGACCTGATATTTTCTTGAGTTATTTCTAGCAGTTGTATGCTTTTTTTTGTCTTTATGCTTGATGATTGCCCGTTACAGTGGTGTAATACGGACGGCAACGTAATAATTATCATTATGAATTTTGGTGATGGTGATTTCTTTAGGTGACTTCGAGAAACACGTCGAAAGCTGGACATTTCACGCCTACTGACAACCGCAACAGACAGACTGAAGTGGCGAAAACTCTCCGCCAAACATCCCCACGTTTCCCCAACGACCCGATAGGCTGAGGGATTCAATAGGTAGATTTCGATAATTCAGCTTCGATTCCCAGGCTGCATGTCTGTCTATACTTCTGTTTTTACTGCATTTTTGGTACTATGTACTATCTTTGAGACTTGAAATTGCATTCTGCGTCACAATATGTAGGCCCTGTTGAGTGTTAAGAGATGCAGTGATAAAGATATATACAGTAATTACGAAAGTTGGTATTGTTTATGGTTACAAATACCCAAACAAAATATAGCACCCTTAATGGATTACAAGACAAAATAACATCTTTCATGGATTACAAGAAAGTAAGAAGAAAGAAAGAAAAACCAGGAACTTGAAAGAACCCTTCACTGGGGTTCGATTTTTGTAGTTCTCCCTAAGGAATACAAGGAACAGGAACGAATCCTTCACTGGGGTTCCATTTTTATAGTTCTCCTACGATAGCAACACACAACAAATGCGATCGATATTGAATTACACTCTTCAAACTTGGAAGTCGGATTTCCTTCTTGCTGTTGCTTGGCGTGTACGTGTGTGTGCGTGTGTGTGTTTGTGTGTGTGTGTGTTTGTGTCGCTCTGTCAGCCTGTCTGCGTGTGTTCGAGAACTAGAAACAGACAGACAGAGGGAGGCTCCGTCTTGTCCAAGACCATGGGTGAACAATGGGTTCCTGATGGGCAGGAAGTTAGAGACAGTGGACGCACGTGCTGAGAATGACCAAGACTTGGGCCGAGGAAGAGAAAGAATCAGCCATAATGACTGCCGTCCCGAAGACACTACGCTCTTAAGAGATCATTATCTTCTGCAACAAACATTGCATAATGAAATAAAGATGAAGTCTTCCTCTTGGAATGTTTCACCCCTTTTTCTTCCTTTATTGGGGGGTGGTGGGGAGGGGAGGGGTGGGCGGCGGGAGCGAGGGCAAGGGGGGTTGAAGGTGGGACGGGGGAGGAAGATAGGAAAGAGTGAGGGGGTAGGTTGGGAAACGGTACGGGGTACTTGAATTTGATGCTCTTCTTCTTTCTAAGCTCTTTCGTGCATCCTCCTGTCTTCTTGTTCTTCTTACTCTTCTCTTTCGATGTCTTGTTCATGTACTTTCTGTTCTATGCTCCGAAAGCAAATGATTTTACTCTTAAATTCGATTTCGATTTAAACCTTTTTCACAGTCTGTAAAATTCTTGCTTTTTCTTTTCTTTTCTTTTCATCAAATTCTGTCCTTTTTTTTTTTACTGAACTGGGATGGCAACATTCTTGAATTCGATTCCTCCTCCGTCAAAAGTCGTAAATATTCTTTTTCTGTTTGCCTGTTGGTCTATTCCATCCCCTCTCAACTGACAGATTCCACTCCACACATTTCTAGGCTGAGCGTTATAATAAAGATTGTGTATACCAAGCAAGACAACAGAATCGTTATTGTAATACATTAAAGAAGTCTCCCTTTGTGTATACCAAGCAAGACAACAGAATCGTTATTGTAATACATTAAGAAGTCTCCCTTTGTTAATGAACTGTTATATACACTCTGGCAATTTCTTTTCTTTTTTAATAGATATTGGTAATGCTGAAATTGTCTATATTAGTCCAGCGCGACGAATACATCAACACACAATTCTAGTTACAGTATGTATTCAACTACAGTAGCCAAAGCAATCAAGGAAGAAGCTTAAAAACGGATACTTTTAGTGCTGTGTAGTGCTGTATGTTTTGAATGGTGTTTAGTAGAAGATACTTCGAAACACTTTATGCCATCCCCAGGTCCAAACTATTTAGGGCAAAACATACAATGCTAGTGCATCGAGTTTTAATGGTGTTTAGTACAGTAGTAAAAATAGTCCTTACAATAATTATGTATCACTTCTCCCATTCTTGCTACTCCTTACCTGACCTCTTCCCCTTGGGGTCATGAGCAATCTTGCCACTGTAGATTGTTCTAACCTATAAAGGGAAAAGTGAAAGCCCCAGTTGAAAACCTGTCTTGCCTTTGTAGGCATGACTGATTCACTGCGGCAACAGTACCCCCGTTGGAGTGCCGGGGGTTTCAGTATAAATAGTATCCCCACTTTCTGGAAATTTAGTGCTTTAAATTCCCACTGTCGCTGTCTTCCTCATTTGCTCTTTCCCATTCCTGATCTGTCCTATCACTCTGCTATACTATCTTCTTCTTCGCTAGATCAATGACCTACCTTTTTTCTTGAAAACTCTTCCTGGACAAGACTCCTTGTTTGTGTATGAGGTCTGTTGGATCAGTTTGGGAGTGTTGGACGTTTTCTGCCGGGTGGTCACTAGGGCTTCCTATGATGTTATTATTTAGCACTATAGGCATTTTATATGTATGTGTTTTGTTATTGATTTATAATGATGTTTGTATTCTATTTTGTTTTTGTAACTGGGGGTTCGAGTAGTTGGGGTAAAGCCTCAGCCGTCCCCTGCGTGGGATGTCTTTATTGTAAAGTGACTGGCCGGTGGAGGGCATTCAATTTTCCCACTAGGGTTGTTTCGGCAGATCTTTTATGCGGATTGGGGGTTGTCCGGTCCTGATTTGGCTCGGAAGAGTTCGCTGGACCTAAAGCAACAATCAATCAATCAATCAATCAACCTGACCTCTTCCAAGCAAAGAACTGAAATGTTAGCATTAGTAGGTTTGGACTAGTATTTAGTACTACGATGCTTAAACCCTACATCCCCATGATGTTTAGCACGACATTCAACAGCACACATTCTCTCAGACCCCCTTGAACCAACAACCACTTCAGGGCAAACATTTCTGTGGGACAAACGGCAGACCTCCGGTCCTCACGTGAATGATTTTTTCCTAAAGACAAATTCTAGGACAAATCCACCGCAATTTTCACTGCATTTGAATGGCGTCCCAGGGAGATGGACCTGACACTGACGAGCCCTTGTGAGTTTTCCCAGCACTACCGCAGACACCATTTAAGCTTAATCATATTGATCAGGCCAAGGGAATCACGGCCGTCATCAACAACACGAATCTGTTAGCTGACGGGCTTAGGTTAGCAAGAAACCATTTCATGTCTAAGTACCGAAATCTTCCCTTTTCCGCCTTTTCACACAAACACACACACACACACACACACCCATACACCCCCCCCCCTCCCACACACACACATACACACACCTAAAATGGAAACAGCAAGGTCAGCAACAGCCGTCGCTTAAAAATCTATGTAACAGAACTGAGCACTTTTTCCCAACAGAGACTGGAGAAGAGAAGCTGTGAATATTTAGAGAGCTCGTATGGGTAAAATAGAGGGAGCAGAACGTCTCCGGTAGAGAAAGGAAGGATCGATGGTAGAAGGCGGGTAAACAGAAATTTTAGCACAAATATTGGTCTATTTGAAGGTCTCTCGAGGACTTTTTTCAGTCCGCAGCAGAGGAGCGAAGAATGCTTGGAGAAGAAAAGACCCCACGGATCCGCTCCTTCAGAATCTCTCTTGCTTTCTTTCTCATCCTTCTATCTGGGACTGACATACCTCTACTACTCCTGCTACATAAAGTTGTCGTTTTAAGCATGCGAATCTCTCTACGCTTTACCTGGAAGTATGCTTTTGCGTGGTTATTGTACATTTGGATTGCGTACTTAAACACTGGCATGATGAATAATATTATTGACTTTGAGGACTGATCAAAGACATTTCCTTTTGGTTTCCGCAGTTTTTGTTATTTTGGAATATTATCCGTTGTCGTGCACCCTACTTTGACACTGTAATAGAAAATAATTATCTGTTTTTTTCTTTGACACCTGGTTGAGACTTTCGATTACTCTAATCGAGCACAGCACTATAATATCAGAATATCTACGCCCCGAGCATGTCTCAGCAACTTGGAGTTGCGCGCCACACAATCTGCCATTGGGTTGGAATTAAAGTATTTTTGTTATATATCTGAACTACTTACTGCTTTATGTACTTAGTTATTGTATAAATTACAATATTTTGTTTTGGGGTCCATCGGTTGCGATGTTGCAAAACAATTGATCAAATCAAGCTTCCTATTGATGCGCTTGAGAATAAAAAGACTGTTCTTGGTCAGATGTAAGCTTACCTCTATATTCTCTAGCATTGCCATTATTTATTTTCCCAACTTAAACTTCAGTCAATGTCGGCATGCATATTATACTATTTTTTATGGACAAGATCCGTTGTTAAGTCTCTATCGATGGCGGTTTTGCAGAATACTTTAAACAGGCTTTATCTCTCATAATCCTGTTTTTAAAAAAAAAAAAAGGAAAAAATACAAGGTAGTTTTTTTTTCTTCTCGACCGAAGCTCCCCCATTCCATGCATGTCGAATGTTGTTGAGACATGTTGCTATATCCGGCAGTAACATTGCAATGGCTTGTTATAGAAGGCACCTAATTTCCTTTCTCGCTCTCCTGAAACATTACTTTTTTTTTTCCTTATTTCTTTTGGCATCCGAATTGTTACAAATTATTTCAGTCATTTTTCTTCCCCATCCAGCTGAACTACGGACAAGATTGAAAGGAAAATGTCCGTGATTATAACACATAACCCCCATATCGTTTCCCTGTTACGCTGCAAATGCGTTTCCCAACGTTTTTTTTTCTCTTTGGGATAGGAGGCGACAGGGGTTATGGGTAGGGAAAGAACTGAATGAGTGGCGATGAGAAAGGATGAGAGAGAGAGAGAGAGAGAGAGAGAGAGAGAGAGAGAGAGAGAGAGAGAGAGAGAGAGAGAGAGAGAGAGACTGCTCTTTTCTCTCATTTCTTTTAGTTTTCCCCAGCCCATTGTCATCTAACACTGACTTGCACCTCTCCTTTCCAGTTGGTATTTTTAGTTGTTCTCGCTGTTCTGTCTGAAGGCTCGGCGTGTCTATCTGATTTTCTGTTATTAGTTCCCGAACGTAAGCTGGCGAACTATTGTTTTGGTCTTTTTGACTTTTTTGTTCTTTGTTTCTATTTTAGAATCTCCATTTTTTCCCCTCCTTTTCGATCGTTCCAGAGTTTTAATGCATCTGGTTTGCAAGTGTTTATCACCTCTCTCTCTCTCTCTCTCTCTCTCTCTCTCTCTCTCTCTCTCTCTCTCTCTCTCTCTCTCCCTCTCTCTCCCTCCCACTCTCTCCCTCCCTCCCTCTGTCTCTCTCTTGTCTCCTATCCCAGCTACCTCGCTAATAGAAAAAGTAATATTGGATGCTAAATACGCGATTGTCTCCACATTCTTACTAAAAGCGCGGCGATCTGATACCAACATATACGTTCACATGTCACACACGCGTCTGCAAAGCACATTTGTCACTCACTTATACATGTACAGGCAAGGATATCGCTTTAGAAGATGGAATTTAACACACATCAGCTTTTTGAGACTGGCTGACTTTCTTAGGAGAGAGAGAGAGAGAGAGAGAGAGAGAGAGAGAGAGAGAGAGAGAGAGAGAGAGAGAGAGAGAGAGAGAGAGAGAGAGAGAGAGAATAAAAGGAGAGTTGTTGCTGTCAGACTCGTAGAGGGGCCGGGTAGCTCAGTTGGTAAGAGCGTCTTGCTAGTAACCGAAAGGTCGCTTGTTCGAATCCCGGATTGGTCAACGTGTGATCATATTATTTTCCCCTTTACCAACAACTGGCCCGCTGGTGTCAGTATAAATCGGTCCAGTAGTCACCTATATGCGAAAGTGTCGTGTGACTATAATCTACAAACAACAACAACATCAGACTCGTTGATAGTAACTGCTGTCTTCGTAACCTACTATCCACTCTTTGTGACAAAGCAAGTCACGTAACTTTTGTTTTTATGGAACTAGGTTACTTCCCTTTGCACAGCTATGTTGTCATTCTTTCCTTTTATTTCCATTCGTGGCAATGTGATTTTTCAGGGTTTCCCATCTTTCTTTTTCCTTCTTCTTCTTCTTCTTAGTGACATCCATGATGTCCACTTGACCTTATTTTTATGTAACCCAAAAAGAAACAAAAAAGGAAAGATAAGAGAGAAACAAAACGCGTCAGGGCGATGAAAAAGAAGGGAAGAAGGAAGGGCGACAGAAGGAGAAAGAGAAGTATAAGAGAAGGTACTCCTGTACCAAAGACAAGGGGACGCCCGCGATTCAAAGCCAGATCAGACTGTGAAAACGAGAGCATGCTGGAATTTCCACCACTCCTATCGAGGTCTGCTGGATATTGCCGTTGAAGAGGACCGATCGAGTCCGGTCTCTAAAGATGAACACCGAAGGACAATAACCTGGAAAGACAGGAAGAATTAGGAGAAGAAGAAGAATGCGGAGGAGGAGGAGGAGAAGGATGCGGATGAAGAAGAAGGAGGGGAAGGAAGAAGAGGAAGAAGACTATAGAGAATAAAAATAAATGATGAAGATGATGACGATGATGATGATGATTACAACGACAACGAGAATAAAGAAGAAGAAGAAGAAGAAGAAGAAGAAGAAGAAGAAGAAGAAGAAGAAGAAGAAGAAGAAGAATGGGGCCGGGTAGCTCAGTTGGTAAGAGCGTCTTGCTAGTAACCGAAAGGTCGCTGGTTCGAATCCCGGATTGGTCAACGTGTGATCATATAATTTTCCCCTTTACCAACAACTGGCCCGCTGGTGTCAGTATAAATCGGTCCAGTAGTCACCTATATGCGAAAGTGCCGTGTGACTATAATCTACAAACAAGAAGAAGAAGAAGAAGAAGAAGAAGAAGAAGAAGAAGAAAAAGAAAAGCATAGGAAGACTCAGGCATTATTTATTCACAACAAGGATACAGATTTAAGGCGGAAATCTAATCTTACAATCGTTCCTAATGTTATTCACACATTCTGCATTTTCAGTCAAATATGCCAACGACAAAACAAATAACAATAATAGCACCGCAAAACAAATAGCTATAAGAACTATTATGCGGCATTCAAAAACGTTATATGACAATCAATATTAGGGTTACAATTACACAATACATAACAAACAACCCAATGTATATGAAATAAACAGGTGGTACAATTACACATACATTTTAAGAGGCCTCAAATAATAAGGTAGCACATTGCGAAACAATAAAATAAAATAAAATAATTTAAAAAAAAGTTTATTTACAAAAATCAGTGGTTACGTCATATTGAGGTAATGTTGCCTTAATGTACGTTTGAATGAAGGAAGAGTTGTACACGATCTAATATTTAAAGGAAGGGGGGTGGGGGGGGGTTCCAGATTAGAGGTCCTGAGAATGCAAAACTATTCTTAAACAGGTCAATCCGTGTTCGAGGCAGGATGTATTTGTTGGGTTGGACACGTAACATTCTGTCGCAGCAGTTACTAAATTGCTTAAAAAAGGTAGTGTAAGGCCATAATGCACTTTAAACAATAGGGTCACAATGTTGAATAAAAACTGGTGGTATAAGGGCATTAGGTTTGCTGCTTTAAGTTTCTCAGATGATGAAAGAATGGGATCTTCCCTGCTCGACGGTGCAAGGAGTTTAATTTATTGATATGCACTGTTCCTGCACTACACCATATTGATGAGGCATAATTGAGATGCGAAAGGCAATGGGATGTGAAAAAGTTCTTCTCGCAGCAGGACGGACATTGTTTTATAATTTGCCTAAGAGGTACAAATTTTTGGAGACAAGTTTGCAAACGTAATCTATATGTTTATGCCATCCAAGTTTATGATCAATAATAACTCCAAGCACGCGGTGAGTTTCAACTTGTTCAACAACATTGTGTTACACTGGTTTTTTTTTTAATCAGTAGTTGATTTAACCCCGATGCCTGAATCCTGATAGATGTAACTCAGATTCGTTTATCCACGCAACCGGTTCACTCAGCAACAAGACAGGAGTCGTCGTATGAAGTTTTCCAACTTTATTCAGCATACACCAACAACTGCACACAAGATCGCTCTATCGCCTTTTTACTCTCCTTCACTTTTTCAACTTTTTTTGAAACAGTGCGGTACTTTTATAGTCTCTCTATACTCTAGTGAAAGGTCGAACATTCTAGCGTACGCGTGACGCAGTTACAGCCAATCAGAATAAAATTCGTCTCCGGAACTATGCACTGTCTTACGTCATATAACTTTACTTAGGTTAGAAGAATCTCGTAGCTACCACTAGATTTATCTACATGCTTCGATCGATAGTAACAAGTGATTCTAGAAATTTCTAAAATAATAACGACTAACGAAAATGATTAACATTATACAAAGCTTATTCTAACTACAACGCAAAATCAAATCAAAGGTAAATACACTCTGTTATTGCATGCTTTGCAAACCAAAAACGATCGGATCTATCGTGCGCGTCTCAAACGTAACACATTGGTTCCGCCAACGAGGTCAAGGCAGAGCGGCGTTCTATGATGTCTTTGTCTGCACGGTATGACCATACTCTTAGTCTTATTTGGATTTGAAACATTTTGTTATTATTGCACCATAGTACAACGTTATTAATTGCATCCTTAAGATCTGACTGAATTTTGTTTATGTCGTGAGAAGACGTATGTCATCAGCAAAGAGATCACAGGATACAGAATTTGCAGATATGTGAGGGGGCGTGTCATATATAAACAGGCAAAATAGTAACGGATCTAATACAGATCCTTGGAGTACACCAGTTGTGACGCTATCTAAGCAAGAGTAAGCCCCATTCAAGTATACTTGATGCTTCCTATTAGTCAAAAGAAGGTTGACTGTGCGATCATTTTGAGTGTACAATATAAGTTTAAGAGAAGTGTATATCTTTATTAAAGTCCATAAAACATTGAAGTCAAAGAGGACTAAAACACCATGATATCGCTGTGGGTGGCTGGGGGGAGGGATATATGTACAACAGGTTTAAAAAGTAAAAAGCTATTTATAAAGAGCATTAAACCTTATACAACACATACAATACGCCAACATACAAACAGGTAGCATTTTGTTTACTTCCAAAAAAAATGTTTAAAAAAATAATTTAAACAAAAAAGAATTTAAAAAAAAATATAAGTTTATCTACAAGGGTTCTATGAAAAACATTGTCAAATGCCTTTCTGATATCAAGAAAAACAGCACCCACGGATTGGGATTGATTAATAGATAATAATCACGAATCACACATAGACGTAAAGGCAGTGTGGCACGAGTGAAATTTACAAAATCCAGACTAAAAAAGATACGACAGTTTGTTTGTTTCAAATTATTTTATGTTAATTATTTTGTTTGTTCTGCATTGTTTATTAAGGACTAGCTGTAAAACAGGTCCAAAGGACCTAATGCTATTATCCTATTAAAGGTTTCGACAACGACTTCTCTCTCTCTCTCACTCTCACCCCCCTCCCCCTCTCCCCTTCTGTCAGCATAAGTTACGTACCTCCTACTTGACTACCAGTAACGAATCCAGTACTTGCCAAAATACAGAGAAAGGTGCCGAGCAAAATACAGAGAAAGGTGCCGAATTACAGAGATGCCAAAGTACAGATATACAATACACGCACAAACACACGCACAACCACACACACAATTTGGAAATAATGAGAAAGATGTCGAAAAATACAGAGAGAGAGAGAGAGAGAGAGAGAGAGAGAGAGAGAGAGAGAGAGAGAGAGAGAGAGAGAGAGAGAGAGGTGTCGAAATACAGAGAAAGATATAAAAAAATACAGAGAAAGATGCCCAAAAATATAGACAGATGTCGAAATACAGAGACAGAAAGTGGTTCAACGTGAGTGTTGACTGTGCCTCTTTTGTTCCCGGAAGATGCGTGTAGCATTACTCGTTATGTTAACACCGATTCTCCATTTCACTGCATTTTCTTCTTTTCTTCCTGTTCTGCACCCCGCCTGGCGTCAGCGTATGTCTTTAAGGCATCACTCTTAGTGCCACTTGATCGTGATTGGTGCACGGAGTTGTTGCCCACTTTTTACCACGATTGTGTAATGGGTGGTGTGTAGGTGGGGGGAGGGTGGGGGAATATAAAAATGGAAGGAATACAGTACAAGTGGGTTGTCGAGAGGTAAAGAGATTATCGCCTTACATTTTGTATCTGTTGATTGACAAATCATATGTCGCTATGTTTACACACCAAAAGGAGAGAAAGAGAGAGAGAGAGAGAGAGAGAGAGAGAGAGAGAGAGAGAGAGAGAGAGAGAGAGAGAGAGAGAGAGAGAGAGAGAGAGAGAAACTTTGAAACTTTGAAACTTTGAAACTTTTTTATTAGGGATAAAGATTTTAGACTAATGATACAGTCTAATCTTCCAATCTGTCCCTTAAGAAATTAACATAGTAATAATTAACCTTTAACATTAACTTGGAAATCACATCACTCACACACACACACACATGCACACACAATCACACCAACATCTTCATCATTATCTTTAAACAATTTTAGGCAACCATCCTTCCTCCCCATATCCTTCATCCTTATAATAATAATAATAATAATAATAATAATAATAATAATAATAATAATAATAATAATAATAATAATAATAATAATAATAATAATAATAAAGTAAATAAATAAATAAATAAATACATGAATGACTGTGTTGCCATAGATGTTATTATACATCACTTTTATAATTAATTTTGCAGATGCCTACATATTTTACATTTGAAAGAAAACAGTGTGTCGCAATGTTTACACTCCAGAGGGAGAGAGTTCCATACACTAGCTGCAGTAAACGATAGGCTATTTTTGTATAAATCAATGCGAGGGAGGGGTAGTTGGATTTCTTCATAGCAAAATTTTATAATTTCTATATCCGGGATGGAGAAAATCCAGCCATTTTTCGGGATTTTTATAAAGGAAATTCAGCATGGGAAGAATATTGAGATTTATTCCTATGAAATAATTATAATAATTATAATTATTTCAAAATTTTAATTTCAATACATAAAGATATGCGAGAGAGAGAGAGAGAGAGAGAGGCGGTAGGGAGAGAGAGAGAGGAGGTAGGGAGGGAGAGAGAGAGACTTGAAACTTTGAAAATGTGTATTAGGGATAAAGATTTTAGACTAATTATAAAGTCTAATCTTCCAATCTGTTCCATAAGAAATTAATACAATAAAAACCTTTAACATTAAATTGGAAATCAAATAATTTACACACACACACACGCACACACACACAACCGCACGTGCGCGCGCACACACACACACAACCGCGCGTGCGCGCACACACACACACACACGCACACACACACACCCATCATCTTCGTCATTATCTTTATACAATTGTAAACACCCGCCCTCCTCCCCTTACGTCATATCCTATCCTATCCTATCCTACCCTATCCTATCCTATCCTATCCCGTAACTCTGAAGTCGTTGGGGCACCACAGATGATCGTTTAACCAGCATACGTCACTCATTAAAAAAACAAAAAATAAAATAATCATATTTATAACAATTATTTTATAAACAAATAAATAATAATAATAATAAAAATAATATTAAAGACTGTGTCATGATATCAAAATTCATTACAATTATAATTTAGTAGATGCCTACATATTTTAAATTTCAAACAAAATAATGTGTCGCAATGACTACGCACCAGAAGCGAAGCGGGGGATGGTGGAGGGGAGAGAGAGAGAGAGAGAGAGAGAGAGGAGGTCGGGGGAGAAGAAACACCTAGAAGGGGTGTGAGGGAGGAAGAGATATGCGAACAGAAAACACTGACATCGTAAAACTGTAAAGGGATGTAAACCGCCTGTATGCAGCAGTACAGGAACATTTTAACGAACTTGTACAGCCAAAGTAATATTCAGAAGTTAACGTCTATACTCTCTGAGATCATGAGACAGTTCACACACACACACACACACATACGTTCAAAGCCTCCCAACTGGGTTTCTTTCCAAAATGATGTCAACTGGGTTCCACATGATGTAAACTAGTGAGGACTTCAAAACTCAGCATACAGCTTAATTTGACTGTACATGGTTCCAATATCACTAAAAATTTAAAATATATAAACAAACTTTGATGTGGTTGACTTTGGAAAAGTGGGTTCCTTTTTGTACAAGTGGGTTCCTTCAGGCACACACGAACGACCAAACTATTACTTTGGGTTCCATACATGATTCTGCTTTTTGGAGTCTAAATTTGGACAACCAAACTTGGTAAGATGGTGTGTACCCATGAAACCACATAAATGATCAGTAAATGAATGATTTCACTTCAAGGTCAAGGTCACATGGTCAACAAATGTTAGTTACAAAAATGACAATTTTTCACAAAATTTCACTTTTTTCGAAGTTATTAATATTGAACTTATGATTCTTTGAAGCATGAGAGATATCAGTGACACACATATTATATGCAAATTTGGTCAACCTCACTCCAAGGTCAAGGTCACTGGAGCTGTCTAACATCGGTTAGTATAGGTATTTTGAAGTGACCTTGGCCCTAAACAATGAGAGATATAAAGTCCAATCTTGTTTTCTTTAAAGATTTAGAGATGGTAGATTGATCTTTCATATATGTTCCAGTTTTGAGTTGATCTTGAAGGTCAAGGTCATTTTAGGCCTTGCAAAAACATTTTTAAACAATTGGTAATTGTACAGTAGAATGGTATTATTTAACCCATAGTATGCAACAACATTGAGTTATTTGATCTTTCATGAGCATGAGATCCCTTGTGAAGGTCAAGGTTATCCCAAGGTTAAGGTCACTGCAGGTCAAGGTCATGCAAAGGTCAGTCTTTTGGCATAATACAACTTTTGCTGTAAATATTTGATCATCAATAAGTGTTTTTGGAACAGGAGGTAACCCATAGTATGCAACAACAGTAAGTTATTTGATCTTTCATGAGCATGAGATCCCTTGTAAAGGTCAAGGTTATCCCAAGGTTAAGGTTACTGAAGGTCAAGGTCATCCAAAGGTCAGTCTTTTGGCATAATACAACTTTTGCTGTAAATATTTGATCGTCAATAAGTGTTTTTGGAACAGGAGGTCAAGGTCATCTCAAGGTCAAGAGCATAAAAAGATCAAAGTCGATATTCATTTGCATTTTAATACCACAGTTTTATTTATTTCTTTATGGGCATTCATTTTCATGTTAAATATTCTTATCCTATCCTATCCCATAACTCGAAGGTCGTTGGGGCAACACAGATGATCGTTTCACCAACATACTCCATCTTTCTCTGTCCTCCTCAACCCTCATGGCTTCGCTTAGTGTCAAGCTAGTCCTCTCTCGACTGTGTTGTCCTCAAACCTCCTTTCCTGTCTCCCTCTTCTTCTGCCTCCTTCCACTGTGCCTTGCAGGATGGTCTTTGAAAGGACTGATGATCTTGTGACGTGGCCATACCATCGGAGTTTCCGTTTGTTCACCACTGTGAGCATGTCATTGTGTGATGGTCTGTCAGACTTCGTCTGGGAATAGGAAATACCCAGAAGTCTTCTGTAGCATCTCATCTCCATGCTTTGTATTCTTCGTAGTACATCTGCTGTAAGGGTCCATGTTTCGCAAGCGTATAGGAAGATGGATATGACAAGGGAACGCATCAGTCTTACCTTGGAATATGGACTGATGGTCCCGCCTTTCCAATTGGGCTTCAACCTTGTCAGGGCAGCAGTTGTTTGTGCATCCTGGAGAGGACTTCCTGACTGGACCCATTGTATCATACAATGGCTCCTAAATATTTGAAGCTATGCACTGTGTTGAGGGATTGGCCTTGGACTTTGATGTCCCTGTTGATGCCATTGGTGTTGTTGGTCATCATTGTGGTCCTCTCTGCTCTTATTTCCATTCCATAGGCTCTGGTGTGTCAAGCCTCTGTACCAGCTGTTCACGTTGTTGTTCCTCTCCAGCCAATCCATTAATGTCATCCGCAAAACGGAGGTTGGAGATTGCTCTACCCACTAAGCTTACTATGCCTTCGTGATCTGCAAGGGCATCTGACATGATGCGCTCTAGGAAGATGTTGATGATTTCAATAATTTTAGGGCTGATGTTGTACACTCTCATGGTTGTCCACAGAGCTGCATGCCAGACTCGGTCAAAGGCTTTCTTGAAGTCTGCAAACACATTATAGATGTTGTTCGTGCTGTACGTATTTCTCGCAAATTAATCTGAGGTTGAAAATCTGTTCAGTGGTACTTCGCCCTGCCATGAATCCTGTTTGTTCTTCAGCTATGATTTGTTCAGCTTGGGGTTTCAATCTGTTGACTATTATTTTCAGGAGGACCTTGTTGGGATGGCTGATGAGGCTGATGGTGCGGTAATTTTCACACTCCTGAAGGTTAACTTTTTTTGGGAAGAGTGATGACAAGTGACTGGATCCATGTGTAGGCCACTCCTCACTCTGCCAGATCTTGTTACAGATAATGGTGAGGGGCGTCAATCATCGCTTCTCCTCCTGCTTGAAGCAATTCCACGGGTATGTTGTCCACTCCCGCTGACTTCCCTTTCTTTAGCGATTGCACTGCTGCCTCAAATTCTTATCTTAGAATTGGAAGGATTTCTTCTTCTTCTCCGTTCTGGGGACATGCTAGAACTGATGGGTTTCCCTTTGGTGTGTGGTTGTAAAGGTCAGAGCAGTACTTTATTAATCTATCCAAGACTTCTTGTTCTTCTGTAAGGCATATTCCAGCTTTGGATCGTGGATACCTTGGGGGTGTTTAACACTTGTCAGCCGCTTTAATCAGATCAAGTCTCCACGATCCAAAGCAAATATTGCAAGTTCCATAAGAAGCATGTGAGTCATATATGATGTCTTTCTAGTTCAATTTAATATTAATAAAGTATGTGCACACTTTCCATTTTACTGTCACTTGAGCAGTATGATTGCTCTGGTGGTTCAGTGTTGATTTAGGACCTTACACCTCTTTCCCTGGGATGGTTATACCCGTCTACCATATCACCAATGGTGGGTGTAGACGTTAAACCTTCATGTTCATTCATGTGCACACAGAACGCAAGCCTTTATGACTGGGCTGATTGAGCTGAAATTTCGCGTGTACCTTCAAAGATGTGTACACAGGGTTGTGGCTTAAATTCATGTTCTTAGTTCCAAAGGCGGGCATTATTATCACGTCAGGTAGTTATTTTTTTCTATACAACTTCCCTGAAGAATTTGCACTCATACTCCTGAAAAGCGGATAATGGTTTTGGAACAAGATTTGTAGATGACATTCATGGAATTAGATGCTCGTGTTCCTGTAAATGTGGGGGTATTATAGCCATTATAATTATTATTCAAATGAGGCACTGCTTCATTATGTTCCAATGTTTTGTATCATTAACCTGAAATCCATACACTGATATTTCATTGCCCCGAGATAGTTTATCGGCCACAATCTGGTTTGCCAAGGGGTTATTCGTATCGTGAGGGTCAACACTTTTATTATTTTTAAATAAATGAATTATTGGGCAGGTCAAGATGTTGGCCGATAAAGAGTCTAACTCAAGCGGCTCAAGGCGCTCACTTGCAACCTTTGGGCGCATAGTCTGACGCCAATTCGACTAAGGAGTCTTGATGAATTTTTTTTAAAAGTACTTTCAAGGCCTACATTGAACTTGACTTTGAATATCAACGAAAAAACTGAATATATATGAAATATCAAACTATATTATCTCTAAAAACAATTTTGGACATTATACCACTCATAGTTCGGAGCCAAGGTCACTTCAAAGTACTCATACGAACAAACCTTAGAGATAGGTTGACCAATTTAACAATCTCATTTATATGTATCATAAAACAAAGAATCGTAAATTCAATATTAATAAATTATAAATTTTAGAAATGTCAAAAGATTTAATTATTTTGTACTAACATTTTTTGACCCTATGAATTGGCCTTGAAGTGAAGTCTTTAATTCACTTATCATTTTCGAGGTCTCATGGGTATACTCCATATTACCTAGTTTGGTTGTGTTAGTTGAAATAGAACTTGACCACTTCAATGTCTTGCTCAGTCGACGGCAGAAAGACCGGACAAATTATTATATGTCAAATGTCACTTTTGGCCTATTTAGGACTCATTTTGCGTTGAGATTTGAGCGAGTACACAGTCAAAAAAAGTCGTATGCATTTGCAGTATTTGACATTTGACACACAATTTATTCGACCATAGTCCTATCCACATTGTTTTAGCATTATTTGTGAAGTAATACTCTAACTCATACACCTAGATGAGGTCCTCTTATTCGGCTCATCGTAGTCCGCTGGACCCTTTAAGCAATGAGTAATCAACTTTAGACCTGGAGACAAACACTCAAAACGTATCAAACACTCAGGACAAATGTACCAAATTGAGTCTGAAACAATTTTATTTCAATGAATAACTGACAAGTACTTTTTTGTAAACAAAATACGGAATGAATAACAACAACAAAATTAAAAGAAAGGAACGTACACCATTGGCATGTAATAATGCATAGTTTAATTTCAACTGTTTTAAAGTGACAATGCTGCTAGCACCAATCTTCCCCGAGGGGGTTGGTGATGGAGTGAGAAGTGAAATTGGTTTATCGAGTAAAACTGTTAACAAAAACTGACGACATCTCTTTAGGTAAGAAAAAAACCAACGGATAGAAATAAATTCAAATATTGCAAAAAACATAATATTCAATTGAATAAGAAAAAATTGATACAATCTGAGCAACCTCTAGCTCTTCTTTGTGAACTCGTTGAAGATGGATTGACATTTTTCATTAAATGTTCTTGGCAAAAAAATACAACATTGTTTTTTGACAATGCCTCTTTGACTTGAGCAGAAAACTGAACACTTGAACGGGCACTTGAATGGTCACTTTCTAGGACTTGACCATTTGCTTTGGCTTGCGAAGAGATGACCGGCATCCTGGATCTGCAGTATATAACATACCACAAGGGTTATTGCTAGAGTTTGAGACAAAATACATCTTACTCACAAAGATCGAGCAAGCAGAATTACATTTCAATGTAGTCTATGCAAGCAAAGTGGTTTTTATTTGGGTGAACATAGAACTGGTGAAACATAAAGAGAGAAGAGAGAGAGAGAGAGAGAGAGAGAGAGAGAGAGAGAGAGAGAGAGAGAGAGAGAGAGAGAGACAGAGAGACAGAGAGACAGAGAGAGAAAGAGAGAGAGAGGGGTGTGGCATGGCGGGGGGATAGGGGATATTAAGTATGCTGCCAAGATGATTAACAAACCAACCATTTAAAAACACTTAGTAATCTGACAATCTACCCTGAACCCTAACACCCCAAAACTAACGATCTCTCTCTCTCTCTCTCTCTCTCTCTCTCTCTCTCTCTCTCTCTCTCTCTTTTTTTTTTTTTTTTTTAGGTGATACGCCACTATGGGCGATAGCACGTATATATTTTTGGGAGGTGAGCATAGCCCTGGAAGAATAGACCTAGCGGCCAATCATAGACATGGGGGAATAGACAAATGGGAATTTAAACATCAGGGAATAAAGACCTGGAGAACATAGACCTGAGTTAACATAGGCCTGGAGGATGACAGGCCCGAGGGAATATAGACCTGTGGAAAATAAACCCTGGGGGTCAGGGGCCGGGTAGCTCAGTTGGTAAGAGCGTCTTGCTAGTAACCGAAAGGTCACTGGTTCGAATCCCGGATTGGTCAACGTGTGATCATATTATTTTCCCCTTTACCAACAACTGGCCCGCTGGTGTCAGTATAAATCGGTCCAGTAGTCACCTATATGCGAAAGTGTCGTGTGACTATAATCTACAAACAAACAAACAAACCCTGGGGGACACAGACCCGAGGAACAGACCTGGGAGAACACAGACCTGGGGAAACATAGACCTGGGTAATCATGGATCTAATTCAGGAAAGTACAACAGTCAATGAAGATAAGGCTAACCTAGAATGTGGTGATGAGTATGAACAATCGGACGAAGACTTGAACGGCCCATTTTGTCGCCCCCTCTTTCGTCCTCGCATATCATGGCTCCCTCTTGACGCTTTTGATATTCTGGTTTCTTGGATCTCTCTCTTGCACGATGTGACACCCTGTTGAAAAACAAAAGGTTCAAGTAGTGGAGAGCCAGAACTTTCAATATTAATATTGGTTGAAATACTCAGCTGACAAGAATGCAAACAGACTAGATCTGACATCATGGTTAGTGTGGTTAAGGTATGAAACACGGTTTAGGAGGTTAATGTTATAATTTTTTCCTAGGCGTGCACGGACAGCAGTATCCACGGACAGTCAGATAAAAAGATTACGTTTATCCTGCAGTCATATTCAGATGGAAACAAAACAATATATGACCCAGTTTTCTACAAGTTTGAAACGCTAGCATGGTTACGCTTGGTCACAAACAGAAGCGTGAGCTTTCAGCCCAAGGACACAATGGAGCAAGTCTATGTTTTCCTTGTATTGCCGATTCAGCTCGTAGTAGTCCGCTGGACCCTATAAACATTCATTATCCATCTATCTGTTTTCCCAGGTCTATGTTCAAAATCCTTCAGGACCACGGTAAAAAGGAATAATTTCTAAAAATGGGTTTAAACATGATTAAAAAGTGATGCCAGAGAGCGCCAAAATGGATAAATAGAAGTCTAAAACAGAAAATTTTAAATTCATCGAATTCACCGAATGTTTGGCGATAGAGATGATACGATTGTGGTTATGTAGGCCTACAACGCGCGATATTGCGAGCCAGGCCCTCAACGGGAATAAATAAAAAAATCAATTTTAATGATCTGTAGATCATTTCAACGTAACGGGGAATTTAGGCATAAATTAACTATCTTCAACAATTGATAAAATGTTACATGGCATAAATTAAACACCGCTTCAAATACTTCGTTTTTCCAATAAAATGAGATCTGCCAAGGTTAAGGCGCCATCGAAGACAGCGATCTTATAATTTGTCATTCATATGACTACAATATCATAAAATTTACCACATCTTTAAAAATAAATGAATAAGATTAAAGTATGTAAACAGCCTAATTCCTGGTAGTGGAAGTGCGTGGCATGAGGCGAGCTGTTGCCTACGCAAGCTCGGCCATCTAGTGTTATCTCGCCCATCTGAGTCGGGCATCGAACTGGGCCAACAGTTCACTAATAGCACTGAGGTCAGGATAACCACATGGGCCCACTTCTTTAGGGGCGGCAGACCCTCCACCGCCCCTGTCGGAACGGGCAACCGCCGCCGGGACCTCCCGAGTGGAGTGGCCTTGTGCACGGCCACCAGAGAGGAAGCTCTGGGACACAGATCGCGCTCGGCGTCCAGTACGTCAGCGCCAACCTGTTTTTGGGTAGGAGCAACCGGTGCCACGGCCGTCAGGCCACGGACCATCTCGACAAGGTCCACAACGGACTGGGTCAGTCCTCGACAAGGCGTTCGAGCCTGTGAATAGCCACCCAAGAGTCGTTTTTAGCACCAGGTGCCAACCTCACAGGCTCTGTGTAGGATCCCGAACCCACCCCCGTGACCGGCTGGGCTTAACTGTATCCCCGGTCTCGCTCCCCGCCGCCAAGCGTCTGGGAGAACCACTCCAAGCACTAGGGAGGGAACGGGGTGGAGCAAACACCCCCGCAAGAGCTGCAACGCCGCCCGACACGCCCGATGCCATGTCCCCCACTCGCCGACTCAGACATAATTTTTTGTTTGGGCCAGGTATAAGGCCCGCGCTCGTGGCATGAATGTCGCCGCTCGCAATTCATTCGCCAACAGGCGCTCCCTGCGAGTAGGGCAGTTATGATTAGCGTCCGAGTGGTCACCACGACAGTTGGAACAAGTTCGCCCTACGGCTCTACAAGCGGCCCCCGAGTGACCGGCAGCCCCGCAGGAAGAAAAAAATCTGCGCAGAATTACAATTTTTTCGAATGTGCCCGAATCTTTGGCACCGGTAGCACCTAAGTGCCGTTGCCACGTAAGGAGTCACCAGGAACTCCCTACAATTGAGAAGGAGAGCTGCCGCAGCGTCATCGCCTCGACTGTCACCCTAACCGCGGTGGACGGCTGTCCATTTGACCGGAGGATGCGTTGGAATTTCCTAACCTTGCAGGTGCGGACGGTGCCATTCGGGTCCACCGATCCATTGCACTTTTCGAGTATTTCTCCACGGCACGATAGGAAAGGGGGGGGATGCCAGAGACAACCCCCTCCACCACCGGCACTAGGGTAGTACATGCTATCATAAGCTGGCCCACCCGCGAAAGTTCAATCAGTTTCTGTTACTGCGTCAAGGTTTTACAACCTATGAGGAAACCTTCATCTACATGTAGGGGTCTTACCCTGTCCACCGCGCCCACAGAACCGCGCAAGAGGTCTGCCAGCTTCCAACCAAATGATTTGAGTGAAACCAAAGTGGTATCACCTGTGTGTCTAATAACTACCGCAAATTGACAAAGACCGTAGTTTGGTATGCGAGTAGGCCCCAGGGGTTGTCTCATTTTGTTCATTCTTCTACTGGTAACAGTAGACCACGCTTGACCCACCGGGCGGTCACTCGAAACAGCGACTGGAGGGGTCACCAGGTGTACCACCTCCTCGAGCGTGGGACCAGAGTCAAGGAACTCCGCTCCCTAGCAAGGATCTGAGGAAGAGTGAGCAGCCCTCTCTTCCATAAAGTTATCCTCAATCTCCTCCGGAATGGACGAGAGAGATGGATCATGGGCCTCCATCCACCTAGAGGAAAGGAGCCCGGGGCCAGCACTAAGGGCCGCTCCCGAACAAACGTCCAAGGGGGTGGGAGCAACCCCATCCTCCATAGAATTATCATCAGTCTCCTCCGGGATGGACGAGAGAGAGGAATCAGAGAGTGTTTCCTGGGCACTCTTCCACCAAGGAGAGGGCCCGGGGTCAGCGCTAACGGCCAAATCATTCAGTGGGAGGGCAACGCCCCCACCGTCCTGCGATTTCCATTTACCAACGTCATCGTCTCTCAGTTCAGTTTTGTTTTCAGTAACCGTGGAATCCTTTCCACCCCTTTTCTTCGCGGCGATGCGCCGGCGTTCAGAAGGCCCACCACGACTTGCACCAACCCGGCCGGCAGCCCTCCCGTTCATGATGGAGAAAGGCTGCCGACGAGGAAATAAATTTAGCTACAAAATACCACATTAAAAAAAAAATACGGAAGATGGGCTGGCCGCAACTCGCGCGCCGCAAAGTTCAAAACTCCAACCAGGATCTGTCAAAACCGAGGTTTACAGATTTAATTCAAAACCTATCAAAAACTTATCAAAACCGATCTCCAATGAGGACCCAAAAATCTCAAATTCCTAGCTAAAAAAAGGTTAATAAAGCTCAAAAACTTTTTTTACAAATCTATAAAATATTCACCAAAAGAGTAGGCAGCGCCAAAGCCATTAGGACCTCCAGTCTCAAAAAGGTAAGGCAACGGCGCAGCAGTCGCAAGCAGTAAAGCGGTGAGGCACTGGTCTCAGGACAGCAGAGTGCAAGTAGGCCTACGTGCAAGTCCGTTTAAGTCTCGCCAGCAGAAGATGCAAGTCAGCAAAGCGTAAGTGGCAACCAGGTGTGAAACGTGACACGTCCTCCTCCGACAATGTTCCGCCTGAGAATCATTCCATTCCCTCAGTGGTGTATTGCTGTCTGCTGACTCTTGGGTTACCCTGGTTTTATAGGTATCTGTGGCACCTTGTGAAAACCTGTTGGAAAACAAAAGGATCGAGTAGTAGAAAAATAAAAATATCAATATTAATGTTGAGATTAAAATTAATCTGCCAGCTCTAATCACGCCTTCAAAACCACTTTCTCTGGTGACTTTCATGTCTTTGGTGATGATGACTCCCAACCTGTTTTCCAAAGGTTGTGGTGATTCCCCTGGCGCCGACGGCACTCCGTTAAATACTAGGTTGTGAGGTCCTGAATCATGTTCTGCCATGTACTGCCGTGTGCCTTTCTTGTTCAGGCGCTCACTCATCATTTCCACTTTCTGTAGTTTCGTTTCAAGACTATTCACTTTTTTCCTTAGCTCTTGGTTTTCTCTTCGATCATTTCCAGCTTGGCACTCATCTCACAATATCTTGACAAATTCTCTCTGTGTCGCTTTCCAAAGCCTAAAGTCTCTCATCTAGATTCTTCTCCGCCTGGTTCAGTTTGATGGTCACAGCTTGGGCACTATTCACTTGCTGTTTATCGATGCGATTGACGGCTTGAAATACTTTTTCGATCGCTGCCAACACTCTGCTGTCACCGCCGTTGCTATCAGTGTGGACGCCTTCGTCGACGTTGTTACATAATTTTCATTCGGTCACGGATTCATCTCCACCTCGCCACTTTGAATAATGAGAGCCACAGTCAGAAACAGCACCACCAAATCAGAGGGTGTGACGCTGGGTTGTTTTCATGGTCTGAAGCGTAGTGCAGCTTTCTTCACCCTTATTGCCATAAGTGCTATGAAGCAGCGGTGAAAGACGCCAACAACCAGCCTATGTTTTACAGCTGTAGTGGGCATAGTTCTACAGTTATTTATATACACCGTTGCAGTTAGGTAGATAGCCTACACAGTTGCAGTTAGGTTGATAGACTACACCTTGCAGTTAGGTAGGTAGCCTACACCGTTGCAGTACAATACTATATAGTAAACTAGAATCCGCACATTTTTCTGTCAATAAACATCACTAATTAATATCTGAACTCACTGCTCCAGCAAAATGCGTCCGCACGCTACCATGACTATGTTTCAACTCAGAGAGAGACATTTGACATTTGACATTTGGACATCGTCCGTTTACTTCCCCAAAAAAATAACATTCACATGGCAAATACAACATTCTTCGGGCCACCAGCCCATAGAAAACAACTCAGAGAGAGAGAGAGAGAGAGAGAGAGAGAGAGAGAGAGAGAGAGAGAGAGAGAGAGAGAGAGAGAGAGAGAGAGAGAGAGAGAGAGAGAGAGAGAGAGAGAGAGAGAGAGAGAGAGAGAGAGAGAGAGAGAGAGAGAGAGAGAGAGAGAGAGAGAGAGAGAGAGAGAGAGAGAGAGAGAGAGAGAGAGAGAGAGAGAGAGAGAGAGAGAGAGAGAGAGAGAGAGAGAGAGAGAGAGAGAGAGAGAGAGAGAGAGAGAGAGAGAGAGAGAGAGAGAGAGAGAGAGAGAGAGAGAGAGAGAGAGAGAGAGAGAGAGAGAGAGAGAGAGAGAGAGAGAGAGAGAGAGAGAGAGAGAGAGAGAGAGAGAGAGAGAGAGAGAGAGAGAGAGAGAAGAGAGAGAGAGAGAGAGAGAGAGAGAGAGAGAGAGAGAGAGAGAGAGAGAGAGAGAGAGAGAGAGAGAGAGAGAGAGGATGACAATTTTATTTTCCAAGGGTAAAAAAATAAGCGCTGGCTTCCTTTTTTTTCAACATCCTGCCCTTGTAACAATAATGTAATAATGAATTACTAAATTTAATCTTATAAAAATAAACATCTTCATGCAACACACACGAGCTAGAGAGAGAGAGAGAGAGAGAGAGAGAGAGAGAGAGAGAGAGAGAGAGAGAGAGAGAGAGAGAGAGAGAGAGAGAGAGAGAGAGAGAGAGAGAGAGAAAACCCATCCATAGTGCACAATTTTTAATCGTGATCCTTAATCTCACCTTTGAATTATCCCATGTCCTTTAGGAAAAGCAAACACCTGGCTTGTTGAAAAAAAACATCTGCAAATGAAATGCAAACAATGACGGCAATGAAACATAGTTTCTTGGGTTTCTTTTCTCGCCCTCCATTCTCTTCTTCAACTTCACTTTCAGTTCATATTTGAACGACATTATATTTCATACTCAAAACAAAACATGGTGAAAGGTGTTTTCTATTCCTTTTAATAGCATCCTGCGTCGCTTTAGCTCAGAATATATTTTTTAAAGATCTAATTTACCTTCGTCACCTACACACAGTCGATTTAGATCAAAACTATTTCGTATTGGATAGAGTATCAGTAATTTGGTTCATTTGCTGATAATGATTAGAAATTGTTTGAAAATGAATGCGGATTGCACTCCTTTTTAGTTTGTATATTGGGGCGCTGTGAATGTCATGTGCTAAACTTCCTTGGTCAATTTAATTTATATAACAATATAATAGAGTGTACACAATTTTTTTAGTTATGCATTACCGCAATCCAAGTATCAACATAAAACTATAATAAAATACATTTTTTTTAAAAATCTACACATAAAAACTTCATTGAAAATAAAAATTATCAGAGGTGAAGAGTAACATTCTAAGCCAAAAGCAATTATAGGCCTGTTATAAGACAGAATTCCTACACAAACAACAGCACATCCACGCTTACATGCACTCTTGTAGTCTGTTTCAAACACACTTAATGATATATTATATTACTATAAATCTGTCCTCGTCTTTTACAAATCGGAAAACATCTAGTCCTCTGCTTTAACTTATTTTGGTAGGATTATCACAGACCCCAGCACGACAAAAGGCACATGTGCTTTCCCAACTTCATACGTTTTGTACCAAATAAATTGTTTAGCCTATTACCTATCCTTATACGATATATTCTGCTCTGGAAGGAAAAAAAATGAATGTAGATGTAACGACATTTTTTTTTTTTTTCGTAAAAAACAGATCTACTTATCTCGCCTAGATCTAGCCTAACTTCGCCATTCCCGACCATTCGATCGATCACAGTCTCATTCCAATACAATTATAACCTACGAATAAAATATCAACAAACAAATAAAATCAATAATGACAAAAGCATACAGTTTATGTTCCATAACACATATCAAACAATCGTACAATTAAGTTTCTTGCTCACCTTGAGGCCACAAAGCATCGCCATCTTGAAACTGCAACTCTTCAGTGAAAGTTATCTTCCCTTGTCGTGTGTGCTTTGGCAAGTGGAAACTTTTTTCACACACTTTGATGTGTGAAATAATTCACACACGAATTTGACGAAAGTGCACAAGGAGGTTCCAGCCTTGAAAACTTCTAAAAATCCCGATTGAGCACTTTTCTTCAAGAAACAGTATTAAAAAAAGTGGGTTCCATTTTTTGAAACCCACTTGTTTTTGGAACCCAGTTGGACGCTTGTGTGTTAATCTAAGGAACCGAGTTGGATAGTTGTGAACGCACACACACACACACACACACACACACACACACATACTTGCGCAGACACCGTTATTTGGACTTTCCTCTATCGCCACATACGTTCTGTGGACAATGGGTCGTGCTACGAACCCGTTTTTAAGTACTTTAAAGTGTTCTAACCCTAACCCTAACCCTAACCCTAACACTAGCCCTAACCCTAGCCCTAACCCTAACCCTTACCCTAACCCTCACGGATCATTAAATGGACGTCCCAACAAGGAGGTCTGTCCAAAGAACGTATGCAAACTTGCACTAGTTTGTCCCAATAACGCCGTGTAAACATCCTCACACACACACACACACACACACACACACACACACACACACACACACACACACACACACACACACACACACACCATGATTGATGAACAAACTTCTCAACTAACTATATCTCATCTGCTTGGATGCGGTAATTATTTATTTTTTTTTAAAAAGAGACAGACAGATGTAGAACAACGTGCAGTAAGTAGAAATATAGTGAAATGTAATAGAAACAAAAATGAATCCAGTATACCGACCATACGCATATTCATATACATATGCACGTGTAGCGGTAGCATTTTTTAAAAAAAAAAAAGAAAAGAAAAGAAAAAGATACATAAGCTGATTGACGTCTTTCTCGAGATAACGAGACAAGCACAAAACAAAAATGAAAAACCTAGAATTCTTCTGGAAATAAAGATATCTCACTTGTCTTCTTGTCTTGAAATTAACCTAACTGCTCACAATTTTAGCCTTTCGTGCAGCCTCGTGAGATTTACGGTCTCGGATGTGATAATTTTTAGACCCGATCTTGCGAGACCGCGGGAGTTTTCTGGGGGATTAAAATGCCAGAATCATAGGAGGGTGCAAATAAACAAAACACACAAAGAGCTCCCAGCAATGACTTTTGAGGTCGCGAGGTACGCTTGGCAAAAAAGACATTTTGATTAATTGCAGATCGCATTTGAACCGCTTGGTATTTGATTTCAAATATAAAAATAGTTGAGATAGAGGAAGAAAATAGAGGGAGGAAGAGGGGGGGGGGGAGAGAGAGAGAGGGAGGGAGAAAATAGAGGGAGAGAGGATTAAATACGTGCCCATCTCTATTTGTAATTGTAACAATATGTTCTAAGGAATAGGCTGGGAGGAATGAGGTGTCTAATCAGCTGTCTGCAAAAACCATCCTGCAAGGCACAGTGCAAGGAGGTAGAAGGAGAGGGAGACCGAAAAAGATGTGGCAGGACAACATTCGAGAATGGGCTGATTTGACACTGCGCGAAACAATCAGGGTTGCTGATGACAGGGAGGGATGGAGTGCGCTGGTTAAACAATCATCTACGACCTCCGGGTTGTGGCATAGGATAGGATAGGAATTGTATTATTAAAGAAAAAAGGAGTTGCTTTATAGATAGAGAAAAACAATTTCCTTTCTTGTTTGGATCTTAGCCATAGCTTTTCTAGAGGAGAGAGTGCGACGGGGATGCGGGTGGGCTGGCAGCACAGTTGATAGTGAGCTGGTTTTCCATGCCGAAGCCGGAGTACCCGGAGAAAACCCTCGGTGTCCTGTAAAGTCTCGTACCTAAGTCACGTAAGTCCGTCCCACGCGGGTTTCCAATACAAACTTACAGGACACCGAGGGTTTTCTCCGGGTACCCCGGTTTCCTCCCTCCCTTCAATAATGTTATTGATGCAGTCGATCTAAAATGTCAAACATAACAATGTATTTCTATTCCGACTTTTATAATAGCGGTCTTTTATTTAGTTCGATTGAAACAAAAGCGAGTGACAACATCCTGTTTATTATTATTATTATCCTACTAAATTAATATTTGCTGTCAGAGTCGAAGATGAAGCTTCGGGTAGAAAAACCAAAAGCAAACAACAACAATAACAACAACACCAACAACAACAATAACAAACATACAGTTCCAAAACACACTGTAAAGCCAAATGATATTTTAATTGTTAGTTCTATTTTAAAGCAACAAGCTCTGGATAACGTGACATTATATACTAAATTAAGAAATTTCAAGTTTAAAAGGCAAAACAAACAACAACAAAAAAAAGGGCTGTGACAAGCGTTAAAAGGATGAAGGGAGACTAAAGTAGGAAAAAAGATTGTAACAAAACACTAGAAAGTTTTCTGAAAACTGGTTGTTTGTTCAGATTAAGTGAGAATATTTTTGGATGTAATACCAGGCAGCAGAATAAATGGATTTTAGGCGAGATTTTTTAAAATGATTTTTGAATTGTTGTTTAGAAGTATATGATCTTTATTTGAAATGTAGGATACCTCATTCCGATTGGATAAAATGTTTTAGGTTGATGTTCATTCTTGTAAATAAAAAATGTCTTTAATTATTGGCTTGTTTGTGTACTCAGTCCCTCGCGCGCGCGTATGTGTGTGCGTGTATTTGTATGTTTGAAAGTCAAAGTTAATTCAGTCAAAATGATTGTGTTGTTTTGCAAAACGGTGTTCGAAGGTGTGGGGATTACAAACGACGAGAATCGAAAACGTGTATGTTTGTTTGTGTGTGTGTGGGTGTGTGTGTATGTGTGTGTGTGTGTGTGTGTGTGCACTTGCAGAAACGTACAAATGGAAACCAGACCTCGCCTTTCTTAGCTACTAATAGTTCATTTGCTAGGAACCCACTTTTTTCCAGGATCCACTTTTTTTCAAAGTACACGGGAGCGCTTCATTAGTGCATGGGGTACAGTTGTAGTGCATGGGAGTATTTTAAGTACAAAGAAGTGCTCAATCCGGGACGGAGATAATCCATCTACATTTGGCCTATTCACACTAAACATTGTTTGCATTGAAAGACACTCATTTAAAAGTTATTTGCAATACAAATACAATGACAAAATAACTACATTATTTGAAATGTAGACTTTTTTTTCCCCGCTTCCAACATTTAGGATTTATATACATATATAAAAGGCAATTTTAAAAGACGAAATATAATTCCAAATGTGTACAAATAAAAAAAAGTTTACAGATAAATACACAATACAAAAGATGACACCATTTAACTCAGACATGTTTTAGTTGGACGCACGTACTCAAACTCAATACAGAGAAGAGAGAGAGAGAGAGAGAGAGAGAGAGAGTGAGAGGGAGGGAGTGAGAGAGAGTATGACAGAGCGAGAAAGAGAGAGAGAGATGCAGACAGACAGAAAGCGGACCGGCAGGCAGACAGCCAGGAAGTGTGCGTGCATATATGTGTCATTCCCTCCCATACATTTTTTTTTATTTAAAGACACACACACACAACATATACACACACACACACACACACACACACAAGCAGTCACTAAGGCTTACTATAATATAGTAATATATATTATATTATATATATACGGGGTGGCCTCGTGGCGCAGTGGATAAGTCGCCGGTTTCCTATGCCGAAGGTCGCGGGTTCGATTCCCGTAAGGGGCGAACGTATGTGACTTAGGTACGAGACTATTGAGGTCGCCGAGGGTTTTCTCCGGGCTCTGACTCCGGTTTCCTCCCTCCCTTCAATAATGGTACAGGACGCAGTCAATATAAAAATTTCAAAAATAAAAATTCGAGTTTCTTTCTGTCTTCTAATAGCGATCTCCCTGCCTTTACACCACCTGTTTGAGTGCTGGGTGTATTTGGTGTGTGTGAGAGTGGATGAGACAGGTGAGCGTGTATGTTGGTATAGATCGCCGCGCTTTGAGCCTGAATGATTTGGGGAAAGGCGCGTATAGCATTCTGTATTATTATTATTATTATTATTATTATTATTATTATTATTATTATTATTATTATTATTATTATTATTATTATTATTATTATTATTATTATTATATTAAAAGACAAATTTTACATGCATGTTGTACGCATGTTATTATGCAAATGATAAATGTGAATAACTATAATCACCTTTGAACATTTCAACGTTTAGCTTATATAAATCAACATTAAATTTTTTTTAAATCATTTTTTGTTATTTTTATAGTTTGGGCATTTAGTTAACCGTCATTAATTACAATAAATAGCGTAGCCTAAAGTAGACTCCCTATTTGTGATTTCACAAGATTTTTGAATAAGGAACGTGTAAGTCTCCACCCTGCCTGAGGATTTGAGGATAAAAGTGTTTCAGCAGTACAAGGAATATTGAAAGATTTCATCAAGTGTTGTGTGTCTTCAAAACTGGGCAAAAAAAATAGAGATGCTGGCAGCTGATCAACCGGCCACAGACACAGTCAGTAGGTCTGGCATGAAACCTAAGATATCCTGTTTTCAGTCTATGATACAACGCCGTTTCTACTCTTATTAGGGAAACTGGCGCCACGTACTCCATTTTGTCACAGACTGGCCACGACCTAACGGCTGCCATTTTATTATAGGACGTTTTCTATCTCTTTACAGCAGCATGTTTACGTCTACTGCATAGTTCAGATTTGGTATGTCCAATGTTGTTTGTTACTAGTGGTAGCCCTGCGACCGCTTTTTGCGGCGGTGTCCACTACGCTATTATCACAGATATAATTGCTGTGACTAGGTATACACAGGAATTCTATTTCGGTGTCCCTGTATCTTAGTCTACTGAGCCTGTGCACGATCTCCAGCAGAAGATCATGTCTATTTAGTGTGGGGTTTTCTAAAGCTTGCAGTGACGACTTTGAGTCAGTCACGATGACAACGCGAAACAACTGGTGAGGAATATTTTCTAAGTATGACACAAGCTATGTTAACAGCAAATAGTTCTGCTGATATTATTGATATATCGTTGTTCAATCTGAACTGCTTCGTCACATTTAAGGCTGATATATATGCATATCATTACCGACTTGGCCTGTATCTAATTTGGAACCATTGGTGAATATATGAAAGTGCTGACTATAGACAGTGGCTAGCAGATCCATGGCCAGGCTGCCAACCAGTACAGTGTTGTCCCTCTTGGACACACAAGCGTAATCATATCTGCATGAAGGAACTGTCAGTAGCCAAGGGGAAAGCCACTATGTGGAATGTTTGAAGTTAAAAACACACTTTTTTTTCCAGAACCCCACTTTTTTTTAAAAAGTACAATGAAGTGCTCATTGCGTGCATGGGAGTGCAATTGTATTGCATGGGAGTGTTTTAAGTACAAGGGAGTGCAGTTGTCGTGCATATAAGTTTTAAGTAAAGGGAGTGCTCTATCCGGGACGTAGTAAATCCAGCCACTTTTCGGGATATTTATGAAGGAAATTCAACATGGGAAGAAATAGGTCACCTTTAGACTAGACGGATAGAGCCAATTTTGCATCAGATTCTTACATTTTTGTATGAATTTTGCGTTCTTTCCGTCAAAGAAATACACTTTCCGATTCCTACATTCTTAAATAAACCCAGTTCTGATGTTTTGCAAATATTTGTATGTGTATGTGCGTTCGTGTGTAATATGCTTGTGGGCGCGCACGTGACATTTACGAATACTTATGAGTGTTTCTGTTATTCATTACAAAGAGTTCTTTAATTCTTTAATTATGTAAACAAATAGGGGAAGTTCCCTAACATACATTTGAAACTTTCTATTTGAGACTGGTTCAAATACAGTATGGACTTCACAAAGACAATAATTATAAGAAAAACGATGCTGAGTACATACCTGTGACTCTTGCACTATTCAAATGCAGGTAAACATTGCATTGTGTTTACTGTCTTACGGAAAGCTATGAAGAATCTGGAACTTGAAACATGACTAGATTAGCACGGTTTTCTTAACTGTGAAACAGTAAGACTTCAGACAGTACCTCAAATAACGCATCCTCGTCTGAGACGGGATTATAGACCTAAGATTTTGCCGTTTTGGAAAATATGGTATTTATGAGATCTTTTGTTCTTGACTGAGTCGTCTTGTCTTCTTCTTCTTCTTCTTCTTCTTCTTCTTCTTCTTCTTCTTCTTCTTCTTCTTCTTCTTCTTCTTCTTCTTCTTCTTTTTCTTCTTCTTCTTCTTCTTCTTTTTCTTCTTCTTCTCTTTGACTATTGTTTGAGTGGACTGTAACTTGCATAACGCTGGTGCTTTATACTATCATAGCATGTGGTAGGCGCTTAAGTGTGTTGTTGTTGTTGTTGTTGTTGTTGTTGTTGTTGTTGTTGTTGTTGTTGTGTGTCAACGGTGTCTCATGTACACATATAGTCGTGCGTTCCATTTTGTATACCGATATTGAAGCTTTGGAACTGTGAGTGTAAACTTTACACCTAGTTTTGATGCTGTTGTGCATTTTTTTGAGTATTAGTAGGCATTATTTTATCATTTGACCTAGTTTTATTACACCAGTGCTTTCAATAGCATTTTAATTGTCTAATTGCCTAAGACAATGCTTGAGGACAAGAGAAGCTCGAAGGTTGGAGTTGAACGTCAACAGTTTTAGATGTCTAAAATTTCCATGCTTAATTTGACAAATTGTTTAGTAAACCTTTTGATTTCTGATACGGAAAAATGTTTCAGGAGTCAAGACCTGACAAATGTTGAAGCTTTTGAGCCTCAAAAGTGGCCATATCCACTGGAAAAATCAAAATGGCTTTGATTGGAGGCCGTGAGAATTTTCGGGTGCTAACGGGGAAAGTGCAACCTTATCGATTGACCGAGTTTCTGAATGAAAATCCTGCCTCCCCTCTCCACCTCTGGGAGTCAATAGAAATAGAGCAAGAAGCAAGTCTTCAAAATCAGACCAACAGTTTTTCTCTCTGTAAATTACACGTGTTTCGTCGCAAACTCTTGTACTGTTTTACGTCGTCGCATACTTGATGTCTCGCATATTTTGAAATTTAGTAATGGCATACTTTCGCATGCCTCTGATTTGAAAATTGTAAGGTTGCGCCCACCCTTCCCCCTACCCCTTATCCTCTCTTTCTCTCACTCTCTCTCTATCTCTTCAGCGCTTTGATCATGATTTTTGTGTGGAAATTGTTATGCGCAAAATACGTTTTCATTCATTCATTCATTCATTCTCTCTCTGTCTCTCTCTGTCTTTCTCTCTGTCTTTCTCTCTCTGTCTCTCTCTCTGTCTCTCTCTCTCCACCCGCTCAAAACTTCACGCACACACACACGTACGCAGCGCTAGAGCTTTCTAATTTCAGTTTGTAAATACTACCGTAATCCTCCGCATACAAGAATTTTATTTTTTGCTTTTTTTTTCTATTTTGACTACCACACTGCAGTCATCATCATCATCATCATCATCATCATCATCATCATCATCATCATCATCATCATCATCATCATCATCATCATCTTTTTCTTCTTCTTCTTCTTCTTCTTCTTCTTCACGCTCATCGCGAACAACGAAAAGGGAAGAAAGAGAGCAGAGAACAACTACAAAAAAGGTCTTCTAAAATCCAATTTGATGATGCAGATTCATGCTGACCCGCACGTCAGTCAACATTGCAAGGGTTATTTGACAAATTTTTGATGCCATTCCACCCGGGCTTCCTGCCAAACGCTGTTTCCGATTTTGTTTCCCAGAAATTTGCGAAGTGTTCCCTTTGATCCAAGGGAAACAATTGGGTGCGTAAGTTTTCTGTGCGTTGCCTGGGATGATTGCCTCTCTTTGCGTTGTGGCGCGCGCCAAACTCAATTAATTAGCTGTTCTAAAGATCAATCGTAGAAGCCCCGAATACCTTGAAAGGAAATCTAAATCTCTGTCAAGAAAGCTTCCAAAGAAACTCAGAAGCTGTTTCGGATTTTCATCGGCCTCATAACCGTTCAGCTGCTGCTCCTGTTTTAAACGCGTGTGGGTTTGTTTGCATTTCATCTTCAATCCAATGCTGGGGAATATTTGAGGTTGCCTTGATTTTGGGGGGGCCTTCGACTTTATCATCATCATCATCATCATCATCATCATCATCATCATCATCATCATCATCATCTTCTTCTTCTTCTTCTTCTTCTTCTTCTCCTCCTCCTCCTCCTCCTTCTCCTTCTCTTTCTGTTGAATTTCACTTTTTCTCGAACCCATATGGAAATATGCAAAACGTTATATAAATTCGATTTAAATCCCAGACAGATGTAAATATATTAGGCATCATTCAGTGGATTTCCTTCTTGGAGCAAAGACATAAAATTATTTAATTAACCTTATTTTCTTTCCCATTTGTTAGTTGTATAGTCAGTGGACATATTATCATTTGACTAGTCGATCTACCAGTTGCATGCATGAGGAAATGTATTGATGGCGTTCTTCTCCGCAGGTTATCGCAGATTAAGTAGCTGCTCTAGTTAACAGGTAGTTAATAAAATAGTATTCATATTTAAATGTATAACAAGCATCTCCAGCTCTTTCTATAATTACATTATTGTTAACCTGACTCACTGTTGCCCCGTCATCAAGGCAGTTGGCTAAGAACACCACACGTTTTAGCTCTTACATCGATTCCTTAAGAGATGACATCATGACATGACACTGTAGAAACGCGGGGACCACCCAGTAGCGAATGGATGGGAATGGGTCGATAGTCTGTGTTGAGTTTAAAAGAATCGTCAAAGAGATATTTCCCGAGGGTTAAGGTAGTTAAGAGCACTAGCTGTCTCTTTTGCTGATAGGCTTGAAGAATAAATAAACGGTGATTGTAAGCCCTAGTACCGCAACGTTTTGTTTTGTTTTGTTTTTGCCCTTTCTTGTCGTTTATTAAATAGAACTCGAATCTCAGTGCTACAGTGTCATAATTGGGAACTGATTTTGTTTTAAAGAGAAACTATAAAGTAACTTTTAATTAATTATTGTACCTTTTATTTATTTCATTATTTGTTTGTTTGTTTGTTTATTTACTTAGTTATTTGTTATTATTATTATTTTTAAAATTATTATTATTATTATTATTTTTAAATTATTATTATTATTATTATTATTATTATTATTATTATTATTATTATTATTATTATTATTATTATTGTCCGTGTCTATGTCTGTGCCTTATAGAAGCACGTTTGTACTATATGATAAGAATAGTTCAGGTTATGATTGATAAGGAAATCGAGAGTCATTAATTTGTCTGGTGGACACAGGTGGAATGTGGGACAAAATATCATTTGCAACGGAAGACACAACCGCGAGCGTCTTCGTGGTTTTAATTAATAAATGCAAAGCACTTTCACAAGGCAGAGGTAAATGAAGGGGGGAAATGGAATTGATCAAAAACGAAAGATCAGCTGATCAGTGTCTGGAAAAAACATGGCTTGCCATCTGGGCTTTCCATTATTTGTTCTATTTATTATAATAATAATATTAATAATTTATTTTGTATAGCGCAATTCAAACATAAAATGCTTCACAAAGCGCTTGATCACACGCAGCCACACACAGATACACACGCATAATAAATCTATTCTGCATTTAAAAACAAGACAACATGTAAACCTAGTGAAGGTAACAAACCAACAAATAAAAGTATAAAATCAGTCAATCAATCAATCAACTTATAAAATAAATGAGTAATTTCCAAAAGAAAAAATTTAAGAGAGGGACGTTAATACCAATAGAGGCAGATCAACAATACCTCAACTAAGATGTAAAGTGTAAATGGTGGTGAAATACAGCAGTTTTAAAAGTAGAATAATCGTTGAATAACTAAACAACGTTACAACATATGACAGGCCAGATGAAGAGAATGAAAGCTTGTGTAATGGCATTAATCTGGTTTAAAAAGAAAACATATGTGTGATTCACATAATAATAATAACAACACCAATAATAATAATAATAATAATAATAATAATAATAATAATAATAATAATAATAATAATAATAATAATAATAATAATAATAATAGCAGTTCTAATTTCATTCACAGTGAGAACAAGTTAAGAGGGATCAAATTTCATTTAAAAAGCAAAACAATTTTAAGACAAGTACACGCATATGCACATGCATCCACATACACACGCATTCACTCAAACATTCACACACACATTCACACACACACACACACACACATACACACACACACACACACACACACACACACACACACACATTTCAGATGTCAGCGCGACAGGGTGTCCGCAAGGGAGGATGTTCTACAGGTGTAAGCGGAAGAGATAGGTTTTCATTTGGGCTTGAAAGAGTCAATAGATGGAAACTGGCGAAGGCTGCATGGGAGTTATATATCCTTTTAGGCTTTTAAAACAATTTCTCTGGATTAGATGGAAGTAGAATTCCTCGGAATCGAAGAAACCACATATGATTAAGCTTTACAAATACGTCATATACAAGTACATAGTAATTTATTTTTTCATGCGATAAGTAATAAGACGGATAATTAATAATAAATAACAGTAAAACGTATTTGGCGTCTGAAGAGAGAAAAAAAAGACGAAGAACCAAGGTTTTAAAAAGGGCTTTTTTAATACATTTTAAACCTACTCTTCAGATTATAGCACATTTAGATTTTCCTTTTAAAGGAATCCCTTCATGAGTGTCTGAGGGAATTAGCAGAGGAATTAATGAGGAGCGTGTTGAGTGTAACTGTCAGACGAACATAGCTTAGCCCCAGAATGCTGAGACGCACTCATCGGCTGTGGGAGATGCTGTTGTTGATTTCTTTTAAAATCTTATATTGAATTTCCATTGTTAGTGTTGCTCCAGTTCACAATTGTGATAATGTACCAGACCAGGCCCTCCAGAAATTCATGCATGCAGAATAGCTCTTCCGTTAGATAGTGTGAAGCCACACACGCTCTGATACTCGCAAAACGGACAAGTGCTCAATATTCAAACATTTCAACAGCAGTGACAGGCCCTTTCCTCGAGGCCTTTCGCCGAGAATGTGCTCGCATCGCTAATTGAACATTGAGAAGTGTGTGAGACGCGAGTTTCATACACAAGTCTGAGATATTAGGTTTGGAAAGCGGTTAGAGAATGGGTTGGGGAGGGGGGTGTGGAGTAATAATTATGACACAATTGGCGAAGGAAGAATGGTACTTAGGGGTATCGAAACACACCAAGAGTTAGGAGGAGGGGAGAGTAGAGTTGTGTTAGTATAGTATAGCCAATGATGAAAAAGTTGAAGGGTCGAGTGAATGAATATGGAAATGAAAACTCTACACTCCACATGGGCAACATGGCAGACGGGGATAATCATCCCAAGGAAGCAAAGATCTACATCAACACTGAACCACCAGAACAAATCATACAGCTAAAACAGGCAGTTAACATTGCCATTTTTATCTTGCCCATGGCGGGGATTCGAACAATGATCATTGGTGTGCCAGACGAACGCTCTTATCACTGAGCTTTGGCGGTGGGACGAAATGCGAGGATTGAGGCGGTTCCCACAGATCAAACAAATCAGAATAGTGCGTTTGCCCACTGTCTGACCCAGTTTTAATGATGTTTAAAAGTCTTGTTTACTGATGTAGCCTCTTGAAAGCTAAATAGGATTTAGTAACCATTTACTAACGTCTGTGAAGAGTTTAGACTTAAGATTGGGAAGCAAAGAGCTCTAATAGGCTAACTGATTATAACAAGTTTGCTGAGAAGCATTCTATACTATTATGGTTGTGTATCTGCCATTACTAGTTTGGTCTGATGGAGACTTTTGCAGGGCAGATATAAACCGATTTCATTGTAAATTTGCACAAAGCCCGTCAAATTCTTGTTAAATAGTCATTATCCTTGATCCCCTTTAAATTTTAAAAGCACTTAATGAGTTTGTTATAAAGAGAGAGATGACAATAGATTCCTCTTTTGCATTCAATACCTGTAATCCTTTCAATTCTGTCTAAAGCACTTGAACCTTCCCCGAAGCACGGTTCTCTCTCTCTCTCTCTCTCTCTCTCTCTCTCTCTCTCTCTCTCTCTCTCTCTCTCTCTCTCTCCTCTCTCTCTCTCTCTCTCTCTCTCTCTCTCTCTCTCTCTCTCTCTCTCTCTCTCTCTCTGTATGTGTGTGTATCTATATATATCACGCACACACATATGCATGCATTCAATCCACGCAAAACCAAACATCTTATCACTGTTACCTGAGTGTTTGGGGGGAGAGGGAGGATGAGGAAGGTCTGTATGGAAGGAGCAACGCTGATTAGTATTGTCATGCATATTATATCCTTTTTAAGGTAAACCATTTAGCCAGAACTAATGAATAATGTTAGATATATTTTCTAACACGATCGATCTTGGTAGTTTTGTTTTTTTTCTTTCATGCATCCGATAACCAAACACACGCTGCTAAATGTTGTCTTTAGCCAGTATCCATGGGCAGGCGCTATAGACTTACCTTCCTTGTCAATGGCAGGATCGCTTTTTTACATAATTATGAGACCACAGTTTTGTCATAGTCAGTATCCAGAATGTCAACATGTTGGGGTTAAAACAGCATTAGGGGCTTTGAATGACCGTGAATAAATATTATCGTATGTTATTTATTTATTTGATTTTTTTAGTCGTTCTTAAAAAGCGCTTTTTAGCTCAAGGGCTGCTCAAGGCTGAAAGAAGATAATCAAGCCACGAAGAATATCATAACACTTTAGCATTACGAAGATGGCCGTACCAATGAAATGATCCTTTCCTGCGGCATGATGCTATAATCGCCATTGCCAGCATAACACGCATTTCAGACCTGCGAGATCGATGTGAAGCCATTGTCGTGGTCGATCTTTCCACTACAATGCTTCACATAATTTCATGCCTTCTAGTTTGGACAGCTTCACACAATTCTAAGATCTCGTTGTCGGACATAGAATGGTTCACAATCTTTTGTCGAACAAAGAATGGTTTGTTCAAAGATTCATGGGAGCTTTTTTGGAATTGTGTCTGTTCTGACTGCAATTAATTTTTTTTTCATGCGGCGAGACGACACAAGATCGTGTTGTATAGAATCGACGAGAGTCATTATTTATGGCTTTGGACATCTTTATAACAGAATAATGACGATTACTCTGTCTGAATAACAAAACTTCACTGCCCAGCTCCCCAGTTCCATGAATATAGCCTTTTAATTGATTTCCAGTGAGTAAAGTTAATGAGAACGCGATGGGGGAATTTATTGTAAATCAGAATTATATTATTCAAGTAGACGACGTGCATTTATTATTTTTTATTATTGTTTTTGTTATTGTTTAACTTTGATTTGATGATAGGCTGAACATTTCTTTGGCCTTACGCAAAACAAAACAATTCTAAACAAAACAACGAAGACAAGTCCAAAACGTGTTGGAACAAACCGAAAGACAGCGGATTTCAAATCAGGCACCATGACCTTCCAATCCTCAAAAAAAGCAGCAGCATCATTCAGCCTACAGGATGTGGACAAAAAAATTCATTAATCAGAAGTTGCGTGCTTGGAACAGCAGAACCGATTGGGGGCCCACCGCGGATGTGCTGGTGAAAGTTTGAACAGTTCGTGTTGAAAGGGACTTGATTGCCAGCCCTCCTGCCTACTTGCATAAATGCTAGTCAGAGTTATCTCCCTGGCTTTTTGCTTTGCATCACAAGCTGGAAAATTAAACAGGATTATTAGAGAACTGAGTATGGTAAACACGCGTGTGTGTATGTGTGTGTGTGTGTGTGTGTGTGAGAGAGAGAGAGACAGAGAGAGAGAGAGAGAGGGTGTGAGGGTGGGAGAAGATTATGAGGGAAACGATGTAAAGAATTCAGAATAACTTTTTTTTTATTTGCATATTTTATAACTTATAATGTAGCTTGAATTATTCCCCTTTCTGTTATACAAAGATACAATGCAGCAAGCACAAGCAACAGCAACTGCAGTCCATCATCGTAGGCGACGTGTCCACAACTGCAGCAGCAGCATGAGCAGCAGTTGCATCTGTCTACCTTTACTTTATATGACCGCGTTTCTCATAATAATACGATCGTCTTGGCGCTTTGTTACTTAGATAGATAGTTAATCCGTGTTTATAGGGAAGCCTGTTATTTGATTAAACGCTTTAAAGTTAACTCTGCATGACTACCTTCTCTTTATAATCACTGTTAATGCGATGCCGCTTTGCTGATAGGCTTCTGTAGTCCGCTAAGGTAACAACCCAATCTAAATCCCCTTAGAGATCCACCCTCCCCCCCCCTTCCCCTACTAACCAACACAACTGTTTTAACTTCACATTCGCACGCACACACTCACACCCTCCGCCACCCTTTCGGCCAGCAATATTCGGCAATTCCCAAACTGTCCATTCGCTTATTCCTCCAGTGGTTTGGAGAGAGGGGAAAACGGGCTGTTGATTATTTTTTATCTAACTTGTTGTCACAGCAGTGGTTTGCGTGCTTGCGGAAGTTTGTGCGTGTCGTTGGCAAATGCCAGTAGACAACAAAAACACGAGAGAGAGAGAGAGAGGGAGAGAGAGAGAGAGGGGGGGGGAGAGGGAGAGGGAGAGAGAGGAGAGAGAATGAATTTCATTGTTTTCTTTGTTGAAGCAAGCGACAATTTCATTCCTTATTCTGTGCCTCTGTCGAAGCATGACAAATCGAAGATTCAAAAACAAAGGCAGATCCGATGGCGCGGAAGAAGAAGAAAGAAAAGTCTTTGATTAGATTCCGGTTGAGAACTTTTGTGATAGAATTGAGATTTAACCCAAAGTGTGAAATTTTGTGATTTTTTTTTGGAGGGTGGGTGGGTGATTGAGGGGGGTGGGTGGGTGTTCTTTCTATGCAAATGTTAACAGACTTTGATATGCCGTGTTATCTTTTGATTAATAATTCTGTTTGAAATCGTGCTTGGCTGTTGAATTAATTGAATATTAAATTAACCATCGGCATTTCACACTTCCAGGAAATGAATCTCATCAAGGGTCTCCAGAGAGACCAACCATGTGTCCTGACAAACAAAGTTTATTTTCCTCTCCTTATTTACTAATTTGTTTCAAAGTGCACTGCTGTTTAAACTAACCGCACCATTTGTGTGTTCTATGTTACAGAGCATCGCCAGAGCGACACATTCCACGATGACGTCACAGATAGTTTGACGTCATCACGCACAGCCACCCCTGACGTCACTTCCACTAGTGTAGAGACGTGCGGTAACTTCAACCACGGCAGCAACAACGGTAGCAACAGCAGCAACCACAGCAACGTCAGTCATCACCATCATAGTTATCATGTAAGCATTGTTGTGTGCATGTAGATCTACGCTGAAGATGGTGCTGAGACAAAAATCGATGGTGACGGTGAGGCAAATGCTGGTTAATGCACGTTGATGGTAGATCTGGTGATGATGTTGGTGATGACGACGACGACGACGACGACGATGATGATGATGATGATGATGATGATGATGATGATGATGATGATGATGATGATGATAATTATAATTATAATGATGATGACACGTAAAGGTATGAGTTTTAATATACTGTAATGTGTCATCTTTACTAGGACAAAGCACCATATCGTGTTTTCAATTATTTTGTATTATCAGTGAGGTTTTAAGTGTCTCCTTGAAAGATAATAGTTTATGGAAAGTTTTGAAAACATGAACGGATCAAGTTTGAAAATAGACATTGTGTGCTATCAACAAAGTGGTTTATCTTCGTTGTAAAATAGTTATAATGTACGCAGCATCAGGTCAACGAACGGTGGATGGTCTCCGCGCCGCGCATCTCTCGGAGTAGCGTCCCCCTTTGGTGGAATAGTGGAAGCAAAGAACGTAATGCCTTCAAATACGGGGAATAATATAACGTCGCAAATAGTGTCAAAGTTCCAGTACAGAGAGAGAGAGAGAGAGAGAGAGAGAGAGAGAGAGAGAGAGAAATAGAGAGAGAGGGGGGGGTAGGGTTAATGCATTAGGATGGGGTAGGAGAGTGATAGTAGGAAAGCTAGAGTCAGCTCTAGGAGGGAAGGGAGGATATAGGAAGATGGAGAGGAAGTTAAGTAGAAGCTGTTCAATCAAGATCCACACTTTAGAGTCAGCAAAGCCACTTTTAAGGCGCTTCATCGCGCGGGGCCCCCCGTCTCTCGACGACTGTAAAATTCAGTTAGGCACACCAATCCATTCTCGTTACCGCTCAAGTGTTCTTATTTGGCCTCGACGTCGCCTTCGCCAGGTTATTCCAGTTGTGTCCCTTGTCTCGCCAGTCTTCCTGGAGTTGTGTCCCCTTTCTGGCGAATCTTCAATGAGTAGTGCCCCTTATCTAGCGAGTCTTCCCAGAATGGTGTCTCCCTTGTCTTTGTTTTTTCCCCAGCCAGGGATTCCCATTAGCGGTCGTCTTCTGCGTTGTTCTCCGCTCAGCGAACTTTGAGGAATCGTTTGACGCTGTTGGCATGCCTGAGAAGCAGACTTCCACACAAACAGTGTGTTGAAAAAAACAACAACAACAAGGAAAATAACGTGTGATCAACCGTAATAATCTTTGACTAGAATGAAGAGTGATCTTCGGCGTTTTAATATATTTTAAGTTGCTTCGTATAGTTCTACTTCACTTTGATCTTTGTACTTATTTAAAAAGGAGACAAAAATAAAGTGAATGTATTTATTCCCCCGTCGCTACTGATGTCGATTTGGCGTCTTTATTTTGACTACGCACGCACCAAAGCTTCTTGTTCAAGCTATATTTGTCACTGTTTACTGTGGGACACCTAATCAGTTTTGTAAATAAGTAAATTGTCAATCCCCTTCGCTTCTAACCATGCAGTTAATCAAAAAAGAGAAACAAAGAAAAGACAAAAAAGTTCATAACAAAAGCCTGGTTGGAAGATCAAAGAGACAATATAATAGAAAACTAGAAAGGCGCGGCTGTTCAATACTATTTTCTTTCAGACAATTCTTTTAACGTCAATGAAACAGTACAGTAGGGTAGCCTTCCTCTGTTCTCATCCTCCCCCCTTCTCCCGTCGTCTTTGTTTCTTTATGCAGCCTTCTTCTTACACCTGAATTAAAACGAACAAATTTGTATTAAAGGAACTAATATGTAGGCAGGAGAAACAGGGCGGAAACAGCAACAGCAACAACAATAATCACAGGAAGAGGATGAAGAAGAAGAAGAAGAAGAAGAAGAAGAAGAAGAAGAAGAAGAAGAAGAAGAAGAAGAAGAAGAAGAAGAAGAAAGACGACGACAACAACAACAACAACGACGACGAGAGATGAAGAAGAAGAAGAAGAAGAAGAAGAAGAAGAAGAAGAAGAAGAAGAAGAAGAAGAAGAAGAAGAAGAAGGGCATCAGCAACAACAGGAGAAGGAAGAAAACGAACGTGAAAATAAAACACGAAGGGTCAAACAGGCAATATTTGGTACACTTTGCTCCCCTCAGACAGTGGAGTTGCCAGGCTATCTTAGAGCTCATCACGCCTGAGCGAGTACCTTTAACGAGGTTTTACGTTTGTCTGGTTCCGGACAAATTTGTGAATAACTTCATCGTCCCAAGGGAAGGTAAAGCAGGTCAGCAGACGACGCTGTTTATCATGAGTCAGGGCAGCGTACAGCGAAGCCAAGACTTATGAGGTCTGCTCCCTCTACACACTAGGCCTTCCGTCAGTCCCAGCTAATCTGAATGGAGCCAGGGGCCGGGATACGGCGATCTGTCTGTGGCATTCATGTTCTACACTTTAGTATAGTAAAGGACAGTGTCTGGACCGCTAGAACTGTTTGACACAGAAGAATAGGCCAGTTTTTGTGGGGGAGTGGGGGTGGGGGCCTAATACCTGAGAAGATAAAGTATTATTTGGGATGGAGTAAGCAAACTGGGGGATGGAGGGGGGGGGGGGGGGGGTTGGATCGTATTTTAGGAGCTCCATGGCCACACAGAACAAGGGGTGGGATTTGGGGGACACATACATTTCCTAATTCGAATCTATCGCTAACACCTACGAAGCACTGAAACATCCACCAAAACGATTGAAGCTGTAAATCAAGTAGACCAGTTGTCACAGCCTACATACAATGATGGTGGCGACTTGGATTAGGGGAAACCCGCGACCTTTTACATACGATCGCGACTGAGCTTATATTCTGCGTGCCACCTTTTAGCCGAGAGAGAGAGAGAGAGAGAGAGAGAGAGAGAGAGAGTGCGTGTGTATGTGTGTGTCTAGATGGCTAATTGTTTATATTATCATAGGATGAAAGTCTGCCCTCATACTCTTCTTCCGAAAGGCTTTTTCCTTTAAGGGAAATCATTTTTTTCACATAGTATAACTTAATAAGGGACAATACTCGTTAGAAGAACACACACACACAAATGTTTACTTGTTTCTGTCTGTATGTTTTTCTTTTAATTACATTAGACCTTCTACACAACACTTCATTCTGTTGTCTGTTGTTCGTGTACCTCATCACTGGAGGCTTTTTCTTTTCGATAGTAACATCTTTCTGGCTGATATTGTGGTTGCAGCATTCTCATAGCACGACCAGCAGCAGTAGCAGCAGCGGCAGTGTGCCGTCCACCGGGCCCAGTGCTCACCCCTACCCCGCAGGCCTGGACGACACCTGTGTCAGCTTCCACAAATACAAACACTCCATCCTCCACCGCTACCTCAGCGACGCTCACCAACAGGTAGCTATCAGAAACAGTCATCATAATAGTAACGACTTTTTTTTTCAAATTGAATAGATCTATCGGCGTTAACATCAAGGTAAGTGTCCTCGCCTCATGCGCCGATTGACCTGGGTTCACATCTCGCCAGTCAGTAATGCCTTTCAATTCACGTGTGTATTGACTCTTTAAATGATGTTCCGCTGTCCTTGCCACCACCCTCAGACCCCTATTCCAACCGTCCTTTTTAAACTTACTTTTGTTACATTTTTTTTAAATTTGGGCATCGCAACGGTCCGCGCAAAATAATGAACCCTAGAGTAGGGATGATTGGTTGAAATCAACAAGCATGAATGCAAATTGGACACGGTCCTGATTTTGGTCAGCGCTCTAAACACCCACCCATCCAAAAATCCATCCAACATTTATCCATCCATATATGAACAATGTGTTTGTTGCAGGCTCTTATCCTAGACGAGGATTCAGTGGCCAAGTCACGTGACCGCCATCACTCTTCCTCGACAGGGTCACGTGATTTCGAAGAACTGTCTACGTCATCAGTGTCCTCGCCCGCTCACGAATCCTTGCACCACGATCACTTAGAAGGTAAGTCTAATTGTCGCTTGCACTATCATTAGTTCTCATTGCATCTCATAATAGTGTTATTTTGTTCGTTGCTTTATCCCCTAGTGTGCGTGTATCAGTACAACTTATGTTAATCTGAAAAATTGATACAACAACAACAAACGTGTATAGTTTTTATAATATTACATTTTGTATGTGTTTGTTTGTTTGTTTACACTTTTTCTGGTCAGCAGTTGAAAATTTGTCCCTATCCATTAAATGCGAACATTTTGTTATGGGGTTCTGTGTTGATTTAACTGACATGACGTGCTGAGTTAAAACTTGTGTCGGCTTTTAGAACCTCATTAGAGCTACCATTTTCTTTCTTTCGAACGCACTTTAGCACGAACACACGCACGCTGCACTCACTTTCATAAATTCACTCTGCAATGTTTCGAACTGTTAGGCAAAAGCAACAGTTTTCTTGGATTCGTCCTCTTCTTGCACCTCATCAGCCAATCGCTGCCGTTATCATCATTTTTGACCCTGTTTCGTCATCACCATTACAACGTTAACTCTATCTTGGCCATTGCCGGCATCACCATCAGTACTGTCACCAACATTACAGCTGCAACCACCATCGACCACCACCCATCGTCAGGTTTGCTATTGCCATCATCGCAATCATCACCATCAAATATCATCTTAAGCTGTAGCTTCCATACCTTTCTTTGAAAGAAAAAAAAAAGGAAAATTGATTATCACCGCACCATTATTATCGCCTTTGTCACCAACACTACAGTTAACGACACCACCTACATAATTATATTATCACTAAGCTTACATATATAGGGAGGTACGGTGGTCTCATGGTTGTGCTTTGGCTTGCGGATCTGAAGGTCCCGGGTTCGAGCCCTGTCCGGGCCATTGTGTTGTGTCCCTGGGAAAGACACTTTACTCCCGTTTCCTACTCCTTCGGATGAGAGTATAAACGAGGTCTAGTCTGTGTGTCGCTTACATTCCATCATGTCCTAGACGGGTGAGTGCCGGTTACAAGAACACACCCAGCATGCACTTGGTCCTTCTTCCCCATTCCTGGCTGATAGTGCTCAGTTCTCCGGGCGTCAGACCATGCGCCCAAAGCCTGGGGGTGGGCGTCTCGGGCGGTTTGAGTTAGATTGTGTATCGGCCAGTGCCTAGAGTCTGGTCAAGTACGGCGAGATAAGTGCGCTATAAAAATCCTCAATAATAATTATACATCATGTCTAAAAAGAGACATACCTTAAGGCTACAATTATTGATTATTATCGCATCGTCATCATCATCATTATCATCTTCATCATCATCATCATCATCATCATCATGATCATCATCATCGTCTTCGTCATTATCACTCCTTATCTCGCTACCACCGTTATTATCATCACCATCATTTTCCAGTAACACACAACACCGTGTCCAACAACAGCGATACCTTTGCTCAAGAATTATAGATTATCATATCATCGCATCACCAGTTTCGCCTTTGCCACCACCACGACCACCACCACTCGTATCACCTCCACCACCACCACCACCAACTCAACCACCCACAACAACACGTATCTCTAGCAGCCTTACCTTTGTTGTAAAATTATTGATCCTCGTGGCCATCGCCCAATCTTTTGACAAATGACCATGACGACCTCCACTGTGTCAGCTAGTACGAGGATGTTCTGAACTTTTGAACCTCGTCAGCATTTATGGAGCCGCTTGCGCATGCTTGCATATTCATTCATTATAGTCCTTGCTAAAACCTTGTTGCGGTAATATTATAGCGCTTGAAGCGTTCCAGTTACACAAACACATACACGCGTAACACACACACAAACATTGAGAAGGACATAAAGGAAAAACGTGCACACTCCATCTCACGAGCGTTAACACGCGCGCGCGCACACATACATACACGCATGCACACACAAACACGCATGCACACACCCATACACACACATACACACACTCACACACACTCACGATGGTGTAATACACAACTTGATATATCGTATCGTTATCACGCTGTTTAATATGTATTGCGTGGTTGGTTCTCGCAATGTAGTTTAATTGTCGTTGGAACACACTGATCTATTGTTTCTCCTCAACACCCAGCGACCCACATCCAGTCTCTCTCTCTCTCTCTCTCTCTCTTACAAAAACAACAGCTTCTCAGTTTGACTTGCTCCAAGGTACCACAATTGCGGACTGCGCATCCTAAATTCGCTTTTTTTCTTTTTTGCAGCAGGGTTTCCCCTCAGATCGCCTCACCCAATATCTCCTGTACAGCACTCACTATTTGTGCACAAGGAGGGTGAATCCCAACTATAGCTTTATGAATCTGGTGAAATCAACTATTACTAATTATGTTCACCCGGTATCGTGCAGACTATTGTAAAGAGAGGCTTTATGAACGATGAGTAGTCAACTTTACATGACACCGAACAGTAAGGTTCAGTCGTAGAGTGATCGCCTGGCCTGCAATGAAGACCCCTATCTGGGGTCTCGTCGCGGACGGTAACGGGAGAACTATTCTCACGGCAGCGTTGATTTTCTATCATGCAACGGCACGCTAAAAGAACCCGATAATTATGTCAAGCAGATGGCAGGGCGCTCAAATAAACGCACATATATTCTGCGCTTTGAGTCGCTCAGTTTTCCGGTCGTTTGGCATAAGGAAAGTGCGTTTAATTCTGCAAGTTGGTGTCTTGCGTGGCTTGATCCTGTTATCGGCTGGCGCTCTCAGCAGCTCTTTGAGCTGTGAAGTGTGCTAAAATGAACAACTTCTCTTTACCTGTACGCTGCAGTTATTTTTCTGACTGCAGTTCTAATCTGTCCTTCTGCTTGCAAAGTACATTCGTTCATCAGGTCCGTGTACTGCATGATATCGGTAAAACGATTAGTGGATTTCGCACGATCCATGTGAAGATAGTATGACTTTACCAAATGCATGTTTACAAAGATTGCCTAGCCTTTTCCAATCTGGTGCGTCACGCTCGCTGCATATGTACCAGCTGACCGGAGCCGAATCACTTTTAATTACTCCAGGCCATAAAAAAAGGACCTACCTTGATCCTTTGGACTGGTAATATTATTATTATGCTGACGGTGCATGCAGTGATGTAGTGTTGCGATGACAGGCGCCATACTGCTGACAGAAATATCTTGATGTCTACATCTCTTAATTAACGTTACCCGGACATTAGAACCACCAAACCATGCATCGCAGATTAAAGTGTGTACAGAGTATATAGAGCTGTTGAGAGAGGGAGGATGGGAGTGTGTATCTCGGTGTGTGTGAATTAATGTGTGTACTCTCTCTCTCTCTCTCTCTCTCTCTCTCTCTCTCTCACTCTCTCTCTCTCTCTCTCCTGTATGTTTCTCTTTGTTCGTTCGTCTAGAGAGTGTCTGTTTTCTTGTGTGTTTGTGCTATTTGTGTCCTCTTTCCTGGGAAGTAAGTGCATGGACTTTAAAGTTGTGTGTGTGTGTGTCTGTCTATCTGTCTGCTTGTGTGCGGGCTTATTTGTGATCTTCTTTCCTGGGAAGTTAGCAGTTTCAAGTGTAGGCTTTAATATGATTTATTTAACGTCTTTTGTAAGGTGGAGTAAGGATTGTCTGTCGTCTGGGTCATTCGGATCGTCTACTCGACTGACAATCGATAAAACGTTGGTAATGCATGGTCGGATTGGAAACTTCTGCGTGAACGTTTCGACGTCTTTAACTTTTAGATCATTTATTTTATTTAACCACTTTTATATAGCGCTTTTCCAGCTCAAGAGCCGCTCAAAGCGCTAGCCAATAGGGGATATAACTCAAGCCGCCCGAGGCGCCCATTGCAGGCTTTGGGCATAGTCTAAAGACGACGACAAAATCCTGGACTACCGAGAATGGGGAGGGGGGGGGGGGTATTGCGGGGGAAAAGAAAAAAGGAAAAAAGGATTAAATAATCGTCGTCGGCGTGGAACTGCCACTACTACTACTATCAACCCAACCCAAAACCACGAAATACCAAAAATGAAAACAAAAACGGGTGGCAAGGGAGGAAAGCGAGGAAACTTTTTTTTTTTTTTTTTCTTTTGATATCTTGTTTTTGTTTTTTGTTTTTGTGTGTTTTTTTTTTTTGTGTGAGCGTGGTGTGAGTAATTGCGATAAAATTTGGTTAATTAATAACCAGAATAAAACCTGTCTTATGTTTCTTTAAGAGTCCCTCAGAAAAAGACGTAATGTTTTAGTCCTGTCGAGGGTTTTGGTTCCGCTATGTTTATTTTTCTGGTTTTTACCAAATATGTGTGGTGGTAGGTTATGATTCTCTTCCCCCCCTCCCCCTTCCCTGCCAACTCCTTCTCCAGTCAATCATCCCCTCATCATTCATCAACATCATCATGGTCTTGTTATCACTGGCAAAGAAAGCGGAAAGCTATCAGTGGATTTCTTCATTATATGCTAACCGTCATCTAAACTTTTCATGATATCTCAGCTTTCAAGAAAATTCACATTCAAAAACAATGTTTTGCTGTCTTTTAGAGTGTTATTGGGTGTTTTTTTCTTCCAATTTTTTGGGAGCGGGTGTGATACATCAATGTGCTATCGTTAATTTGCCGAATAAAATAATGTTTCCAGCAAGGTTTACGCCACACTTAGCGTCTAGGAACATCGTCTTGTTGGAATTAGAGTATACTCTGTAGTTTCCACGACTGATGGTGAACTAACCTAAATTTCCCTCAGACACTAATTCTTGCTTAATTTTATCCTGTCTGTCATCATCCTACTGCCCCCACTTGCAATGTTTTCTCGAGCTTCCTTGTGGATGGATGTTTTCTCTGTGGTTATTGAGTATGTTTAATTTGGAACCAAAGGTTGAATAGGTCAGTGGGTATGAGTTTTTGAGTAGGCTATGATAGCGGTATACGAGACAGCTTTCTGATCCTTCTTTCCTCTTACTCCTCCTGCTCATCATCATCATCATCATCATCATCATCATCATCATCATCATCATCATGGATATTTTGTGACATTCGGCGGTTTCTTGCAACGCAAAGACCGGCACAAGCTATCAGTGTATCGATTTCTTCATTATATGCTACAACATCGTTCGTTTCCCGTCAACTTTCTGCTGACTGACTTTATTAGCCCTTGCCTCATTAGTCTTACATTACATCTTCCCGTTTCAAAATATCGCTGAGGTCATATTTCTTTACGTCATGATCTTAAGAGGATGTGATATTTGGGTTATATTATTCATGGGAGTGGGTTTGATACCACAATTAAAAAGAAAGTCGTTCGCGCGATGAAAATGATCACATGCGCGCGCGCTCATATATACAAAAGAAGACAAACACGCACCTGCGCGCATACACACACAAACACACACACCCATTCTAAATGGAAACACGAGCACGTAAGCACACATTCTCTCTCTCTCCCCTACTCCCTCCCCCTCTCTCTATTCCTCCATCTTTTCCTCTCTCTCTCTCTCTCTCTCTCTCTCTCTCTCTCTTCTCTCTCTCTCTTTCTCTTTCATAGAACTTTTTGAAATGGAGCTGAACGTAATCGACACTATTCTCTGTCAGCATTTTAATAGCATCTAAACTAATATAATATAATCCTAATATCGTAACAGCAAGCTATTTATTATTTATAATGTCTCTTTTATGCATTACAGATTTTAGGTAATCATTTTTTTCGAATATGATGCTTGATACCTCATTTGTTTTTCAAATATCTCTGGCTTTTTGCACTTTAGCATGTTTTTCTTCTTTTTCTTTGGGGTGTATGAATTATGTGACAGCTTCAATCCTGGTCAAACTTTTTGCTATTTTTCGCATTCATCTCGTTTAAACAAACGTGTCTGGTGGCTCACAAAATGGCACTACATTCCAAGAAAAATGTATCCTTGATTTCAGGACACATGTTGCACACTTAAGCACACAGAGTTGCTATGACATTAATCTACGTTTGAAAGTTTCCGTTGCTGTGACGAAGGGAGGTAGAAATGCGTAGTTACATCAACAAGATATGACATTAGTTTTAGGCCTTCCAGCATGATGATGATACAGGGCTAGAAATTAACTTTTTTCTTTGGGGGCCACCGGGCCCCTTGATTGAAAAATTTGAGGGCCCACAAGCAACTTTCGGGGCCCAACTTGAAAAATAATGCAAACAAAAAACACAAGAATTATTGACAATATAATAAGTAGAAAGTACAATTTGTCTGATAATCTAAAATAAAAACAATTGAATTTCCAATTTTGCTGAGTGATGTCATTTTTATTTGCCTTTTCTTTCACTTTCAAACATTACCAACAAAAAAGGGGAAAAAAACCACACACACACATTCAGTGACACACATATTCCAGTGACTAGTGATCCTAAAATGACCATTAAACAAAATAGAAAAAAATCAAGTGAGTCTCTTGTATAATACTTTTCAGTTTTGTGACTGAGTATTGCACAATACACATCATTAAATTTTTAATATGAGTAACCTAACAAAAAATCTGACCTCAATGCACAAAAGTTCAAAACAAAACCATGAAAGGAACTAAACTTAACAGTACTCTTCCTCGTTCACTTCAAGGCCATTTTTCCACCCTTCATTGTAGTTCCTTGATCTTTTTTCCTCTTCATACATCTTTTTTCTCTCTTTTTCTTGTTCTTTCCTTTCATCGACGTTTTCTTCTGGCGTCTTTCGCTTTCCAAAAATTGGAAAATACGCCATCGCCGATTGTTTTTAGCAACTGTATGGCGACGATATGTAGCCATACTTTCGTACTTGCAAGGATGGACATTTTGCGCTTATGTTGTGCCATAGCCTTTTGTTTATTATATTAAAAAGATATTGAAGTGTATATTAAACTTTTGATTGCAAAATTAAAGGGTTTTTGCTTCTTTTCTCTGTTTGTTTTTTTCTGTCCAAAGTTAGGGCCCCGGTGTGGGTTGCTTCCCTTGGCCCAAATACGAAACTGCCGAGTAGAGCTAGCTGTAGCAGACGAATTATTTTGCGGGCCAAGCGGGCCCTTCGTTTTTCAACTTTCCGAGCCCAAAATCAACTTTGCGGGTTTTTGGCCCCGGGCCCCCGCTAATTTCGAGCCCTGTGATAATGCTGTTGATGTTGTTGTTGTTGATGATGATGATGATGATGATGATGATGATGATGGTGATGATGATGGCTATGAAACTGACAATGACGATAGTAAGAATGATGATGACGATGGGATTGAATGTACGTGGTCTTCATTACGTCTGTATTTGTCTCCCAAATGATACATTTCAATATGATCGTAAGTTGAAACTTTTGCCTAATTTGAAATCTAAATTAATCTTAAGGAAAAACCAGCAGCCAGACGCATAATGCCTTTGTCATCATCGGCATTAAGCACGATTTGCCTTTTTGAGGCGCTTTTCTGTTATGTAAGGTAAACAGCTAGTTTCTTATGTTCTGGTTTGCTTATATAAATGAAATGGGAATGATGATTTATTAGTGAATGTCGTCCACCTGTTTGATAACAGCAATCGTTCTGTTGCGGTCGCGCGTGTGTGTGTGTGTGTGTGAGGTGAGTGTGTGTGTGTGCGTGCTTCTTTCTCTTCTCTCTCTCTCTCCTCTCTCTCTCTCTCTCTCTCTCTCTCTCTCTCTCTCTCACACAGTGATGACCTTTAGAATGTTGAAGCACGACAGTGCTCTCTTTTCCTGTACAGCCACTATCCTTTACCGCAAGACACTAATGCATGCTTTACGTCTCAAGTTGAGAGTCCTGAGCCAGGGGTCTTCTAGAAAGCTTCCTTCCTCAGACTATCAGGCGAAGTTTCAGAAACCACAAGAGCGTTCACTGAGGATCATTGGCAAGCAAAGTGTATAGGAATATGGGTCTGGGGTGATGATCGAGCTAGATCGTATAAATATAACAGAATTCGGAAGTTTTTATAACCACTGGCATCTTTGAAGATTTAACTGTGGGATTGGCAAAGCTTTCATCAATTTCTTCAGTCGCCCGTTTTACTTAAAGGACATGGTTACGTATGTTTTAACGTGGTTATAAATTATGTTTGTGTGTATGCCGGAGAGAGAATGCGCATGCGTATGTGTGTATACATGTGTGCCTGTTTAAATTCATGAGTCTGAAGGTGTGTATCGTGTCTCGTATCATCTTGGTGATAAGAGACATTAATAAAGCAACCCACCCAATCATTGAAGAAAAGAAAATATAAATGTACACAAACAATAAATAGTTATAAAGGATCTTAAAACGCACACCACTTTTAAATAATTATATACCAATAAAACGTCTACATTATCTAATTGAATACTAAGCATTTCTACATTTTCACAGAAACAGACATAGAAATTCATTCTTAAAAAAAATAAAATAATAATAATAATAATAATATATAATACAGGATGCTGTCATGCACTTTTTCTTCAATCGAACTCAAGCGCGGCGATCTGAAGAGATCGCTGTTGCAAAAAGAGGAAGAGATATCAATGCTAATTTTTGAAGGTTTGATTAGGTTGTAACACAAAGACATTTTTTTTACCGGAAATGATAACTTCTCCTTTAAATAAACTTGAAAACAACACACTTATTTCATACAATCAATGAAAACACATAGTGTTAACTTCACTCTTACACCAGAAGAACAAGACAAAGAACATGAAAACTTAGACTATTGGTTGTATGAAAACCAGACCCTCGCATACATACATTTCTCGACTCTGGAGACGTTGTACGATCGTTTCCCCCGTTGGGGTGCCGGGGGTTTCAGTATAAATAGTATCCCCACTTTCTGGAAATGTAGTGCTTTAAATTCCCACTGTCGCAGTCTTTATCATTTGTTCTTTCTAATTCCTGCTCTGTTCTATCAATCTGCTATACTATCTTCTTCTTCGCTAGACCAGTCACCTACCTTTTTTCTTGAAAACTCTTCCGGGACAAAACTCCTCATTTGTGTGTGAGGTCTGTTGGATCAGCTTGGGAATATTGGACGCTTTCTGCCAGGTGGTCACTAGGGCTTCCTATGATGTTATTATTTAGCAATGTAGGCATTTTATATGTATGTGTTTTGTTGATATTTTATAATGATGTTTGTATTCTATTTTGTTTTTGTAAACGGGGGTTCGATAAATTAGAGTATGGCCTCAGCGTCCCCTGCGTGGGGTGTCTTTATTGTAAAGTGACTGGCTGGTGGAGTGCCTTCAGTTTTACCACTAGGGTTGTTTCAGCAGATCTTTTATGCGGATCAGGGGTTGTCTGGTCCTGATTTGGCTCGGAAGAGTCCGCTGGACCTAAAGCAATAATCATGTAATGTAATGTCACGTACGATCGTTACGAAAATGCCATCTCCAACCCCCTGAACCTCCAACCACACCTTGCAGTACTGTAGTTTCACTCACTACGAGGCCGTTGTCCAAAGGGATTAAAGTATTCGTCGCCGTCCGATCACACCCTGGCTTTCTAGCGCACGAGTTGGGAGGGCATTAGCGTCAGAGTTCTTCTTCACTTCCGACAGGTTTAGTGTTATTGTTGTTTGGCCTTCCTTGATTTATAGGCTCTAGGTGTCTTTCGCTCTCAATGAGAAGCGTTAACGGGTCTTACTTTCTTCTTGCGCGTGCGCGTGTTACTGTGTGGGTGCGTGCATGCGTGTGTTTGTTTGATTGTTTGTGTGAATGTGTGTATATGCATAAGTGTTTTAGTGTGTGGGAGCGAGTACGCGCGCGCGAGCTTGTTTGTGTGTATATGTGTGTTGGTGTGTGCCGCATATTAAGCTTATTTATCTTCTTTTTCTTGTTGTTTGTCCTAGAACCGTGTAAATTATAGGAAGAAGGCACGAAATATGTGCTAAGGTGTCCTGGTTGTTTTTTTACCTTCATCTGGGTTTGTGAATTCCTTTTTTTTTCTTCTCTCAGTCTTGCATGCGTCTCTCTCCCTCGCTTACAACATTAAGGTGACGAGTGTGGGTGTGTTTGCGTGGGAATTGATTTGTTAACGTTCTATGAAAACAATGAAATATACGTAGAAACACCGGATGCAGGTCAAGCACACAGACAGGCACATACCCCCCCACACACACACACACACACACACACACCCGCACACCCTCCCCCCCCCCACACACACACTACTCGGGTTTAAAGTAAAATCTCTTTCAAGTGCAAGAAGACCGCGCTGTTTGTCCTTGGCGTAGCATTTTGCGCTTGTTGAAATGACTTATTTAAAAAAAAGGGAAATGCGCTATTTAAATTCCCATTATTATTTATTGATTGTTATATTTATTTAGGTCTATGTATATACTTTTATTTGTTTATTGCCACGGCTTACTGACCAATCGACCTTTTACAGCATCTTTACCAAATTTAGACTGGTGGAGCTAGCGAAGTGCCGAAAAATAGCCCTCAGAAATAGGTTCCTGCGGTCAAGTAATGATGCCTTCGGTCTATTTATTATTCAGTATTTTCTTATGGTGGAACCTGATGGCCGAGTCGTCCGACCTTGCTCAACGTTGTTGCGCTAATGGTCCATCATGGATGTCCACGGGTCACGTTGGTGGGAAAGAAATAGGCCAGATACAATATTGCAGACGAGATGTATTGCTGTACAAACTAGGTAATGCGGAGGTAGAGCGGTTCTCGTAGCTTTCTATCGTAAGGGAGATAAACGGTTAGGACTTCGCAGTTATATGAGAGCAGTTTCCACCCCTGTCTCGCTTGCTGCTTAACCTTCCTGTGTTGTACGAAAAGAACCAGATACCCAGGGGTGAGGAGCCTGGGGATGATTGCCATCTATTCTTCTCTCTCTCTACACTTTTTGACGGTCTTAGTTAAATAAATAAGCAGCATTGTAACGAAAAAGGGTATTTCAGAATTTGTCCTGCGTGTTTGCGTGAAATCTGCGTGTTCTGCTTCTCACAACTTCACTAACTCGTAACAATAAACTAAGCTGTCACACCCTCTTTTAAACCATAAACATAAATCAACAAAATAGCACAAGTATAGAATCAACAGGAATTACAATGGGATAAATACAATTGTTTCTACTCACGTCATGTCGCGGAATGAATCCGTTGAAAGAATAAATATATATTATTATGTTAGCCTACCGGCAATGTGTGAAATCCCGCATTCTATAGAATGCCTAGATAAAGTATAGAATGCCTGCCTAGATAAAGTATAGAATGCCTGCCTAGATAAAGTATAGAATGCCTGAAATCTTATCTAGGCATTTTCTACAATACCGGGATTTCACACATTGCCGGTAACATATACACCACTCACAAATAACACTCAAGTACAAGTCCACAGTCGCCAGAGAGAGAGAGAGAAGAAAAAAAATCGAAAGTTGTAAATGGTCACACTGTAGTTATGTTGGATTCTCTAATCTGTTTCTATGCCTACGCCATCTTCTGTCTCTGTTTCCTCAAATCGCGCTCTCCTTCGCCTTCCGCCTTCTCCGTCTCCCCTCTTCTTCTTCTCCGCTCCTCCTCGTCCTCCTCGCCTCAGACTCTCTTCTCTCCTCCTCGTCCGTACCTTCTTTCTCCTCCTCGTCCTTCTTTCCTTCGTCTTCTTCTTCTTCTGCGTTCACTTCTTCTTACTTTTCTTCTGATTCTTATTCTTCGGCGTCCTCTTCTTCTTTCTGTCACTTATTCTTTCCTTCTTCTTCTTCTTCTTCTTCTTCTTCTTCTTCTTCTTCTTCTTCTTCTTCTTCTTCTTCTTCTTCTTCTTCTTCTTCTTCTTCTACTTCTTCTTCTTCTTCTTCTCTTCTTCTTCTTCTTCTTCTTCTTCTTCTTCTTCTTCTTCTTCTTTCTTCTTCTTCTTCTTCTTCTTCTTCTTCTTCTTCTTCTCTTCTTCTTCTTCTTCTTCTTACTCCTCCTCCTCCTCTTCTGCTTCTTCCTCTTCTTTCTTCTTCTTCTCTCTTCGTCTTCTCTCTTCTTCTTCTTCTTCATCTTCTTCTTCTGCTTCTTGCACGTCTTCTTCTTCCTCCTCGTTTCTTCTTCTTCTCTCTTCTCCTTCAAGAGCCTTCTGCAGACAAAGGAGTTAACAACCACACCTAAGTTTCTAGATACATAAACTTTCTTCCGACCACTACATACATTATACATCTCTCTCTTTTTTCTCTCTCTCTCTCTCTCCCCCACCCCCTCTTTCCCCCCACTCTCTCTCTCTCTCTCTCTCTCTCTCTCTGTCACGGGACCAGTGCACCAATACAAATTCCAATTTCATTCATATCGAATACAGTTAACAACATAAACAAAAATTGTACTTATAACAATTAATTATTACATCAGTGACACCAATTATACTTTTATTCATGCAAATAAACTTAATACTTTACACTGAAATTGAAGTTTCAACTTCAAATGAAATAATGATATGAATTCAATTCCTTATTCAAAAATTACAGTTAACCACCATGTTCGTCTCCTCCCCACTCCATTCTTCACAATAATATCAAAAATTATTTATTATTAATTGTATTACATAACTAATAAAATATCATCATTTCATAATTCTAATACATTTATAATACAACATTTCAAATAATAAACAGTGTATACCTGCAGACGCAGCTGCGAGAAGTCCAGGACACACAATCTTTAGTATAGTCAAGAAAAGAATGAATAGCTATTTGAATGTACATTAGTGAACTGTCATGTGACCAGCTCAACCATTCAGAATGTAGCTCTCATAAAAAAATACAAATATCTTTTCACAAGAAACAGACTAACAATAATATAAAGTCATAGAACCCAAAGAACTATAAAACCGGTCCGTGACAAGCATGTGCATTCTCAGAATACCCAAACAGTTACACAAAGAGTATAAATGACGTATAAAGTGTATCGATTCGATGTATGCAGTCCGTAAACAACAACGTAATTTAGTTAGTTAGTTATTCATTGCTTACAGGGTCCAGCGGACTGCAAAGAGCCGAATCAGGACCACAAAATCAAGACTACAACTTAGCTGAAAGAGGACTCGCCCCTGATCCGCATGAAAGATCTGCCCAAACAACCCTAGTGGTAATACTGAAGGCACTCCACTAACCGGTCACTTTACAATAAAAACATCCCTCGCAGGGGGCGCTGAGGCTATACTCTAATTTATCGAACCCCCGTTTACAAAAACAAAATAGAATACAAACATCATCATACAATATCAACAAAACACATACACATAAAATGCCTACTTTGCCAAATAATAACATCATAGGAAACCCCAGTGACCATTTGGCAGAAAGCGTCCAATATTCCCAAGCTGATCTAACAGACCTCACACACAAATGAGGAGTTATGTCCCGGAAGAGTTTTCAAGGAAACAAAAGGTGACTGGTCTAGCGAAGAAGAAGACAGTATAGTAGATTGATAGAACGGAGTAGGAATGAGAAAGAACAAAGGAGAAAGACAGCGACAGTGGAAATTTAAAGCACTAAATTTCCAGAAAGTGGGGATGCTATTTATACTGAAACCCCCGGCTCCCCTACGGGGGAAACAACAACGTAAGGAGTTATGGGTGGGGTAGGGAGGGAAGGAAGCAGAAGATGGCGATTTGATAAAATTCAGTTATATACCCTTTTCTGATCTTGCAAGGCTTCCTGTCTGCAGGTTTTTGTGATTTCATTTTGAAATATTGCGTGCTTCTGCTTTTAATATTAATGTGTCTGCAGGCTTCTCCCGATGGTTGAAATAATTACGCACTGATCTTTCAAATAAATCACAGTGAGCATGCACGTAGAACTTGCCCTTGTCTGTCTTCCTAAAAGCAGTTTTGAAAACGTACAAGCGAATTGCCTTAAATACTGTAAATGTGACAACAACGTTTTTTAATTCGGTTTTGGGGTACCAAGTCATCAGGAGAAGCAACTATTTGTTTTATTGCAGCCATGTTGCGTCGACTACTGCAACTTTTGTTTTTGCACTAGAAAGTTTTCTAGACTTAAACAAGATTTTAATGTTGCAAACTCAGCCTGCGGGTTCTCCAGTCTTTGTTCTAAACGATAAATAAGCAGTACAATTAGTTACCCTAACCCTAAACTAACGGTTCGGTCCATTAAGTTGCGCTTTATATCTCACAATATTAGTATGAATATAGGGGTGTCGGATAGCGCAGTGGTTGGAGCACTCGCTACTGTGTCGCAAGTTAAGCACCGTCCAGTGCGGTTAGTACTTGGATGGGTGACCGCAAAAACGTGAAGCGACAAATAACAACGCCCCCAGTTGACTCAACTGTGACTGAGTACCTACTCTCTTGAGGGTGGGGAAGGTAAAGCAGCGAGGGAGAGAGATGGGCATCACCCTCATTACGCTGGCCCAAGATAAGTGTGATCTCCAACATCACGCTCCCCTACGGCCACAATGCTATGGGACTACCTTTACATTTTTACCTTTTTTTAGTATGAATATTTATAGTTAAACTTTTCACCTGACGTTAGGAACAAAGAAAAGTCACTTCAGACAAGGAAGGAAGAACCGCTGATATTATTTTTCAACTCTTTTTTTTTCTCTCTTGTATTGAAACGTAATGACCTGTCTTAATTGGAAGGTTCGTGGAGGTTCGTGGAAGGTTCGGGGAAAGTTCGTGGAAGGTTCGTGGAAAGTTCGTGGAAGGTTCGTGGAAGGTTCGTGGAGGTTCACGAACTTTTTTTTTTTCGAGGTTCGAAGATCCCGAACCTAAGTTTTTTTTTATCCTTTAAGACAAAAATAGGTTCACAAACTTGGGTTCGGCATCCGGGAATCTCGAAAAAAAGGTTCGTGAACCTCCACTAACGTTTCACGAACCTTGCAATTAAGACAGGCCATTTGCATGAAATATTCTCAGAAGAGACTGGGTCATGCGTCGATGTGGGAGCAGTAATTATGCAAATATAAATTCGCCTCCTGATAAGACGTTTTGCTGCCCCTTGCGGTTATTTTTCTTGCCCCAAACTTGAAGCTAACGAAAACTAATGACTAACCCCTTGATGATAAGAAGACGCAAAGAAGATTGAGGAGATAATGATAATGATGATCAAGACAAATGCGTTTTCGTTTTGTTTGAATTATAGTGCAATCATTTTTCTTCATAATGACTCTACATTATTTGGACAACGTGTGATTATATATGTGTATGTGTGTGTGTGTGAATGTACGTCTGTTTGCCTGCTTGTGTGCATGCGTGAGAACCCGTGTCTGGAATCCCTGTATCTTGTGAGAGATGTGCGCATTGCAAATTATTATGATTTTTTTATTTATTTTATTTTTATTTTTTATTTTATTTTTTTTTAATTTTTATTATTGCGTGAATAAATGAGTGCGGTATTTTGTGGATTACTCGGTAAACGTTAGGGGAACTCTCCAAGTTGGGTCGAACATTATTTGTTAACATGTTTGCAAATAAATACTTTCCTTGTGTCGCGAACTGGGAGGACAGAAAGAATACAAGAGAGGCCCCGAATAATAATTAGAATTAGAATAAGAATCTTTATTGTCTCAACCAACAGCAAGAAAAATTTGTGTCGCAGTGCAGTGTACAGCAGTCATAGACAGTAACATTCACGCAATATTGTCAGAATGTCTTAGATATCTTAATCTATTTTAGTTGGAATTTAAACCTGGGCAATTTTATTTTATTTCATTTTGATTTCTTTCGTTTTTTTAAACTATTGCTTTCTTTGGAAGCGTTTCTGAAGATTAAAAAGTATAATTAATATCCATTTGATGCATAACTAAGAGATTACATTACATGATTATTGCTTTAGGTCCAGCGGACTCTTCCGAGCCAAATCAGGACCGCACTAACTAAGAGATTAGGAACCTGACTTCACATACACTTTAGAAATCAGCGACTCGATGCTTGAGTCTCTCGAATATCTTTGCCCTGGAGGACTATACATAATATGGTGTAAGTCTTTGATGAAGGGTTCTTCGGTATACCACCTTGTTGCTTTGTGCGACACCTTTACGCTACTCCATTAAACTCACAGAACTTCTTGTTTATGTTCTTGCTTTAGATGGTGTACGATAGGGAACATCGCTAAGGAATAACGAGGAATGTTATGGCCGTGCGTTCTAATATATGCACGGGGGAAAAGCCATTGAATACCCATTTCGGATGCCTTTCTTCTACGTAGTTGAACTCAATCTGCTTAATTAAGCGCGTGCAAAACGTTGGATGGCTTTTTTTCCCCTACACAACCTAGCGAGTGTCGGGTACAAGGCTTAGAGGTTGGAACTACCTCGAATTTAAACGCAATTGATTAACTGATTGAACTTGTAGCAGCATAGCACAGAATGTGAATGAGAAGAAAGGTGATGAAGAAAGACATAAGACATTTTATTTCGCTTCAACTTTTACATCGAAGAAATCTTGGTGCACATGGGGTACTCAGTTGTGTAGGCCTATATAATGTAATTTGCTTATGTTTATACAGAAGAAAAGCACACAATTAAAAGCAAGCAATCCTGCATGACAAACACAATCATACATACACATATACCCATACAACAACCTTCCGACACTGGGAAGAGACAGAGGAAGGAGAAAAGGGAGAGAGCAATTAGAGGAATAAAGACCAAAGATGTAACAATTGTCGCTATTTTGTAAAAGAAGGAACATAAAATAATACCACAGCAAACTGTTAAAAAGACCGGCGTTGATCGTAATTATGAACTTGCCATAGATTACTTGAAATGAATAGCGCATCCTATAAAATACTGCTTCAAATTTCTCAATATCGCACGATTTGTATTTAGTACCTCATTAATTATTATCTGACATAACCCTGTTTCTATACACTCTATAAGTTTTTAATAATAATTGAATGTTGACTGTCTTTTACTGAACTGTTCTTTAAATATGGTACATTATAGATATATGTTGTTGTATTATGTCAGCGTGTTTCAATTATTCCTTAACATCTCCTACCCGATTTTCACATTGCAAACATGATCTTGAATCTGGAATCACCTTCCCTTTAATAATATTATTAGTCGTTGCGCCATGACACGCAGTGTAATATTTCGGCATATTCCGACATTTTCTTGCCCAAACACATTGGTCTGGCAGTACATGATGTTGGCGTGCTTTGATGGATTTGAGTCGCTGGACTGGGCACATGTGTTTACCTGCGCTAATTAATCATCATCAAAGATGCATGGTGTGACGCGGAAAGGAGGGTTTGCACCTATTAACTCACCAGCGTCATCCTACTGCATCTCTATATTATGAATGATCCATTGAAACTTTGCTTACAAGCATTCCACCACCTAATGAAGTGAAGCTTCCTGAGTGCTCTGATATACCATTACGACTTTATTTTATTTCATAATGTTATCAGATTTTCTTTTAACCAAGCCAGTACCTAATTAGGGGTGCGATTTTTGCGTTTGTGACCTATTGTACCTGCACTGTGCAACGCGCATTCTCGTTGTACCCTCTTATAGATCAAGTTGACTGTTTTGTAGACAGACGTTTTTCTAATACATGGAATCTTACTCGCTAAGGGACAGAATACGCGTCCATTTTAGCACCACTGCCCCTGACCCCAGTGGGTACCGATGACGGAAATAGGTTGTCGTGGTGATGGTAGCAGCTGCCGGTGCCGTCTTGAGCCGGTCAGCTTTGGCCGGAGTTGATGTCGGAATCCGTGTTGAGAGAGGCCTGATCCAATTAAGGGGACCTGCAGGAAGCTGGAGGCGGCTTGATGGCACTCGGACACTGATCCCTCTCCCATGTTCGGCTGGCCTCTGTCCACTCCCCGCGTCGTTCAGGGAGCGAGTCGCCTTCTGGCCGTGTCTAATTACCGATAACATTTTAGCGAGAGCGCGAGGACCGCGGGCGCCAACGGTCGCAAAGGCTTTTGTGCACGTGCCGGCCAGAGGTCCGGCCCTTGCAAATTGCCTGTTGTCCGCTCCGTCTCCCCCCTGTGGCACGAGGGCCGGATGAGGTCGCGCCCGTCCTTGGCCTTCGCTGCAGCTTCATAGCTTCAAAGTTCGTGCGTGCTGGACTGAGGGAGCTCTTGCCTGTCACACTCGGTTTGGCCTCTGTCCCCCAGAAGGCCGGGAGGCGGAATTGGACTGATTTGCTAACTATGACACCCCCAGGACCGCCTGTCCCTCTCTCTGTCCTGCAGGTCATTGCCATTTGCCGTGAGCACTGGATGGCTTGCCTGCGTCACTTTCTTTGTGGTCACTGCTTTCGTCAAGTCAGAATATCTTGCACACAATTTGTGTATTCGCATCTATCTCTTTAAACTTGGATGTTGTATTTATTTCCAATCAATTTTACATTAATTCTTGTTAGGCATATGTTGTTTTTTTTTCCAGATTCTCACAGAAGTTGATAATAAGAATTATTATTCCAGAGTAGAATAAGGAATAATTGTAGAAATGTCTTTTGTCTGAACCCCTTATTTTGTCAGAGACTATCTGGGAAGGTTTGGTAATGGCCACCGAGGTCCTTTTTTCAGCCTGCCTCCGGACTTGACCATTGTAAGCGGATCTTTTGAAGGGTTGCTTTAGGAAGGAGGGAGTAGGAGGATGGACAGCAAAGAGGGTTGGGGCAGGGGGTCTTGCGAAGACTTTTTTCCTAAAGCAGTCGGTACACTTCCTCTGCATCCCCACCCCACTCTTTCTTCTCTCTCTTTCTCTCTGTCTGTCTGTCTATCTATCTCTGTCTCTGTATGTCTGTCTGTCTGTCTCTCCGTTTCTATCCGTCTCTTGTCTCTCTCCATCTCTATCTGTCTGTCTCTCTCTCTTTTTCTCTCTCACTCTCTCTCTCCTCTCTCTCTCTCTCTCTCTCTCTCTCTCCTCTTTCCTGAGCGCTTTTATTTTAATATAAATATGTTTAAGTCTGATAACCTGCTAGGTAAATGGGTGGGACAGGGGGTAGTCAACGACATCACGATTTGCATTTATTTGGATTTGGCTGGTGCATCGCATTGGAAGCGCATCTAAACTAATTTTAGAAAAGGCCCCAGCCGTCTAGCTGGGTGTTGTTTCAATGTTTTGCTGGCTGCAGCGAAAATAGTAGATTACAATTTAATAACCCTACTGTCTCTCAAAAAAAGATTTAACGCAAATCGTGTTTTAAAATTTTTTTTTTTATTATTGTATGACGGGCAGAAAGGGTGTTTGCGAAGAGGGGGTCATTTTTTTCTTCTTCTCCTTGTCGTGTACAAATTACTTTGATGGTTGTTGACTTTTACATGATGGTAAGGGGAGTACATTTTTCAATGATTTTCAAAAGATTACCCGTCCTCTGTGTCCAATGCCGGTGTGTGCTTTGGCCTATCATCCACTCGTTAACCTTGTTGGGAAATATTGGGATTTATAAACTCACTGCTGGCAGATGACACTTTTATTTAGAGACGTCTTTCTCCACTCTCCGACCACCTCCCACCACACATCCCACCCTCCAAACCCCTCATCCACCATCACCTCACTTACCCCCAAACGCACACACACACACACACACACACACACACACACACACACACACACACACACACTATTTCTTCCTTGTGTGCCTCTTTTGCGAATTTGCGTTCGTAGCCTATTTTCGGGTTTGTTAATGTGTGTCTTGTTGCTGTTGCAGTGGAGTCATTTTGGGTTTTGATTTGGAAACAATTTTTATGAAACAAACGTTTTGATTATATTGCTATGTTGACTGAAGCATTGTGTTATTATTTTTTG
>CM072512.1:85347826-85424281 GCA_036898135.1 Oncomelania hupensis | reverse complement strand
AAACAAAACCATGAAAAGGAACTAAACTTAACAGTACTCTTCCTCGTTCACTTCAAGGCCATTTTTCCACCCTTCATTGTAGTTCCTTGATCTTTTTTCCTCTTCATACATCTTTTTTCTCTCTTTTTCTTGTTCTTTCCTTTCATCGACGTTTTCTTCTGGCGTCTTTCGCTTTCCAAAAATTGGAAAATACGCCATCGCCGATTGTTTTAGCAACTGTATGGCGACGATATGTAGCCATACTTTCGTACTTGCAAGGATGGACATTTTGCGCTTATGTTGTGCCATAGCCTTTTGTTTATTATATTAAAAAGATATTGAAGTGTATATTAAACTTTTGATTGCAAAATTAAAGGGTTTTTGCTTCTTTTCTCTGTTTGTTTTTTTCTGTCCAAAGTTAGGGCCCCGGTGTGGGTTGCTTCCCTTGGCCCAAATACGAAACTGCCGAGTAGAGCTAGCTGTAGCAGACGAATTATTTTGCGGGCCAAGCGGGCCCTTCGTTTTTCAACTTTCCGAGCCCAAAATCAACTTTGCGGGTTTTTGGCCCCGGGCCCCCGCTAATTTCGAGCCCTGTGATAATGCTGTTGATGTTGTTGTTGTTGATGATGATGATGATGATGATGATGATGATGATGGTGATGATGATGGCTATGAAACTGACAATGACGATAGTAAGAATGATGATGACGATGGGATTGAATGTACGTGGTCTTCATTACGTCTGTATTTGTCTCCCAAATGATACATTTCAATATGATCGTAAGTTGAAACTTTTGCCTAATTTGAAATCTAAATTAATCTTAAGGAAAAACCAGCAGCCAGACGCATAATGCCTTTGTCATCATCGGCATTAAGCACGATTTGCCTTTTTGAGGCGCTTTTCTGTTATGTAAGGTAAACAGCTAGTTTCTTATGTTCTGGTTTGCTTATATAAATGAAATGGGAATGATGATTTATTAGTGAATGTCGTCCACCTGTTTGATAACAGCAATCGTTCTGTTGCGGTCGCGCGTGTGTGTGTGTGTGTGAGGTGAGTGTGTGTGTGTGCGTGCTTCTTTCTCTCTCTCTCTCTCTCTCTCTCTCTCTCTCTCTCTCTCTCTCTCTCTCTCTCTCTCTCTCTCTCTCTCTCTCATAATGATGACCTTTCAGAATGTTGAAGCACGACAGTGCTCTCTTTTCCTGTACAGCCACTATCCTTTACCGCAAGACACTAATGCATGCTTTACGTCTCAAGTTGAGAGTCCTGAGCCAGGGGTCTTCTAGAAAGCTTCCTTCCTCAGACTATCAGGCGAAGTTTCAGAAACCACAAGAGCGTTCACTGAGGATCATTGGCAAGCAAAGTGTATAGGAATATGGGTCTGGGGTGATGATCGAGCTAGATCGTATAAATATAACAGAATTCGGAAGTTTTTATAACCACTGGCATCTTTGAAGATTTAACTGTGGGATTGGCAAAGCTTTCATCAATTTCTTCAGTCGCCCGTTTTACTTAAAGGACATGGTTACGTATGTTTTAACGTGGTTATAAATTATGTTTGTGCGTATGCCGGAGAGAGAATGCGCATGCGTATGTGTGTATACATGTGTGCCTGTTTAAATTCATGAGTCTGAAGGTGTGTATCGTGTCTCGTATCATCTTGGTGATAAGAGACATTAATAAAGCAACCCACCCAATCATTGAAGAAAAGAAAATATAAATGTACACAAACAATAAATAGTTATAAAGGATCTTAAAACGCACACCACTTTTAAATAATTATATACCAATAAAACGTCTACATTATCTAATTGAATACTAAGCATTTCTACATTTTCACAGAAACAGACATAGAAATTCATTCTTAAAAAAAATAAAATAATAATAATAATAATAATAATAATACAGGATGCTGTCATGCACTTTTTCTTCAATCGAACTCAAGCGCGGCGATCTGAAGAGATCGCTGTTGCAAAAAGAGGAAGAGATATCAATGCTAATTTTTGAAGGTTTGATTAGGTTGTAACACAAAGACATTTTTTTTACCGGAAATGATAACTTCTCCTTTAAATAAACTTGAAAACAACACACTTATTTCATACAATCAATGAAAACACATAGTGTTAACTTCACTCTTACACCAGAAGAACAAGACAAAGAACATGAAAACTTAGACTATTGGTTGTATGAAAACCAGACCCTCGCATACATACATTTCTCGACTCTGGAGACGTTGTACGATCGTTTCCCCCGTTGGGGTGCCGGGGGTTTCAGTATAAATAGTATCCCCACTTTCTGGAAATGTAGTGCTTTAAATTCCCACTATCATTGTCTTTCTCATTTGTTCTTTCTCATTCCTGCTGTGTTCTATCAATCTGCTATACTATCTTATTCTTCGCTAGACCAGTCACCTACCTTTTTTCTTGAAAACTCTTCTGGGACAAAAACTCCTCATTTGTGTGTGAGGTCTGTTGGATCAGCTTGGGAATATTGGACGCTTTCTGCCAGGTGGTCACTAGGGCTTCCTATGATATTATTTAGCAATGTAGGAATTTTATATGTATGTGTTTTGTTGATATTTTATAATGATGTTTGTATTCTTTTTTGTTTTTGTAAACGGGGGTTCGATAAATTAGAGTGTAGCCTCAGCGTCCCCTGCGTGGGGTGTCTTTATTGTAAAGTGACTGGCTGGTGGAGTGCCTTCAGTTTTACCACTAGGGTTGTTTCAGCAGATCTTTTATGCGGATCAGGGGTTGTCTGGTCCTGATTTGGCTCGGAAGAGTCCGCTGGACCTAAAGCAATAATCATGTAATGTAATGTCACGTACGATCGTTACGAAAATGCCATCTCCAACCCCCTGAACCTCCAACCACACCTTGCAGTACTGTAGTTTCACTCACTACGAGGCCGTTGTCCAAAGGGATTAAAGTATTCGTCGCCGTCCGATCACACCCTGGCTTTCTAGCGCACGAGTTGGGAGGGCATTAGCGTCAGAGTTCTTCTTCACTTCCGACAGGTTTAGTGTTATTGTTGTTTGGCCTTCCTTGATTTATAGGCTCTAGGTGTCTTTCGCTCTCAATGAGAAGCGTTAACGGGTCTTACTTTCTTCTTGCGCGTGCGCGTGTTACTGTGTGGGTGCGTGCATGCGTGTGTTTGTTTGATTGTTTGTGTGAATGTGTGTATATGCATAAGTGTTTTAGTGTGTGGGAGCGAGTACGCGCGCGCGAGCTTGTTTGTGTGTATATGTGTGTTGGTGTGTGCCGCATATTAAGCTTATTTATCTTCTTTTTCTTGTTGTTTGTCCTAGAACCGTGTAAATTATAGGAAGAAGGCACGAAATATGTGCTAAGGTGTCCTGGTTGTTTTTTTACCTTCATCTGGGTTTGTGAATTCCTTTTTTTTTCTTCTCTCAGTCTTGCATGCGTCTCTCTCCCTCGCTTACAACATTAAGGTGACGAGTGTGGGGTGTGTTTGCGTGGGAATTGATTTGTTAACGTTCTATGAAAACAATGAAATATACGTAGAAACACCGGATGCAGGTCAAGCACACAGACAGGCACATACCCCCCCACACACACACACACACACACACACCCGCACACCCTCCCCCCCCCACACACACACTACTCGGGTTTAAAGTAAAATCTCTTTCAAGTGCAAGAAGACCGCGCTGTTTGTCCTTGGCGTAGCATTTTGCGCTTGTTGAAATGACTTATTTAAAAAAAAGGGAAATGCGCTATTTAAATTCCCATTATTATTTATTGATTGTTATATTTATTTAGGTCTATGTATATACTTTTATTTGTTTATTGCCACGGCTTACTGACCAATCGACCTTTTACAGCATCTTTACCAAATTTAGACTGGTGGAGCTAGCGAAGTGCCGAAAAATAGCCCTCAGAAATAGGTTCCTGCGGTCAAGTAATGATGCCTTCGGTCTATTTATTATTCAGTATTTTCTTATGGTGGAACCTGATGGCCGAGTCGTCCGACCTTGCTCAACGTTGTTGCGCTAATGGTCCATCATGGATGTCCACGGGTCACGTTGGTGGGAAAGAAATAGGCCAGATACAATATTGCAGACGAGATGTATTGCTGTACAAACTAGGTAATGCGGAGGTAGAGCGGTTCTCGTAGCTTTCTATCGTAAGGGAGATAAACGGTTAGGACTTCGCAGTTATATGAGAGCAGTTTCCACCCCTGTCTCGCTTGCTGCTTAACCTTCCTGTGTTGTACGAAAAGAACCAGATACCCAGGGGTGAGGAGCCTGGGGATGATTGCCATCTATTCTTCTCTCTCTCTACACTTTTTGACGGTCTTAGTTAAATAAATAAGCAGCATTGTAACGAAAAAGGGTATTTCAGAATTTGTCCTGCGTGTTTGCGTGAAATCTGCGTGTTCTGCTTCTCACAACTTCACTAACTCGTAACAATAAACTAAGCTGTCACACCCTCTTTTAAACCATAAACATAAATCAACAAAATAGCACAAGTATAGAATCAACAGGAATTACAATGGGATAAATACAATTGTTTCTACTCACGTCATGTCGCGGAATGAATCCGTTGAAAGAATAAATATATATTATTATGTTAGCCTACCGGCAATGTGTGAAATCCCGCATTCTATAGAATGCCTAGATAAAGTATAGAATGCCTGCCTAGATAAAGTATAGAATGCCTGCCTAGATAAAGTATAGAATGCCTGAAATCTTATCTAGGCATTTTCTACAATACCGGGATTTCACACATTGCCGGTAACATATACACCACTCACAAATAACACTCAAGTACAAGTCCACAGTCGCCAGAGAGAGAGAGAGAAGAAAAAAATCGAAAGTTGTAAATGGTCACACTGTAGTTATGTTGGATTCTCTAATCTGTTCTATGCCTACGCCATCTTCTGTCTCTGTTTCCTCAAATCGCGCTCTCCTTCGCCTTCCGCCTTCTCCGTCTCCCCTCTTCTTCTTCTCCGCTCCTCCTCGTCCTCCTCGCCTCAGACTCTCTTCTCTCCTCCTCGTCCGTACCTTCTTTCTCCTCCTCGTCCTTCTTTCCTTCGTCTTCTTCTTCTTCTGCGTTCACTTCTTCTTACTTTTCTTCTGATTCTTATTCTTCGGCGTCCTCTTCTTCTTTCTGTCACTTATTCTTTCCTTCTTCTTCTTCTTCTTCTTCTTCTTCTTCTTCTTCTTCTTCTTCTTCTTCTTCTTCTTCTTCTTCTTCTTCTTCTTCTTCTACTTCTTCTTCTTCTTCTTCTTCTTCTTCTTCTTCTTCTTCTTCTTCTTCTTCTTCTTCTTCTTCTTCTTCTTCTTCTTCTTCTTCTTCTTCTTCTTCTTCTTCTTCTTCTTCTTCTTCTTCTTACTCCTCCTCCTCCTCTTCTGCTTCTTCCTCTTCTTTCTTCTTCTTCTCTCTTCGTCTTCTCTCTTCTTCTTCTTCTTCATCTTCTTCTTCTGCTTCTTGCACGTCTTCTTCTTCCTCCTCGTTTCTTCTTCTTCTCTCTTCTCCTTCAAGAGCCTTCTGCAGACAAAGGAGTTAACAACCACACCTAAGTTTCTAGATACATAAACTTTCTTCCGACCACTACATACATTATACATCTCTCTCTTTTTTCTCTCTCTCTCTTTCTCCCCCACCCCCTCTTTCCCCCCACTCTCTCTCTCTCTCTCTCTCTCTCTCTCTGTCACGGGACCAGTGCACCAATACAAATTCCAATTTCATTCATATCGAATACAGTTAACAACATAAACAAAAATTGTACTTATAACAATTAATTATTACATCAGTGACACCAATTATACTTTTATTCATGCAAATAAACTTAATACTTTACACTGAAATTGAAGTTTCAACTTCAAATGAAATAATGATATGAATTCAATTCCTTATTCAAAAATTACAGTTAACCACCATGTTCGTCTCCTCCCCACTCCATTCTTCACAATAATATCAAAAATTATTTATTATTAATTGTATTACATAACTAATAAAATATCATCATTTCATAATTCTAATACATTTATAATACAACATTTCAAATAATAAACAGTGTATACCTGCAGACGCAGCTGCGAGAAGTCCAGGACACACAATCTTTAGTATAGTCAAGAAAAGAATGAATAGCTATTTGAATGTACATTAGTGAACTGTCATGTGACCAGCTCAACCATTCAGAATGTAGCTCTCATAAAAAAATACAAATATCTTTTCACAAGAAACAGACTAACAATAATATAAAGTCATAGAACCCAAAGAACTATAAAACCGGTCCGTGACAAGCATGTGCATTCTCAGAATACCCAAACAGTTACACAAAGAGTATAAATGACGTATAAAGTGTATCGATTCGATGTATGCAGTCCGTAAACAACAACGTAATTTAGTTAGTTAGTTATTCATTGCTTACAGGGTCCAGCGGACTGCAAAGAGCCGAATCAGGACCACAAAATCAAGACTACAACTTAGCTGAAAGAGGACTCGCCCCTGATCCGCATGAAAGATCTGCCCAAACAACCCTAGTGGTAATACTGAAGGCACTCCACTAACCGGTCACTTTACAATAAAAACATCCCTCGCAGGGGGCGCTGAGGCTATACTCTAATTTATCGAACCCCCGTTTACAAAAACAAAATAGAATACAAACATCATCATACAATATCAACAAAACACATACACATAAAATGCCTACTTTGCCAAATAATAACATCATAGGAAACCCCAGTGACCATTTGGCAGAAAGCGTCCAATATTCCCAAGCTGATCTAACAGACCTCACACACAAATGAGGAGTTATGTCCCGGAAGAGTTTTCAAGGAAACAAAAGGTGACTGGTCTAGCGAAGAAGAAGACAGTATAGTAGATTGATAGAACGGAGTAGGAATGAGAAAGAACAAAGGAGAAAGACAGCGACAGTGGAAATTTAAAGCACTAAATTTCCAGAAAGTGGGGATGCTATTTATACTGAAACCCCCGGCTCCCCTACGGGGGGAAACAACAACGTAAGGAGTTATGGGTGGGGTAGGGAGGGAAGGAAGCAGAAGATGGCGATTTGATAAAATTCAGTTATATACCCTTTTCTGATCTTGCAAGGCTTCCTGTCTGCAGGTTTTTGTGATTTCATTTTGAAATATTGCGTGCTTCTGCTTTTAATATTAATGTGTCTGCAGGCTTCTCCCGATGGTTGAAATAATTACGCACTGATCTTTCAAATAAATCACAGTGAGCATGCACGTAGAACTTGCCCTTGTCTGTCTTCCTAAAAGCAGTTTTGAAAACGTACAAGCGAATTGCCTTAAATACTGTAAATGTGACAACAACGTTTTTTAATTCGGTTTTGGGGTACCAAGTCATCAGGAGAAGCAACTATTTGTTTTATTGCAGCCATGTTGCGTCGACTACTGCAACTTTTGTTTTTGCACTAGAAAGTTTTCTAGACTTAAACAAGATTTTAATGTTGCAAACTCAGCCTGCGGGTTCTCCAGTCTTTGTTCTAAACGATAAATAAGCAGTACAATTAGTTACCCTAACCCTAAACTAACGGTTCGGTCCATTAAGTTGCGCTTTATATCTCACAATATTAGTATGAATATAGGGGTGTCGGATAGCGCAGTGGTTGGAGCACTCGCTACTGTGTCGCAAGTTAAGCACCGTCCAGTGCGGTTAGTACTTGGATGGGTGACCGCAAAAACGTGAAGCGACAAATAACAACGCCCCCAGTTGACTCAACTGTGACTGAGTACCTACTCTCTTGAGGGTGGGGAAGGTAAAGCAGCGAGGGAGAGAGATGGGCATCACCCTCATTACGCTGGCCCAAGATAAGTGTGATCTCCAACATCACGCTCCCCTACGGCCACAATGCTATGGGACTACCTTTACATTTTTACCTTTTTTTAGTATGAATATTTATAGTTAAACTTTTCACCTGACGTTAGGAACAAAGAAAAGTCACTTCAGACAAGGAAGGAAGAACCGCTGATATTATTTTTCAACTCTTTTTTTTTCTCTCTTGTATTGAAACGTAATGACCTGTCTTAATTGGAAGGTTCGTGGAGGTTCGTGGAAGGTTCGGGGAAAGTTCGTGGAAGGTTCGTGGAAAGTTCGTGGAAGGTTCGTGGAAGGTTCGTGGAGGTTCACGAACTTTTTTTTTTTCGAGGTTCGAAGATCCCGAACCTAAGTTTTTTTTTATCCTTTAAGACAAAAATAGGTTCACAAACTTGGGTTCGGCATCCGGGAATCTCGAAAAAAAGGTTCGTGAACCTCCACTAACGTTTCACGAACCTTGCAATTAAGACAGGCCATTTGCATGAAATATTCTCAGAAGAGACTGGGTCATGCGTCGATGTGGGAGCAGTAATTATGCAAATATAAATTCGCCTCCTGATAAGACGTTTTGCTGCCCCTTGCGGTTATTTTTCTTGCCCCAAACTTGAAGCTAACGAAAACTAATGACTAACCCCTTGATGATAAGAAGACGCAAAGAAGATTGAGGAGATAATGATAATGATGATCAAGACAAATGCGTTTTCGTTTTGTTTGAATTATAGTGCAATCATTTTTCTTCATAATGACTCTACATTATTTGGACAACGTGTGATTATATATGTGTATGTGTGTGTGTGTGAATGTACGTCTGTTTGCCTGCTTGTGTGCATGCGTGAGAACCCGTGTCTGGAATCCCTGTATCTTGTGAGAGATGTGCGCATTGCAAATTATTATGATTTTTTTATTTATTTTATTTTTATTTTTTATTTTATTTTTTTTTTAATTTTTATTATTGCGTGAATAAATGAGTGCGGTATTTTGTGGATTACTCGGTAAACGTTAGGGGAACTCTCCAAGTTGGGTCGAACATTATTTGTTAACATGTTTGCAAATAAATACTTTCCTTGTGTCGCGAACTGGGAGGACAGAAAGAATACAAGAGAGGCCCCGAATAATAATTAGAATTAGAATAAGAATCTTTATTGTCTCAACCAACAGCAAGAAAAATTTGTGTCGCAGTGCAGTGTACAGCAGTCATAGACAGTAACATTCACGCAATATTGTCAGAATGTCTTAGATATCTTAATCTATTTTAGTTGGAATTTAAACCTGGGCAATTTTATTTTATTTCATTTTGATTTCTTTCGTTTTTTTAAACTATTGCTTTCTTTGGAAGCGTTTCTGAAGATTAAAAAGTATAATTAATATCCATTTGATGCATAACTAAGAGATTACATTACATGATTATTGCTTTAGGTCCAGCGGACTCTTCCGAGCCAAATCAGGACCGCACTAACTAAGAGATTAGGAACCTGACTTCACATACACTTTAGAAATCAGCGACTCGATGCTTGAGTCTCTCGAATATCTTTGCCCTGGAGGACTATACATAATATGGTGTAAGTCTTTGATGAAGGGTTCTTCGGTATACCACCTTGTTGCTTTGTGCGACACCTTTACGCTACTCCATTAAACTCACAGAACTTCTTGTTTATGTTCTTGCTTTAGATGGTGTACGATAGGGAACATCGCTAAGGAATAACGAGGAATGTTATGGCCGTGCGTTCTAATATATGCACGGGGGAAAAGCCATTGAATACCCATTTCGGATGCCTTTCTACGTAGTTGAACTCAATCTGCTTAATTAAGCGCGTGCAAAACGTTGGATGGCTTTTTTTCCCCTACACAACCTAGCGAGTGTCGGGTACAAGGCTTAGAGGTTGGAACTACCTCGAATTTAAACGCAATTGATTAACTGATTGAACTTGTAGCAGCATAGCACAGAATGTGAATGAGAAGAAAGGTGATGAAGAAAGACATAAGACATTTTATTTCGCTTCAACTTTTACATCGAAGAAATCTTGGTGCACATGGGGTACTCAGTTGTGTAGGCCTATATAATGTAATTTGCTTATGTTTATACAGAAGAAAAGCACACAATTAAAAGCAAGCAATCCTGCATGACAAACACAATCATACATACACATATACCCATACAACAACCTTCCGACACTGGGAAGAGACAGAGGAAGGAGAAAAGGGAGAGAGCAATTAGAGGAATAAAGACCAAAGATGTAACAATTGTCGCTATTTTGTAAAAGAAGGAACATAAAATAATACCACAGCAAACTGTTAAAAAGACCGGCGTTGATCGTAATTATGAACTTGCCATAGATTACTTGAAATGAATAGCGCATCCTATAAAATACTGCTTCAAATTTCTCAATATCGCACGATTTGTATTTAGTACCTCATTAATTATTATCTGACATAACCCTGTTTCTATACACTCTATAAGTTTTTAATAATAATTGAATGTTGACTGTCTTTTACTGAACTGTTCTTTAAATATGGTACATTATAGATATATGTTGTTGTATTATGTCAGCGTGTTTCAATTATTCCTTAACATCTCCTACCCGATTTTCACATTGCAAACATGATCTTGAATCTGGAATCACCTTCCCTTTAATAATATTATTAGTCGTTGCGCCATGACACGCAGTGTAATATTTCGGCATATTCCGACATTTTCTTGCCCAAACACATTGGTCTGGCAGTACATGATGTTGGCGTGCTTTGATGGATTTGAGTCGCTGGACTGGGCACATGTGTTTACCTGCGCTAATTAATCATCATCAAAGATGCATGGTGTGACGCGGAAAGGAGGGTTTGCACCTATTAACTCACCAGCGTCATCCTACTGCATCTCTATATTATGAATGATCCATTGAAACTTTGCTTACAAGCATTCCACCACCTAATGAAGTGAAGCTTCCTGAGTGCTCTGATATACCATTACGACTTTATTTTATTTCATAATGTTATCAGATTTTCTTTTAACCAAGCCAGTACCTAATTAGGGGTGCGATTTTTGCGTTTGTGACCTATTGTACCTGCACTGTGCAACGCGCATTCTCGTTGTACCCTCTTATAGATCAAGTTGACTGTTTTGTAGACAGACGTTTTTCTAATACATGGAATCTTACTCGCTAAGGGACAGAATACGCGTCCATTTTAGCACCACTGCCCCTGACCCCAGTGGGTACCGATGACGGAAATAGGTTGTCGTGGTGATGGTAGCAGCTGCCGGTGCCGTCTTGAGCCGGTCAGCTTTGGCCGGAGTTGATGTCGGAATCCGTGTTGAGAGAGGCCTGATCCAATTAAGGGGACCTGCAGGAAGCTGGAGGCGGCTTGATGGCACTCGGACACTGATCCCTCTCCCATGTTCGGCTGGCCTCTGTCCACTCCCCGCGTCGTTCAGGGAGCGAGTCGCCTTCTGGCCGTGTCTAATTACCGATAACATTTTAGCGAGAGCGCGAGGACCGCGGGCGCCAACGGTCGCAAAGGCTTTTGTGCACGTGCCGGCCAGAGGTCCGGCCCTTGCAAATTGCCTGTTGTCCGCTCCGTCTCCCCCCTGTGGCACGAGGGCCGGATGAGGTCGCGCCCGTCCTTGGCCTTCGCTGCAGCTTCATAGCTTCAAAGTTCGTGCGTGCTGGACTGAGGGAGCTCTTGCCTGTCACACTCGGTTTGGCCTCTGTCCCCCAGAAGGCCGGGAGGCGGAATTGGACTGATTTGCTAACTATGACACCCCCAGGACCGCCTGTCCCTCTCTCTGTCCTGCAGGTCATTGCCATTTGCCGTGAGCACTGGATGGCTTGCCTGCGTCACTTTCTTTGTGGTCACTGCTTTCGTCAAGTCAGAATATCTTGCACACAATTTGTGTATTCGCATCTATCTCTTTAAACTTGGATGTTGTATTTATTTCCAATCAATTTTACATTAATTCTTGTTAGGCATATGTTGTTTTTTTTCCAGATTCTCACAGAAGTTGATAATAAGAATTATTATTCCAGAGTAGAATAAGGAATAATTGTAGAAATGTCTTTTGTCTGAACCCCTTATTTTGTCAGAGACTATCTGGGAAGGTTTGGTAATGGCCACCGAGGTCCTTTTTTCAGCCTGCCTCCGGACTTGACCATTGTAAGCGGATCTTTTGAAGGGTTGCTTTAGGAAGGAGGGAGTAGGAGGATGGACAGCAAAGAGGGTTGGGGCAGGGGGTCTTGCGAAGACTTTTTTCCTAAAGCAGTCGGTACACTTCCTCTGCATCCCCACCCCACTCTTTCTTCTCTCTCTTTCTCTCTGTCTGTCTGTCTATCTATCTCTGTCTCTGTATGTCTGTCTGTCTGTCTCTCCGTTTCTATCCGTCTCTTGTCTCTCTCCATCTCTATCTGTCTGTCTCTCTCTCTTTTTCTCTCTCACCTCCCCCACCTCTCTCTCTACCTCTCTCTCTCTCTCTTTCCTGAGCGCTTTTATTTTAATATAAATATGTTTAAGTCTGATAACCTGCTAGGTAAATGGGTGGGACAGGGGGTAGTCAACGACATCACGATTTGCATTTATTTGGATTTGGCTGGTGCATCGCATTGGAAGCGCATCTAAACTAATTTTAGAAAAGGCCCCAGCCGTCTAGCTGGGTGTTGTTTCAATGTTTTGCTGGCTGCAGCGAAAATAGTAGATTACAATTTAATAACCCTACTGTCTCTCAAAAAAAGATTTAACGCAAATCGTGTTTTAAAATTTTTTTTTTTATTATTGTATGACGGGCAGAAAGGGTGTTTGCGAAGAGGGGGTCATTTTTTTCTTCTTCTCCTTGTCGTGTACAAATTACTTTGATGGTTGTTGACTTTTACATGATGGTAAGGGGAGTACATTTTTCAATGATTTTCAAAAGATTACCCGTCCTCTGTGTCCAATGCCGGTGTGTGCTTTGGCCTATCATCCACTCGTTAACCTTGTTGGGAAATATTGGGATTTATAAACTCACTGCTGGCAGATGACACTTTTATTTAGAGACGTCTTTCTCCACTCTCCGACCACCTCCCACCACACATCCCACCCTCCAAACCCCTCATCCACCATCACCTCACTTACCCCCAAACGCACACACACACACACACACACACACACACACACACACACACACACACACACACACACTATTTCTTCCTTGTGTGCCTCTTTTGCGAATTTGCGTTCGTAGCCTATTTTCGGGTTTGTTAATGTGTGTCTTGTTGCTGTTGCAGTGGAGTCATTTTGGGTTTTGATTTGGAAACAATTTTTATGAAACAAACGTTTTGATTATATTGCTATGTTGACTGAAGCATTGTGTTATTATTTTTTGACTTTGTTTTACATGTAATATGTTTAAACAAACAAACAAATAATATGTGTTTGACAAATTAACCATATGCGTCAAGCTTAGAAAACACATACATAAATCGCAAATTATTTATTTTAAATGGATGGATAGATTCGTTTTAATGTATGTTTGTTTAGTTTGGTGTATGATTGTTTAGGTTTATGTAGGGTTGTTCGGCGAATCTGTGGCTTTTGTCAGTAAATTTAAATGCGCTGACAGGAGAGGGGTTAATTTTGCATTAATAATTGATTTTACTAGCTTTATCGCACAAATACGCGACCGTCGGAAAGCGGATGCGTGACCACTTCCCTTGTCAAGTGTATTTGTGATTTACTGCGAGCACTAAAACAAAAAAGCTCCATGTTTTATGTCCCAATTTATTTAATAAAATGTTTATTATAGATCTTTAACGTATGAAGTTTTTTTTTTGTTCAGTTTTAGAATCGTTAAAAAATGTTTTTCTTTATTTCTGTTCCAGACTTTTCTGAAGAATTCGAGACGATGGCTCTGAGAAGACGAACGTCGGAATTGAGCAGGTATGTTGAATCATATTTTGATTTCTTTTTGAATGTAGTTTTGTATTATACTGTAGCAGCGACTTTGTCTCCTTCAGTGTTTGTTATTCCCCGTTTTAATTTATCGCCTGTTTTTTTTTTTTTTAACATTGAGATTTTGATTTGTTTTACTCAGTGAGATTCATACCCTCAGAGCAGTGAAATGTTAAAAACAAATGAACCGTATGATATAGTGCTTGCAATTCGAACGCACCTTTGACTTTGAGGCTCACCTCCCTGAGAGTATAGTAGATCGTCCTGGGTAAGACTTACTTTGAGCACTGAAAGCCGGTACTACCAACGAGTAGACCGTCCGGGATAAGACTTCATTTGCACCGAAAGCGGGTACTACCAACGACCCAAAGACGCCGGTAGACCAGTTGGGTGAAGTAGTGGATTTAAGGTTTTTTTCGGCCTCTCTTGTCTCAAAGCTAGAGGAAGGGACGAATTGTTTTGTAGTGCTTTGAAAATAGGGCCGAACGAACTTTGAGATCGGAGGCTGACAATTCTGACAATTCGAGTTAATCCACTTCTACCATGGTTAGGGGTGTCTTGCTAATCCTCGTGTTACAGCCCTGGATCTTGAAAATGGCAGGGAAGGACAATCTGCAGGCTTGCGCCCAATTTTCTCTCGTGATCCTTGTCAATTGCGCCTCGGTCCTTTGGCGCCTAGAATTACTATTTTTCCCCTCACCCATGTGCTACCATGAAGATCATAAAGACCACCGAGCGACCTCGCATAGTCTCGTGACACTCTGTGTAGCTGTTGCGCATATCTGCAGCTCGAACCCAGCCGCAAGCTGCTTCAATTTACAACCAAATCGGGCAAAATTGAGTTAGAGTATTTTTTCGCTTGTTCTTCTTTCTATTGCTGAGAGTTGGCCCTCAGGCACTCGCTAATTTCTTCTCTCTCTCTTTTAAAAAAGTATCTTCTTCTTCTCCTTCTTCTTCTTCTTCTTCTTCTTCTTCTTCTTCTTCTTCTTCTTCTTCTTCTTCTTCTTCTTCTTCTTCTTCTTCTTCTTCTTCTTCTTCTTCTTCTTCTTCTTCTTCTTCTTCTTCTTAAGCGCTAGTTTCTCAGCCTTGGCAATTTTGCATTTTTGTCTAGAGAGAGATTGATTCGGCATTTGCCAGAGATTTATTCAGTGGCTCTCCGCTCCATGAAAATAGATTGGCCAGTGCTTTGCTGAGCTGCTTGTGATGAAAGCTCCACAGATCTGTTTTGAAGCGCGCACATTGTTGCCTGTAAAAACGTTTTATATCGCCCCATATCTTATTTTTTACTACTTGCAATATTGTTCCTTGGCTGAGCAGGAATTCCATTTGCACAAGAATGTGATCGATTTTCGATGCGCATTATTTGTTGTTTAATTTGTCGTTGCAAAGACGCAAACACCAAAAAATGCGCGCTCATGCACGCATGTACACATGCACGTGCGCTCGTACACGCACACACACATACAAATACACAAACACATACACGCACACACACACATACAAACACACACACATACAAATACACACACACATACAAATACACACACACATACACACACAAATACTAATACACACACATACAAATACACGCACACATACAAATACACACACACATACACACATTTTAAAGCCGATCAATCAGAAATTTTACCAAAACAGGGTGCAATTGAGGAATTGTCTTTTTCTATTTACAAATCAAATGTTGTATTTAAGTGAAATTAAGTAAGATTTATGAATGGCGTAAAGGTTTAATGGGTAATCTTCCCCGCAGACTTGATTTTGTTCGAAAGGCAGCTTACTACACCGATGTATATAATTTACACACTTGTTAATCCCATGGTGAATATGTGATTTCTCCATATTTGGGTTTGTGTTATGCTGTTTTCTAGTGGAAAATATGGCAAAGAAAATGGTGAAGATTTTTGCTTCCCCATTTTAAATAAAAAGTATCCTATTTGTTATCAAGTTTATATGAAAAAAATCTCCAGTGGTTATACACGTTAACACACAACGGCGCGCTCGCGGCGTTCGCACATTGTATTCCATTTCTCACTTCTGTTTCGCTCGTACCCGGAGTTAGCATACGTATTGCATTTATTTTCCCATTGCACGTAATCATTTAAAAATTTAGTAAAATCTTACATCATCGTTTTCATCTCGTGCGCATATTTTGCAATAGTACTTATAATATACCTTGAAGACGTCTTGGGGTTATAGCCGTATCGTTGATCACATTATAAACAGTATCCATTACAATAAACGAAGAGCTGCTATGATGTTGTGTGCGTATTCTGCCATTACTGGACTTTGCTGTGTTTTTCCTTGGAGTAGCAAACCCCCTAGAACTACACGTCTCAGCGTGTTTTGATTTTAGTCCTACCTACGCTTACATTGGCGTGTGGACTTCTGAGTGGGATATACTCTGGGCAAATCTCAGCTACGCTGTGTAAGTCCCACCCACTGATGATAAGACTTCAGCACCTGCGGTGTGAATGTTGGTACCAGAGGACGCTCTGGTGTTTCCTATGCCTGAAATAGTACTGACGTCGACCTCGTGGTCTACTTGTACTAGATCTTGTGAACTTTGGTAACACGATCTTGTTTGGTCGTCCTAAATAATATTGACCTCGGTCCCATGCGTGCACTAAATATTCAAAAATGATTCTTCAGTAGCACTAAATAGTGCGAGCTGCATCCTCTAAATGTTTGGAGAGCGAGTCGGTGCGATATTATGCTTGTAGTAAATAGTAAATGGTGAGAATTCTGGTCCTTCAGCTAGTATAGGCTACTATATAATATAATGCGCGCCGTATCATCTAATAGTAATGAGAGCCGATGTCTCAGTGTAGCGTACTGTACATTCTCACTGAACGTCAATTGTTGTTGAAAATGTTGCTCGCAGTAGTCACTTATGGGAATCTTAAGGGGGCAGGTTTTGCATTTTAAGAGTGATTCTGCAGTTATAAACGACCCTGTGTAATGAGTGTAGGTGAACGGAATACCTATTTCTGAAATAATGATCACTCGTGTCTTTCAAGTGATTTAAACAAATCCACCATACTGAACATACTGTAGTAAAATTCAATTCATTTGAAGTCAGTCAATTTATTTAAAGTCTATTCACAAATTAAGGGATTTTTAAGTTTTAAAAAAAATTCAATTTCAAGAATGACAAACGGTTAAGCAATGCTGTACTTTAAGCTGAAACAGTATTATCATAATATGATAATTACATCACGTGAAAATTATTATTGGTGCGATTGATTAAGAATGCGCTTTGAATCACTATTATTTATGCGAGATATGTGTGCTATTTAAATAGTAGTAGTAGTAGTAGTAGTAGTAGTAGTAGTAGTAGTAGTAGTATTAGTAGTAGTAGTAGTAGTAGTAGTAGTAGTAGTAGTAGTAGTAGTAGTAGTAGTAGTAGTAGTAGTAGTACACCTAATGGCAACTCCTGAAAAGGTTGTGCAGATTCCCGTGGATTGGCTGGATGGTTGAAGACAGTTCATGTGTCCGGCTGGCTGGATGATGGAATGCATAAGCTAACTAGCTCAGATTGTATGGATTCTGCTGGCCACCCTTGGGGCGAGACCTCTGACAGTTTTCAACACAAAATACTCGAATTTCCCATCCGATCATCAGCCCTAGCTGACAGCCACTCTACCACCGCCAGTGAAGCTTATGGCTTGGGAATCATTATTCTCTTTCGATTTCTCCGCTCTCCTATCTTATCCTATCCTATTCTATCCTATCCCGAAACTCGAAAATCGTTGGGGCACCACAGTTGATCGTTTAACCAGCGCTCTCCGTCTTACTCTGTCCTCAGCAACCCTCATAGCTTCGCTCAGTGTCTCTCTCTATTGTCATTTTTGCTTTTGGTGGCTCTTTTAGTTTTAGATTCCTCTTCTTCCAACTTCACTATTACCATATCCTTAGTGTCACCACCATCACCACCCTGTGGTGTTGATCTCCCTCCCTCTTACACTCAATAACATTCTTTTCTGTCTTTCTTTTTTTTGCGCTCACTGTCATTAATCCCTTGATTGCTTCTGACGAGATACGTCGTCATACAGTAGAGTTAGTTAGTTAGTCATTGTTTATAGGGACCAGCGTACTGCAAATTGCAGAATCAGGACCACAACGTGGTTGAAAGAGGACTCACCCCTAATCCGTATAAAAGATCTGCTGAAACAATTCTAACGGCAACACCGAAGGCACTGCACCGGCTGGCCACTTTACAATCAAGGCATCCCATGCAGGGGACGCTGAAGCATTGCTCTAATTTATCGAACCCCAGTTTACAAAAACAAAATAGAATATAAACGTCATGATAAAATATTATTTATATTAACAAAAGACATACCTAGAAAATGCCTACATTACTAAATAATAATAATACCATAGAAAGCCCTAGTGACCATGTGGCAGAATGCATCCAATAGCTTCAAGCTGACCCAACAGATCTCACCCACAAAGGAAAGGAACGCAACAACGCGCATCCATACATTACATTTACAACAGATACATGTATGATGCGATTTTCACCCTCTCTATTTCTCACTATCTCTTATTTGGACAAAAAATAAAAAGTAAACATTTGATTAAAAACAAGTACAAAATGTGTATTTCATTATCTTTTTTCCAAATAGCATATTCGTTTAGAAAATTAAATTATCTTTCATAATAACTACTAACAAAACAATGCACGTTTTCTAATTACAGTATTTACAAACACAGCAATAAACCTTAATTTATTTTCTCTCCACCATTTTACATTTGGCTTTGGTCGGGTTAAGGTTCTTCAGGAGCTTGCAGACACCATTTATATCCACTGTAAGAGTCTCAAATGTCAGAAACCAATGGCGCCTGACAGGTGTGGGATCGATCCAGCATCTGGGCGTTATGTTTTTCCGAATATTATTTACTTTCGACTCGGGCAACGTCTCGGGGGTTTTCTCCGAGTACTCCGGTTTGCTCCGCCAGCAAAATTTAAAAAACACAACTAATATTAGGTAGGTTGGATTTGGGCGCGCCACAGGCTGCGACTACGCCTTCCCCGGGGGAGGCGGCCCGGAGTTTCCCGATAAAAAAGGACAATAAAGCGTTACCAAAAAAAAAAGAAACGGTTGGCCTTCCATCTCTGGTAGTGAAGCATTGTCTTCTCTTGTGAAGACTGACTTAAACTGATCGAGGATGATCTGTGCCTTGGAAAGACCGTCTCTAAGCAAGGAAGAACCTTTCTTTAGTGGGGCCACACCACTGTTGTCTTGGCGTCTGGACTTCACGTATCTCCAGAAGGGTTTGGAGTTATTTTTCCGTAGACCCTCTTCTATTGTGGTATTGATGTACTTCCATTCTGAGCGCCTAATCTCTCTCCTGCATTATTTTTGGAAGGACCTGTGGTTTTCCCACCGCCCAGTCTTTTTGACTTGTTTGAAGAGGCGATTCTTCCTTCTAAAGAGCTTCCTGACGTCATTATGTATCCAGGGCAGATTAGTGTTAGAACGTTGACGTTTTGATGGGATATGTATGTTTACAACCTTCAGGAGCACTGTCTTGAACTCTGACCATATGGTATAGATGTCTGTTCCGTCCAAGTGCATGGTCTCTAGCTTCTCTACCAGTGCATTTGTCTTTGCGTTCAGCTCTTCCCATTGGGCCTTTGCATAAAGGTAGCATTGACGAGGTTTGCATCTGGTCCTCTATGGTTTTGTATCAAAATCAGCATGATGGTCGAAAATGCCAGGGATCGACTTGTGTTTTTACACAGAGACGGGTTAGAAACGAAGATCAGGTCGAGGAGGTTGTTTTCTTTGGTGGGTTGGTCGTGGACCTGCGTGAGATGGGCTGCCACAGTTATGTCAGTCAGCTCTATCTGGATTGAAAGGTCCTGAGCACCGGTTGCAACAGATGCCGTATTCCAGTCGATGTCTGGGCAATTAAAATCTCCCGCAAGCATGACGTGTCCTCTTACGCTTTTACCTGTGATTTTCTGCAATGTTTTGTCGAGCTCTGCGGTATCATTTTGTGAACGCTGTGGCATGTAGAAGCAGCAAAGTTGCAGGTCGTTATTTTTCAAGAGTGTATCTTGGATCTTGACCCGTATCATTTAGCAGTCTGCCTCTAGCTCTGGAACTGTCGACGACACCAAGCTCTTGTGTACTAAAATGAATACTCCACCTGCCTCTGTTTTTCCTGTAAGCCACGTACATAGTCAGGCGGGAATAGTTCAGTTGATATGATATTTGGTCCCAGCCAAGATTCAGTGCCGCATGTAGTGTCTGGCTTCGTGTAGTGAATCATTGCTATGAATTCAACTGTTTTGGACAACACTGTGACAGTTTACATTTAAAAGACGTGTGTATAAGGTATAACGTGTAGAAAAAGATAAAAGAAATGAAAATCGGATATACTTTTTCTCAGTATCCGATTAAAGTAAAAATTAACATATTCACAAGGGAACACAAAAAGGCGGAGTCATTTATTTGTTTTCTCCTAGAGTAGTTTAACCTCCTCTTTGAACCCAACACTTATTAGTTATAGAAAATTGAAAGAACTCGATGAAGACTATAAAGATCCCTTACCTAACGATAATATCTTTTTAAATGCTGAAATAACACTAAATGCAGTATTCACCATTTGTTGTCGATCAAGGCCATACATAAGTCGCCGTATTATGCCCAAGCTAATGGCTGTGTTGAACGTTTTCGTGGGACGTTGAAACCAATGTTGAAGAAACTCATTAAAAGGAACAACCAAAAGCATGGCACCAGTATTTGCCCTCGGATCTTTTCGCTTGTCGAGAACTTCCTGGTGATAGCTCTGGATTCTCACCATTTGACCTTTTGTTTGGTCGTCGCGCTCGCGGACCCATTCATCTCATTGCAAATACTTGGTCACAAGGTTCTCAAAATAATGATGCAAAGAAATTTATACAAATATGTGTTTGATCTCAAATCAAAAACAAGATCTTTGAATCTTGCGAGCTGGCTCAAGAAAACATCATAAAAACGGAAGCCAAAAACAAACACGACCGTCAGTGTATTCCAGTATGTGGGGAATGACTATATTTATGCTGTTGTATATTAAATGCTAAAAAATCAGTTAGAATGCTGTAAAATAATCTGTAATTTACTTTACTGGATTTTGATTTTGGTGTATCACGGTAGCATTCCTGGATTTGTATTGTACATTTTCATATATATTACGCTTCGTGGTTAAAAATCAGAAAACTGACGTTTTCTTTTTGCAGGAAGGGGGTATTGTCACGGACCGGGTTTATAATTATTAGAGTCCGATGACCTTATATTATTGTTAGTTACTTTCCTTGTGAGGAGATATTGGTAACTTTTTAATGAGAGCTAAATTTTAATTGGTTGAACTGGTCACGTGACAAGTTTATGACAAGTTCACTAATGTACACTGAAAAATCTACTCATTCCTTTCTTGATTCTACTATAGATACGGTGTGTTGGACTTCTCGCAGCTGTGTCTGCAGGTGTTACACTCGATATGATGTTGGTGTTTTCTATCAGTATTTGATTCAGCCCCGATGCTTGAAATCCTGATAGGTGTAACTCTGATTCGTTTATCCACGCAGCCTGCTCACTCATCAACAAGTCAGGAGTCGTCGTATAAAGTTTTCTAGTTTTATTCAGCACACATCAACAACTGCATACAATCGCTTTTTCCACTCTCAACTTTTTACTTTCAACCCTCACAACTATTTTCAAACAGTGCGGTATTTATATAGTCTCTACATACTCAAGAACAAACGAGAATATCCCACATGAAACACCACAACCAATCAAAATTAATTTCATCATCACCGTCTCACGTCATACAACCTTATTTGGAATGGAAGCTTCCATGGTTACAACTAGAACTATCCATACGCTTCGATCGATAGTAAACAACTGACTCGAGAAAATTCTCAAATAATATCGACCAACTAAAACCATAAACGTTATACAAAGCTTCTTCTAACAACGCAAAATCAAATCAAAGTTGAATACACTCTATCACTGCATGCGTTGCAAAATAAAATGAACAGATCTATCGCGCGCGTCACACACGCAAGCCTACCATTGCACGCGCTTCACACATAATATCGTGCGCATTTCACACGCACCATCATGCGCGCCTCAACGTAACAGCAGGTACATATTGTTTAGTATTTGAAATGTTGTATTATAAATGTAATAGTATTATTAAATGATCATATTGTTTTTGTTATGTAATAAAACTAATAATAAATAATGTTGATATTAGTGTGAAGGATGGAGTGGGGAGGAGACGAACATGGTGGTTCACAGTAATTTTCGAATAAAGAATTGAATTCGGGTAATTCTTTGATTTGAAGTTTAAACTACAATTGCTGTGTATGAAGTATTAGGTTTATTTGTATGAATGAAATTGGTGTAATAATTAGTTATAATTATTGGTAGAATTTGTGTTACGTTGTGAACTATATTCAATATGGATGAAATTTGAATTGCATTGCTGCACTGGTCCCGTCACAAAGTGAAAGAGGTATATATAATGGTCCAAAGAAAGTTTATGTATCTAGAAACTTCGTTGTTGTTAACTCCTTTTTCTGCAGAGGTCTTTTGCTGCGAGGGTCTCGAGAAGAAGAGGAAGAAGAAGAAGAAGAAGAAGAAGAAGAAGAAGAAGAAGAAGAAGAAGAAGAAGAAGAAGAAGAAGAAGAAGAAGATAAAGGGGACGGAGAAGCAGACGACGAAGAATAAAGAAAAAGAAAATTAGAGAGGAAGGAGAAGAAGAAGAAGAAGAAGAAGAAGAGAGAATAAGAAACGAGGAAGAAGAAGAGGAGGAGGAAGCAGAAGCAGAAGTTGGAGAATGAGAAGAAGAAGAAGAAGAAGAAGAAGAAGAAGAAGAAGAAGAAGAAGAAGAAGAAGAAGAAGAAGAAGAAGAAAGAAAGAAAGAAAGAAAGAAAGAAAGAAAGAAAGAAAGAAAGAAAGAAAGAAAGAAAGAAAGAAAGAAAGAAAGAAAGAAAGAAAGAAAGAAAGAAAGAAAGAGAAAGAAAGAAAGAAAGAAAGAAAAAGAGGACGCCGAAGAAGAAAAAGAAGAAGAAGAAAGAAGAAGAGGACGCAGAAGAAGAAAAAGAAGAGGAAGAGGGGGACGCAGAAGAAGAAGACGGAGCAAGGGAGGAGGAGAGAAGAAGACTGGGGAGAGGCAAACAAGGAGGAGAGAAGGGAGACTGAGGAGAGGAGGACGAGGAGGAGCAGAGAAGAAGAGGGGAGACTTAAAAGGCGGAAAGGAGGAGGAGAGGGAGAATGAGGAGCAGAGAGAGTAGATGGCGTAGGGAGAGACTAGAGATGGAACAGAACTACAGTGTGACTATATATACTTTCCTTTCAATCTCTGGCCACGGTGACTGGGAGTTGTGTGTATTTGTTAGTTGTGTCTAGTTAATCTTTCAACGGATTGATTATGCGATATGACGTTGGTAGAGACAATTGCATTTATTCCATTTGATTCTTGTTGATTCCATACGTAAGCTATTTTATTGATGTATGTTTATCGTTTAATAGAGGGTTGTGACAGCTTAGTTTATTGTTACGAGTTAGTGAAGTTGAGAGACGGGAGAACACGCAGATTCACGCATACACGCACGCCAAATTATGAAATACCCCTTTTCGTTAACACCGATCGCCGCACTTTGAGCCTGATTGATTATTTGGGCAGAAGCCCGTATATAGCATCCAATATTAGTATTACCCATTACTCCTTCAATTTTCCCACTAGGGTTGTTTCGGCAGATCTTTTATGCGGATCGGGGGTTGTCCGGTCCTGATTTGGCTCGGAAGAGTCCGCTGGACCTAAAGCCACAATCAATCAATCAATCAAAACCCATTACTCCGCTGTGAGTCCACTTTGCGCGTACAGAACTACGTTTCTGTTGTTGTTTGTAGATTATAGTCACACGACACTTTCGCATATAGGTGACTACTGGACCGATTTATACTGACACCAGCGGGCCAGTTGTTGGTAAAGGGGAAAATAATATGATCACACGTTGACCAATCCGGGATTCGAACCAGCGACCTTTCGGTTACTAGCAAGACGCTCTTACCAACTGAGCTACCCGGCCACTCTACGTTTCTGCTACCGTCGTCTACCCTTTATTCTACTGTACATTGCCGTAGATCTTAAGAACTACTTTTTTGTCCAACACTCTTCACCACCGCTTTCCTGTTTTGATGGACAGTTGTGAACTACTTTTTTTTTCCTGCAGCACTCTACTTGTTCCCTCTGTGGTGGCGCCTTAGCCCGAAAAGGACTATTTTTTACGACGTCCTAAAAACAATTGTAAAGAATTGCTTTTCTTCAGCCATTCTCCTCAAACCATTTTTCAATGTGTGCCCGTAACGAACTACTTTTTGTATTAGCTGTGCCTGTGCGCACGGAGTATGAGGGATTACTGAGTCCTGTACGTACTATTCATAAACCAATCTCAAATCTCCGACTCCCGGTATGTTGCTGCTGCACTCATCTCCGCATCACTCCACTGTGCTTGTCCATAGCCCTAATTCTGGTCTCAGAAGGGAGGACTGCCAAGTGTGTTGGGAGAACGGTTTCAGTCAATTTGTCACGTAGCTACTCGTGACCGCTCTCCTCACGGTCACTGGCCAGTAGACCTCGCGCTGCCTAGAGCTGCCACACTAGTGTGTTCTTGAGTATCAGAGGCCTCTTTTCTTCCGTCCAAAGACCTTCTAAGACATAAGACATTTATTCATCCAAAGGTTAATTTTGTAAACGCTGTCTGTGGCCAAGGGAAACAAACTTTTTTAAAGTATAAAAAATAATAACATAACGGGGAGACTGAAAATGCGATGACGAAGACAATAATTGTACGGTGAGGATAGTGATGACAATGATGATGATGATGATGATGATGATGATGATGATGATGATGATGATGATGATGATGATGATGATGATGATGATGACAATTGTAACGTGATGATGATGATGATGATGATGATGATGATGATGATGATGATGATGATGATGATGATGATGATGATGATGATGATGATCTAGCACCTGAAAGTATTGTTGCGGCCTGGTAGACAGAAATCTAAAGATTCTTTATACATTCAGGATTATGATGAGAAACTCTGGATTGTAATAAAAACTATCAATTCTGATTTGCACTCGTTAGAAGATAATTCTGTTTCTCTGCAACCCCACTGTAAAATGGACTGAAACCTTTTTCAACTGTCATTAGCATCGAGGGAGCACCAGATTTTTTGGTTCTGGTTTATATTCAGATTGGAAGCACTTTTACCATTACAATGAGAAGAGCAGAAAAAAAACAACATCACTTAAAAACTGTCGACTTACTTTTTGTGACCCCCACGTGGAGGTGCCGGCGGTTTCTGTATAAATAGTATCCCCACTTTCTGGAAATTTGGTGCTTTAAATTCCCACCGTTGCTCTCTTCCTCCTTTGTTCTTTCTCATTCTTACACTGTTCTATCAATCTACTATACTATCTTCTTCTTCGCTAGACCAGTCACCTACCTTTTTTCTTGAAATCTCTTCTAAAACTCCTCATTTGTGTATGAGGTCGGCTGGGTCAGCTTAGGAATATTGGACGCTTTCTGCCAAATGGTCACTAGGGCTTCCTATGTTATTATTATTTAGCAATGTAGGCATTTTATATGTATGTGTTTTGTTGATATTTTATAATGGTGTATATATTCTATTTTGTTTTTGTAAACGGGGGTTCGATAAATTAAAGTATAGCCTCAGCGTCCGCTGCGTGGGGTGCCTTTATAGTACACTGACCGGCTGGTGGAGTGTTTTCAGTGTTACCACTAGGGTTATTTCAGCAGATCTTTTATACAGATCATTGGTGAGTCCTCTTTCAACCAAGTTGTGGTACTGATGTTGTGGTCCTGATTCGGCTCTTTGCAGTCCGCTGGACCATGTAAGCAAAGAATAACTAACTTGTGTAACATCGAAGTAAAACAAGCCCATCGACTGTAGTTTTGGGAAAATCGACATTTTGTGTCTTAGAGACTTTTAATTTTGTGTGTCTCTGTGTGTGTATGTTTTGAAAGTTTATGTACTTGTCTCCATCTCCCAGTGTGCGAAAACATGACTTGCAAATTTTGGACAAAAGCGGCAGACTTGATTTGTTTTGTCCTTACCCGGCAGAAGGTCTCAAATAGTCTTCCTCTTCAACGATTGTGTTCCTTCTGTACAGAAATAGGTTCACAAGATCGTCGGTCACCTATGATACTCTGTATTACTCTGTCAGAAAGACAGTTCTCGCCCGTCTCCGGGATACTTAAGGTGCTTTCAGACCTGTCTGGAAGAAGTGACAGCACTCCCGCCCGACTCCAGTCCAACTTCCGGTCCCAGTTTTTAACGACACAAGATCTGTTTGCCCTTGGCTGACACCCTGGAGGACATCCTCTTGGGAGTGGTGGAAAACAGTCTTCAAGAGGGGAATGTGAGAGAGAGTGAGAGGGAGAAGAGAAAGAGACTTAAGTTGACCCAATTCAAGTAATTGTCATGAGGGATGCAGAACGGGTGTGGAGGGGAGAGAGAGAATGAAGGAGGTTTACACTGACCGAATTGAGGAAAGAGAGAGAGAGGGGAAGGGGAGAGAGATGGAGAAAAAGACAGATTGACCCAATTCAAGTCATTTTCAGGAGAGATGTAGCAGTAGTTTGATGTAGATTCAAGATATGCCCTAATGACAATGGCCTGGTTAAATCGTAGAGGCGGTTAAAAACATCGAATAGAGTAAAGTTTGACGATTTTACCATAGGGCTCCCGCTCAACTTTACTCGGTTCAGTGTTAAGCGGAAGCTATGAAGATTAATAAAAAAGATATATTATAGACCAACAACTGACTCCTCTCCTTTCTGCAGTAAGGTTACCAGGAATGTTTAAAAGTGCGGGTTGAACTTTGTCACAATGAGCCAAGATTGAGAGGGCACTAGGTCTAAATCTATTTTTAATGACAATTTTATTTAGTCGTCCGTCCTGGAGGCTCAGAGGTCCATGGTGTGACACTGTACGCTTGTTTGCTGCACGTGAGGTGGACCACGAGGGTTCGATTGTATAACTTCAGCAGCAAGATTAACTGAAACAAAATGTGGTGTATAATTATGCTTCAGCAATAAATATTTTTCATCTGTGTTCTCCCAACGCCGGCACGTGCTACCCAGTTCCTCTTTCAATCTAGTTGCATCTCAAAATGTGGGATATGTTTTATATATTTAATTTCTTTTTTAGTACACAAGGGTTTTTTTAGGTTATCCAAACAAGAATATTATTTTCTTCTGGTGTGTTCCGCTGAGTGAGGCGGGATGCGTTTGGACAAAACCAGAAAGAGACCCAAAGACTGTTGAAAGAGACTAAGCTACCAGACTCTGAGCATTCACATCTGCAGCAGTATGGAACTAAGTAGATGATCAATGATGGAAACTGTGACAGACTTTACAAAGGGAGAATTGTAACCGGCCCCTTTACGTTGAAACGTTCAATGGTGCTCACTCTGGTTGGCATCTCTAGAGACAGCAGAGATGAGGAGATTGGCACAGAACGTATCTTGCTGCTTTTATCTCGTTGTGTTCAGCTGGTGGCAAGCATATCGGCTGAAGATTTTTTTTCGCCCCTCAGTTTTGAGTTGTTTCATTTTTGTATTCTTAAATGCTGGAGAAGTTGGCATGTGAAACAACTGAAGATGTTGTTGAGGATCATCTCTTACTGGTATACACCATCCAAAATCATAAACCGTTTGGCAAGTTGTTATGTAATCACTTCTGATTAAATGCTCAACCCGATGGCAAGTGGAACGTTTGAAGTTCTGCGTAATGCATTCGTCCATTGCTTGTATACAACACCGACAATCACAAGTCTTTATATTGACATACCACAAGCAGAACTATTGAAGTTTGGAAATGGCTGTGATTTAGAAGGGAAAACTTATTTTGTAAGCATTGTGGATTACAAGTAGAACTGTATAAATTACTATGATGTTGAAAAGACGTGCATATAGCTCCAAAAACGACAACACCTTGTCGTTGGAGGAATCGGCTTGTAAAGTTACAAAAAAAGATGTATAAAGACCCATATTTTACGTCAGCGCCAACACCTCGTTGGAGAAGTCGTCCTAGCTGTGTTACTCCCAGTGGGATCAGGAAGCAAGAGAGGCCAGAAAGCAAGAATAAACAAGAGACGGAACACGAAGAAATCTTTCAGAAAAGAGAAGTTAGAATTCTCACCCCTGAGGCCAGTGCTGGCGAATACAGAGTGTCTGAGCGTGCCGAGTCGTGCGTCGACGCTAACTCCACACTACTACAAGACCTGCCATAGAACCGCACGATAATCATAGCTGTAAAGTTCGCCAATTGGTCAGTGCAGTATTTCCCGTGGACTTGAGGTAGAATCCATTGTATAGAACCCCCCACCCCCCAAAAAAAAAAAAAAAAAAAAAAAAAAAACTTACGGGCAATTTCATCCTCGTGTTAGCTTCATGTTGCAGCAGAATGAATGAACATTGAGCTTTAACGTCTACCTCCACCATTGGCGATATGACAGACGGGGATAACCATCCCAAGGAAGAAGGGGTAGGGACCTAAATCAGCTCTGAACCACCAGAGCAATCACACTGCTAAAATGGACTGTGGAAAATGGCCACTTTTTATTTCGTTGAAGCAGTTTCACTATTCTATTGAAAGGGGTTATTTTATTTGTTTACTCCTGTGTTTGTTTGTTGTAGGTTTTGGTGGTGTGGTTATGGTGGTGTTGTTTTGGGGGTAATTGGGATGAGGGATGGTAGAGCAGATTAATTTGCCGATTAAATTACAGTTTTCTGCGTTTACTTTGAATTTGTGAGTGAAAATGTCAGGCGAAATGCGTGATCCCTCACATATCGCAATGCCGGGGCTACCGCACTTATACACACGCACACATGCTTGTATACGATCAAAACCGGGGTTTCTTTAGAATGTAGGAATGTCGGAAAGTGATTTTTTTTTACGGAAATAACGCAAACTTCATCTGAAAATGTAAGAATCTGATGCATAATTGGCTCTTCTATACCGTCTAAAAAGTTGACCTAGTTCGTCTCCCATAGGCGACGAAATAGGTCGAACTGTCTGCAAAATTTCTCCGAAAATCGACTGGATGTTCTCCGTCCCGGATAGAGCACTCCCTTGTACTTAAAACACTCTCATGCACTACAACGGCACTCCCATGCACTAAAAGAGCACTCCCGCGCACTTTGAAAAAAGTGTGGTCCGAGCAAAAGACCCCATTTATGACTAAAAAAACAAGGTCGAGCTACCACTTTGACATCAATACACGTGCACACACACACACACACACACACACACACACACACACACACACTCACACGCGTACACTTTATACCGTACCGTCTATTGGAGATGATTCTTTATACATCTGAGAAGCTATGAAACTTCAATCAAAAACTTGACTAACTCAGAATTGCAGACAAATTCTGGAACTTATTATTATTATTATTATTATGATGATGATGATGATGATGATGATGATGATGATGATGATGATGATGATGATGATGATGATGATGATGATGATGATAATGATGATGATGATAAAAATCTACAATTTGTAGGATAGGCCTAATCGGCCTGCTATATACAGCCGGGTGCATTATCATCTTATTCGACGTTGCAGTATGTCTCCGCAAGCGCAGACATACTGTATGATGCTGGCGTTAAATGGATGATAACGCACTACAAACACATGTCACTTATCTCGACAAGCAAAAAGCAGCTCTCTCTCTCTCTCTCTCTCTCTCTCTCTCTCTCTCTCTCTCTCTCTCTCTCTCTCTCTCTCTCTCTCTCTCTCTCTCTCTCTCTCTCTCTCTCTCTCTCTCTCTATCTCTCTTTCTCTCTCTTTTTTTTTTCAAATGCACTTTTATTTTCGTTCCAATTTCCCTGCAACTCTTCAAACGTTTTCTCTTGAACCATTCAAGCGGTTTTCAGTCTTTCTTTCTTTCTTTCTTTCTTTCTTTCTTTCTTCCTTCTTCTTCTTCTTCTTCTTCTTCTTCTTCTTCTTCTTCTTCTTCTTCTTCTTCTTCTTCTTCTTCTTCTTCTTCTTCTTCTTCTTCTTCTTCTTTCGTCCTCCGATTAAAAAAATCTTTCACCCTTCAGCTTTTTTTGTGCGGAGGTTCAGTCGTGGGAAGACAACATTTCTAACAGTTTGTTTTTTTTAATTATGAAACGAAATTCTAATGGTTTTTTTTTTAAAGGACGCGATGGATGCTGCTAAAGATGACATAGAAAATAACTACTGTCATCTTTTTATCCACAAAAGAAGAGTGGGTGGGTTTAGGGTATGGTGGAAAGCAATAAGGGCGTGTTCATTTAGTTGTACAACAAATCCCCCTATCCTCCTCACCTGGTCGTCCCTTCCGAATGTGAACTGGGTCCGAAAATTTTAAAAAGCCACTAAACATTAACAGGAACAAAGAATCAAAGAAAATAATTAAACTCAAAGAGATCAACACAGGGGAATGGGTGTGTGAGTTTGGGATCGGACTATGGAGAACAAAATAATTACTTTTTATTCTTATGCGAGTTTCTTTTATTTAAAAAAAAAAAAAAAGCATGCACAGCTTGACAAGGCGGAACAAGATAAAAAACACAACCGAGTTTGAAACTGTAAGAGGGCCAAAGAAATTAGTCGGGCGAATACAAGGAGAGATTTTGTAAGACCAGTTTACTGAGGCCAGAATAAAAGATATACGAGGGACTCACGTCGAGGAAGTAAGAGATGGTTTGGTATATGGAGAAAGGAGGAGGATGAGAGAGAGTGTGTGTGTGAGAGAGAGAGAGAGAGAGTGGAGAGAGAGGTGTGAAAAGTCCTCAAGGCGGTGGTGTGAAGATGGGAGAAAATGATACAAAGATCAGATGAAGTAGAACCGAAAAAAATGGGGATGGGTGGAATCTGGAAATCGTCTTCGGTTTTTACACCAAGACCAATAAAACAAATCTTCTGGGCTTTTACAGCATGGTAAAATGCGGGTGCACTTGGCCATGTGCATTGCCCCTGGAGCCATCACGCCTCTCCTGGACGAGCTGTTGGACTCGGAAGTGGGAGCGGAGCGCGCTTTTAAGGGGTTGATCGCAAGCAGCCTTATGGCAAGTGCTACTGATACATTCATGGAGTATTCTTTATAGAGGATTAGGAGAATCGAAAATGTCTACCTCGGATTCTTTAGAAGGTTCTGACCTTGATGTTACTCTATAGTGTAGAGACACTAAGATTTATAATTTCATACACTGTTGGATTTTTAGAATAAGGGTTTGGCCAATCCCATTGGAACATTAAACCTAAAAGCAAGGGTCGGCCACCAAAACGTCCAGGAAGCTCCAAAATCCTTATTAATGTCTCATTATGATTTAGAATTAATGTTTTGCCCATTACACTTTAGCATTATAGAAGGCTTATATAATTATAATCTCTGGTCCCCAGCATGGAAAAAAAAACGTTTGACTGAATTTTGACAGAAATATGATATGTAACTACCGAGTGCAACTGTCTTGAAAATCTTGACCTGTTGATGTCCACATATCATCGAATATAAGAGATACATTGTAGCAACATGCAGCATCGTACTCATCGTAACATCTTAGTGTGCTGTGTGATGTCAAATAGCACTATCTACTACTACTATTACAGCACGAACCAGATTAAGCTTAGTATAGTAATTTAGTATAGCGCATAACAGGGTATCTGGCAATCACGCATACTGTTCGTGTCATCATGGCGGTTCAGATGTTGGCCTAATAATGGATCTCTGACACTCAGAATGAGTACGGGCTCCGATACTGGGGCAACTTGATGGCAGTGATAATACTGTCCTCCTTCACTGCACACAAAGGGATTCACTCTCCTGCACATCGCTGCAATCGCCATCCTGGCCGCAATTCCGCGACACTCCAAACTGCCTGTAGCCTTTCTTTCTTCCTGGGAGCGCCACCACTGTTTTGCGATCCCACCACTGCCTTCTGCAATTTTAGATCCCCCACTGGAGGATTTTAGCTCGTTTTTTTGGTTATACCTTTTAAAAAAATCAAATTCGATCATCATCCCTATGTTCGTCCCCGGTCCAATCCCTCCTTATACACGACACCCCTCCCCCTTCCCCCCCTCTCTCTCTCTCCCCTCGAGCCAACCATCTCAAATATTTTTCTTCTGTTCTTTCAATCCCCATGACAATCAAAAGTTCTATACTGCTTTCTTCATTTTTTCTTCCGTTGACAACCATTACCTTTACATGTTGTGTTATTTCCAGTCGCTACTAAAGTTTCTTTGCTGTAGATTGTTCTAACCTATAAAGGGAAAAGTGAAAGCCCCAGTTGAAAACCTGTCTTTCCTTTGTAGGCAAGACCAATTCACTGTGGCAACAGTACCCCCGTTGGAGTGCCGGGGGTTTCAGTATAAATAGTTTCCCCACTTTCTGGAAATTTAGTGCTTTAAATTCCCGCTGTCGCTGTCTTCCTCATTTACTCTTTCCCATTCCTGCTCTGTCCTATCACTCTGCTATACTATCTTCTTCTTCGCTGGATCAGTGGCCTACCTTTTTTCTTGAAAACTCTTCCTGGACAAGACTCCTTGTTTGTGTATGAGGTCTGTTGGATCAGCTTGGGAGTGTTGGACGCTTTCTGCCGGGTGGTCACTAGGGCTTCCTATGATGTTATTATTTAGCAATATAGGCGTTTTATATGTATATGTTTTGTTGATAATTTATAATGATGTTTGTATTCTATTTTGGTTTTGTAATCGGGGGTTCGAGTAGTTGGGGTAAAGCCTCAGCCGTCCCCTGCCTGGGATGTCTTTATTGTAAAGTGACTGGCCGGTGGAGGGCATTCAATTTTCCCACTAGGGTTGTTTCAGAGATCTTTTATGCGGATCGGGGGTTGTCCGGTCCTGATTTGGCTCGGAAGAGTCCGCTGGACCTAAAGCAACAATCAATCAATCAATCAATCAGTTTTATTTTTTCTGACTTTCTTCCACATATCCTGCCACCGCGCTTTTAGACGTGTTCAGAAACACTTGCGTTCTTCTGTGCTTCCCCTTTCTATTGCTTCACTTTCAATTTCATATATACTCCCATCTTTTATGTTCGTCAATATAGATTTTACTATTTCGAGACTTTTAAAGCCGTGCCTTTTTCTTCTTCCAGAAGAACACATGTTTCTTCTGGCCGAGCTTTAAATCAATCAAGATCTAGCGTAAATCAAGCGAAATAACTCTTAAATCAATCTGGTCGCTGCTGGAAGTGCCTCCCCTGTGTTTTGTTGTTTGTTTTTTAACCACTGCCGATAACTGCTATTTCTGGCTGAAGGATCCTAGATTTTTCCTCCTTAGTTAATTATGTGGTAACCTGGTACGGAGAATGGCAAGGAGTATTAATTTTGTTTACCAGCGTTTCGAATAGAAGTACACTCCAATAGAAAGATATTTGCTTTGTCGTTTGTTTTCAGGAGAAGAGAAAAAATACCACCACACACAACACAATTATTGAGACCAAACTATAATACTAAAGAGAGATATGATTAACTAGAAGGCCAAAGCCCATATGACTCACATGCTCCTTATGGAACTCGAAAATGAGTGCCCAGAAAAAACAAAATGAAATGGTGGTATCAAAATGCTAAAGAATACCGACTTTCATCTTTCTATTCTCTTGACCTTGAGATGACATTGACCTCCGGCTCCAAATACACTCATGTACTATCAAATAAAGTACAGAAAGGTGACCTTGGGAATGATTTTGACATTCAGTAACTTAGACCTTGGGATAACCTTGACCCTCACATGATCATATCTGATCAAATAACCCAATGTTGTTGCATACTATGGGTTAAATGAACAGCCATTCCATTGTATTTTTGTATGTTTTGCAAGGCCTAATATGACATTGACCTTCACGATCAACGCAAAAACGGAACATATATAAAAGATCAATCTATCATCTCTAAATACAAGTTTGGACCTAATATCTCTCATAGTTTATAATCAAGGTCACTTCAAAGTAACTATACAAACCGACTTTGGACAGCTCCAGTGACCTTGACCTTGGAATAAGGTTGACCAAATTTGCATAGTATGTGGTGGGCCTCATTGATATCTTTTCTGCAATAAGGAATCATAAGTTCATTATTAATAACCTAGAAAAAAAATGTGAAATTGTTTCAAAATTTGTCATTCTTTGACTAACATTTGATGACCCTCTGACCGTGACCTTGAAGCTAAGTCATTCATTCCTGATCATTTTCGAGGTCTCATGGGTATACACCCTCTTACCAAGTTTGGTTGTGATAGTTGAAATAGCCTCTGAGTACTTAGCCTCTTTAAAGTTTTTTCATAGACCGACGTACGGACTTTTTTTTTCGATTTCATTTGGGATATTTAGGACTCGTCTCGCAAAGATTTAGAAAATATGAACAGAATTTTTTTTTTTTAACAGAATGCGCATATGAGTCAAAAATGTGTTTTGTTGGTGGTGTTGTTGTTGTTGTTGGTGGTGGTGTTAAATTAATTCTGAATGTTGGTCCCTGTTTATCTATTTAGTGCACTGAAATTAGGTGAGTTGTTGAACCTCGGATTCTTTAAGATAATTTCAACTCCAAAACAAGGGTCACCTTCCTTTTTCTGTCTTAACCTTAAAATTGGAAAAGATGTGTGTCGTTATCACATTGTGAAATGCTTTAAATTCCCACTGTCGCTGTCTTCCTCATTTACTCTTTCCTATTCCTGCTCTGTCCTTCACTCTGCTATACTATCTTCTTCTTCGCTAGATCAATGACCTACCTTTTTTCTTGAAAACTCTTCCTGGACAAGACTCCTTGTTTGTGTATGAGGTCTGTTGGATCAGCTTGGGAGTGTTGGACGCTTTCTGCCGGGTGGTCACTAGGGCTTCCTATGATTGTACTATTTAGCACTATAGGCATTTTATATGTATGTGTTTTTTTGATGATTTATAATGATGTTTGTATTCTATTTTGTTTTTGTAACCGGGGTGTTCGCGTAGTTGAGGTCAACCCTCAGCCGTCCCCCGCGTGGGATGTCTTTATTGTAAAGTGACTGGCCGTTGGAGGGCATTCAATTTTCCCACTGGGGTTGTTTCAGCAGATCTTTTATGCGGATCGGGGGTTGTCCGGTCCTGATTTGGCTCGGAAGAGTCCGCTGGACCTAAAGCAACAATAAATCAATCAATCAATCAATCACATTGTGAATTTTGTTTTGACGAGTTCTTAATGTTTTCTGGTGTCTCACATTACAAATATATGTTTTCTATACTCCGTAAAATTGTTTTCATAAAGTTCTTGATGTATGTTTTTTTTCTTGTATTATCTTCTTGATCCTTTTGACCTGAATCATCTCTATCTTCAAAAGGCAGTTTTTTAGAGTTCTTATTCCTGAACATTTCCTTGACCTATTTTTTTTTCCCTCTGATCTCGCTGACATTTGCTGGTGATGCAGCTCGTGAGTAAAGGCGTCCCGGGCGGCGCTTTGAAGCTGTGACAAAGGTGAGGGCGAACGTCGTCTTCTCCATTTTACGGCTGCTCATCAGGGACAATTCCACAGTGCATGGTTTATACTTTATAGCCTCCCTCCTTTATGAGGAACAATTTTAGAGACCGAGAGAGAAAGAGAGAGAGAGGAGGAGGAGGAGGAGAAGAAGAAGAAGAAGAAGAAGAAGAAGAAGAAGAATGGGAAGGTATTGCTAATTCATGGAGAGAAGGAGAGTGAACATCTTCCCAATTTATGGGGTGTCGCCTTCAGCACGTTTTACACTAGTCTGACCATTGTGGCACGTTTTTACATCGCCGCCTGCCCAGGCTCAGGGGGTCGCGCGGAATATAGCCTAATTTGGGGAAGTGCGGGATTTGGAGTGCGTGCTGAGCGCCTGATTGGCTCTTTTTTCCAGGACTGTGTATGAACACGTGAGTTTTACTCACTTTTACAGGCTGGGTCACCAGGAGTCTTAAACCAACGGTCCTGGGAATCCTGAAGGTGTATAATTTGCGTCTTATCTTTTAAATGCAGAAGAGGAACATTCTTCCAGTGACATTTCTGACAGCCGGAATAAATAATAAACTGGAAACAACAGTTGTTTCAAAATCATAATTCTAATGTTGAAGACAAAGTTGCAGACCAAGGCGTAAGAAGATGTTATAGCGTACATGCTTACACTTTCCTATCTGATATTAGTTCATTCAATATATTTTTATGGATGGAAAATCCAAGAGATAAGCATTCCTTAAAATTAAAGGGGGGGGGGTTGTTTTGTTTTATTTTTCCGTAGCTTAATTTTAGTGTCTTTTTTTAATTTAATAATTAGTTACGGTTCATTTAAAAGACGAGAGATGCATGGATGGAAAATCCAAGAGATAAGCATTCCTTAAAATTAAAGGGGGGGGGGGGGTTGTTGTTTTATTTTTCCGTAGCTTAATTTTAGTTGTGTTTTTAAAAAAAAAATCGTTACGGTTCATTTAAAAGACGAGAGATGCATCGGTATTTTGTATTTGTTCAACCTTCTTCTTCTTCTGTCCTTTTCCCCCAAAATAACTGGAAAAGTGGAGAGTGGCTTTTAATTCCGGAAACTATCCCGGCTCTGGCCCGTAAACAATTCCACAAATGATGGGTTTGGAACGACTGCGGGTCGTAAACTGCTTCCCCTGAATATGCACACGCTTGTCATTGTAAAGGGACGCCCCTGTCACCAGTGGGAAATGAAGAGAGAGCCTGATGTAATAACAGGGTTAAACAGTCCGCGGCAACGATGATTGCATTAACACGGACTGCTGCACCGTGCAGCCAGCTTCCTCTGTACACAGCGAGATGGAAGAGCGCACAACGCGTTCACGATGGGAAACCAGCTTCTGTATTGCAATGCCCACCGCGGTCGCTCAAGTGGTAGAGCGTTCGCCTGGCACACTGCTGACCCATGTGGTGGGCGAAAAATCGAAGTGGCCATTTTTCACTGTCCATTTTAGCAGTATGATTGCTCTGGTGGTTCAGTGTTATTTAGGTCCATACCCCTAGGGTTATCCCCGTCTTCCATATCCTTGCCAACTGTGGGTGTAGACGTTAAACCTCAGTGTTCTGTATTGCTAGCAGAGGCCACATAAACTTGTTGTTTTGTAGATTATAGTCACACGACACTTTCGCATATAGGTGACTACTGGACCGATTTATACTGACACCAGCGGGCCAGTTGTTGGTAAAGGGGAAAATAATATGATCACACGATGACCAATCCGGGATTCGAACCAGCGACCTTTCGGTTACTAGCAAGACGCTCTTACCAACTGAGCTACCCGGCCCCTCTAATAAAACTTGTCGAAGCCAGCTCCCTTTATCTAGAGGCCACTGGACGTGTCAAGTCTCGACTACGCTGCATTGCTATAGAAATACAGGACTGGCCGACGACAGAGAACCAGCTACCATAAAGCAAGCTACAAAAGGTGCAGAATTTACCGATATAGCTGCTCTCTTAAAGGGGTCCACGTTGACCGCGCCCTTTAGACAGATTTTTTTAACGTTCACAGTGAGTGTTGTCCCCACTGGAAAAAATAAATCTACAACAACAAAAAACATTTTGCGAAAGTAAAGTTTTTGTGTGTGTTTTTCTTGTAAAATTTCATTGTCCCTTTTTTTTGGGAAATTCTGGGACACCTCCCATGGGAAGGCGTAGTCGCATTTGGCTCGGAAGAGTCCGCTGGACCTAAAGCAATAATCTTGTATTGTATTGTATTGTAGTCGCAGCCTGTGGCGCGCCCAAAACGCAACCTACCTAACATTAATTGTGTTTTTGAAATTTTGCTAGGGGAGCAAACCGGAGTACCCGGAGAAAACCCCCGAGACGTTGCCCGAGTCGAAAGTAAATAACATTCGGAGAAACATAATGCCCTGACGCAGGATCGATCCCACATCTGTCAGGCGCCATTGGTTTGTGGCCTCTGCAAAAGGCAAGTTAGTCCCGCCTAAGACCACTTGGCCACCACACTCGCTTTGTTTTTGTTTTTTGTTAAATCATTAAATAAATTCAGTAGTTTTCATGTCTTTTAATTGCAACTACTAGTACAAAACATGAGCAGCGTTGTCAAGCTTTAAAATGTGCCACAAATCTGTGTTTTGTGCCAATAGCGAACCGCATCAAAATACTCTTAAGATAACAACTAACCTTCAATTAAAAAAAAAAAAAACATACACACATACGCACGTACGCACTAAGGCACGCGCACACCCGCACACACACACACACACACACACAAACGAACAAACAAAATCATCACAATAACAACTATCTGTTCAGCTTTATTTTCTCAACTCGTGGAAAAATATCATTTGGTAATGAATAAGGAATACAAGTGTGTGCATTTAGAATCTGCTATTTTATTATATCAGCACAGAGAAAGTAGTTCTCTATAAATAATTATTTTATATATTTGGCACACACACACACGCAAACACACAAACACACACACACACACGCGCGCGCGAAGCTCACTTTAAATCTACTTGGACATCCTAATAACCAAATCCTTAGTTCATGTTGTTTTGTTGTGACGATCGATAGCTTATTCCCAAGCTAATCCCTTGTTTGGACATTCCCGAAGTGATGCTTTATTTCTTTTCAAGTTGCACACTGACCTTCACCGTTCTTTGTTCATTTTCTTTACTTTTGTTTTTTTTCTTTCCCAGATTGTCATTTATCATGAGTTTTCTGTATTTTTTCCCCCTGAATGGAGAATTGCCAGAAATTCATTTAGACCAGCTCTCTTCCCAAAGGAATGCACAGGCGTTGCAGCTGCGGCTTCCGAATTTCTGCATTCTGAAGTCCAGGCATGACATTTCTTTCAAACATTACTCTTCTATCGCAGTAATCAGCTTTAAAGGGCTGCTCAAGGCCAAGACAAAGCCATGTACAGCAATTTGCTAAAGATAGCTTCGAGCCCACTGCCTCCCCAAAACCACCTAGCTACAAGATGGCGCAGTTTTTGGCGCATTCATCGTCGTCACTATCCGTTAAATTACGAGAGAAGGATTTTGATAAATCAAAGCCCGTTGTATCATTTTCTAATGTAAAATCTACTAACATTGTGAATTGTACAGTAAATTCATTTTCGCGAGAAAAACAAACAACAGTTGGTTTTTTTTTTAAATTTGTCACTTTAATGAAGACAAACTTTCGTGAACTCGAGGAATGCCTGGATCTTGCAAAAGAAACACACACACACACACACACACACACACACACACACACACACACACACACACACATTAAAAACCCGTGTGCGCGCGCGTATATGTGTGCTGGTGCATGAGTATATCTCGGCGTGAAAAGGAGAACGTAAAATCGGAAGACAGGGTAAACTGGAGAATGTGGGGTGGGGTGACCGCCCTCCCTCCTCCCCATTCACCTAAAAAAAAATCTTTTGGTTGAATTATTGAAACGTGATAGCAGCAGTGAAGGCTTGTTCAGTTGTTGTCTTTGATCCTTTTGTGTATGATGAACACGATGAACATTAATCCACTCTTCGCTCCTTTTTTGCAATGTACGCATGGCTTAGCATCATGCAAAGCCAATTACCAGAATTGCGTGTGCTCGGTATTTGGGAGAGAGCAGGAACTGCGCGCGCACACACAAGAGAAAGATGAAATTTCTGAAAGCGCATTCAGCGCATGGGCTGGAAATTGTTTTATGTGCCTTCTATGGATTCCCTGTTCCCCTTGTGGATTGTCTTCTTCTTCTACTTCTCCTCATCCTCCTCCTCCTGTCTCTCTCTCTCTCTCTCTCTCTCTCTCTCTCTCTCTCTCTCTCTCTCTCTCTCTCTCTCTCTCTCTCTCTCTTTCTTTCTTGAAATATGACGGGTATTGATAGGATAAGGGAGAGTACAATTGAGAATGTTGGGATTATGAGGAGAATGGAGTGTGTGCGTGTGTTTGTGTGTGTGTGTGCGTCGGTGTGTGTGCGTGTGTGTGCGTTTGTGGGTGTGTGTGTAAGGCAAGATTTTTTCTTTTTTTTTTAGTATGATATTCTTGCATTGTAATCCGTACTTGTTGGTGTTCTCTTTGTCCTCCCTTTCTTGATTCCTCCTCACCCACTCCACCTCAAGCCGCTCATAACTGTCTTCTTTCTCCCTCAACTCTTCCTCTCTTCTTCCCCTCCTCATTTCTATTCCTCTGCTCCCCACTGTCGCTGTCTTCATCATTTGCTCTTTCCCATTCCTGATCTGTCCTATCACTCTGCTATACTTTCTTCTTCTTCGCTAGATCAATGACCTACCTTTTTTCTTGAAAACTCTTCCTGGACAAGACTCCTTGTTTGTGTATGAGGTCTGTTGGATCAGCTTGGGAGTGTTGGACGCTTTCTGCCGGGTGGTCACTAGGGCTTCCTATGATTGTATTATTTCGCACTATAGGCATTTTATATGTATGTGTTTTGTTGATGATTTATAATGATGGTTGTATTCTATTTTGTTTTTGTAACCGGGGTGTTCGCGTAGTTGAGGTCAACCCTCAGCCGTCCCCCGCGTGGGATGTCTTTATTGTAAAGTGACTGGCCGGTGGAGGGCATTCAATTTTCCCACTAGGGTTGTTTCGGCAGATCTTTTATGCGGATCGGGGGTTGTCCGGTCCTGATTTGGCTCGGAAGAGTCCACTGGACCTAAAGCAACAATAAATCAATCAATCAATCAATTCCTCTGCTCCTCTGTCCTTCCCTCCTTCCCATCCATATCTCTCTCTTTCTCCTCCCTCTCTCTGTCTCTCTCTTTCTTTATCCTCTCTCTCTCTCTCTCTCTCTCTCTCTCTCTCTCCCTCTCTCTCCCTCTCTCTCTCTCTCTCTCTCTCTCTCTCTCTCTCTCTCTCTCTCTCTCTCTCTCTCTCTCTCTCTTCCTCCCAAACCCGTGCTCTTCATCATATCAACCTCTCCCCTTCTAGCGCTTGCCTCTCCGGCTGCTTTATTTCTTCCGGTTGACGTTTTAAGTGCTGATGCTATCGGGGACATGAAATATTGACAGCTTTCGGAAAACGTTGATTATGTCCCTTGTGAGGCTCGCAGAAGACTGCATTTCTGCATTTTGATTGATTTATTACTTGGGACTGACGTTCTGCAGTTTGATTTATTGATAGAGACTAGTAGTGGATTTTCTGCAGTTTGTTTGATGCGTTTTCTGGAGAACTATTTTGTTTTATTGTGTCATCTTGGGGATGGCCAAGCCAAAGTGTCAGTTCTGGGAGCCTAAACTGCTGTGTTTATGTACTTTGAATTGAACTCGCATCGTTCCTTGCGCAAGAGTTTCTTTGTTTCTTCGAAGCCTAACAAAAACAAAAGTGGGTGGTGTGAAGAGGGGAGAGTGAGGGGAGGGGGGTCGCAGTTTTGCATTTTAAAAGGAAACATGAATCAGTCAATAACGAATTAGATTTGTGTGCAGCCTATTTTCATTCTTATTGTTGCCCCTGTGAACAGTATTTGTATAGATTTTGGAAGAAGTCGGGTAGTGTAGATGGCATCAATCTTTTCGAGCACCAACCAAAGAGAGAGCCTACCACACCAGCTCAATGCCTATGTGAGCAGCACTGTTTAGTGCCTCCACATTTCGTTTCGTTTGATAAATTTATAGTCCCCGACACATTGAGCATATAGGAGACTGTCTTGCTGGCTGCGGGCTATTTATAGCTTGCCTGCACCCTCCCTTCCAGTGAAAAGAAAGGAAAGGAAGTATCGGAGAAGCTATTTATAGCTAGCCTGGCTGACCTAACCTCAAAGTTAAAAGAGCTTTGGTTGAGTCGCTGTGCTACATGAGAGCAGCTAGTGAGATTGTTAAGCCTAATGGATCCAGTACAGAATCATTTATTATTTTCTTTACATTTTTAAACACTAAAATGTTGTACTTGTGTTCTTTGTGTTGCAGTGTCAATGGAGGAGAAGAGGAGGAGATGTACTGGAAAGAAATCGGTGCCGCATTGGCCTTGACCTCGTTGGCCAGGGGTCGTATCGTCACGTCAACCTAAACTTCACCTTGACCTTCACCTTGACCTTCGTTGTATATATCTCTATATATATTCCTCCGCTGTAAAGGCCTCAATTCGCTATCGGCATCTTACGATTCGCATTTGGACTACTGTTTTGGGGGTGTGACTTCGTGAAGTTTTGTGGCGTCATTTTCTGTGCTGACGTCATTCCACGGCTATCCTGACGTCAACTTGCCCTGCTGTATCTTTTTACCTTAGTACGTCAGTTTTAGTTGTATGATTGTGAATCTCTTTATGACAGCAATTTTACTTTCAGCTCCTGTCTTTGCTTAACAAAACGAGAATTAGAGTGTCATCCAGCAGATTTTGAACATATTATATTATGCATCAGCGAACCACATTAAGCCATCCAGCGAAACGCTTGTTTTCATGTGAATCTGATCATCTTCTTATCATTCATTTATTTCCTTCTTTTTTTTTTTTTTTTTTTTTTTTTTAAAGATGGTACTTGAATTTTATTTGTGATGTCCAGAGACTTGATTATTGTGATGTCCGAATTGGTATTTTACATTGCTCCGTGATCCACCCTTCAACTTGCATGGTCTGTCCCTGCAACAGTCGCTGACTTAAACATGCTACTGGCAATACCAAAAGGTGGGCTTTTTTTTTTTTTTTTTTTTTAATCCAGTGTTGTCGGTTTTTTTTAACACTGACGGCCCTTTTCCCAAGATGCATGCAACATGCTTGTGACGTCTCTGAAGTATGTCTGTTTCTTCACGGAGCAACAGATTGGTGACGTAATTGATGGGTTTGACACGTCAATGGTAGTTTGATGTCAAATTAATGTTGATCAGCCCATACTGATTGTATTACTACAATAATCCTGTTTTCATTTGCTGGCACATGACTGTCAGTCTGTTTGTAGTCTTGTAACCCGATTGTGTGTGTGTTGTGGGAGGGCGGGGGTGTATGTATGTATGTGTATGTTTGTATGTGTATGTATGTATGTGTATGTATGTATGAGTGAGAGAACGAGATGGAAAGTTAGTGAGAGAGATGGGGTACGAAAGTTGAACTTGCTATGGACGGTTTATGCGGAAGTTCAAATGTGGCGCGTTTCTTACATCTTGTGTAGTTCTGTACTGTTTAAGTTGTATGCGTACTGTGCATTGCTGTTATTTGACGAACTGCATCATCACACCAATCACTCTATTGATGAAGCATGCCTAAAAGCCTGATAAGATATCGGTAACTATAAATTTAGAGTAAGCATGAATTATGTATATAAATATTGAATGCTAGAGTGAATATGATTTAAATTCCAAACCAAGCTCTTTAAATATAATTGATTGGCCGTCTGGTCTCGATTTAGTCGTATTTGTTGCTTTTACTCCTTGCATATTAGGACGGCTTAAGGGATTTAAATAGAATTTTGAAAGTAGATGTGCAGTTTTAAATTAGTTTTTATTGTATCGTATGTTACCATTATGATTTCTCTGCGATTTTATACAAATCTTGGTTTTTTTTAAAATTAGTATTTCACAGATAAATGATTTGAAAATGCACTTCATATAGTTCACTTATGATTTTGTGTATCTACACGCTTTTTTAAGCAGAACAAATTTGTGGCCCGATTCAGCGCAGATTGAAATAGGAATTTTTATCATTAGGAATTGCTGCGGTTCATTGTTCTATCAATTAATAGTCTACATACCCTTGTGCCACATGTTTATCACTAATGAGCACTGTAGCCTTCCATCCATGGACGCAATTTCTGTTCATAAACATCTCTGCAGTTAGTCCTTGTACAGTCAACTTGGACAATGATGCTGATATTGGCTTTCGCTCAGTGCAATTTGTTTGTCAAAGCAATGGAATTGTATTATGCTTACATTTAAGGTGTTTATTTTACGTTAAAATGTACACCAAGGTGTTTATCTTATGCTAAAGTGTACACGTTACACAATGGTATTTAATGTTAACTTCGTTGATTTCAGTGTTTATCTGTTCGTTGTTTACACAACATGATTTTCATTATGTAACATCGGTTTTCATATTAAAATGCGGCATAACAACAATTTTTATAATTTGGATTTTTATATATGGGTGCACGATAATATTACATAATTTTTTTTCTATCGTTCCATTCTAGACTTTTAACAAATAAATATCAATTAATATCTTCAAATTTTTAGACAGATGCAATATCAACATTAACGTCTTTTAGCCTTTGTTTTAGTTTATATTTTAAGGGATAAGAAAAATATTGTATGCTAAGACAATAAAAGCGCCTTTGAATAATTCGTAAATATTTTGTGGTGTTGTGTTTGTTTGTTGGTGTGTTTGGGTGTACACATGAGCGTGTTTAACGTTTTTCAATGTGATTTAGAGTTAATTGTCAGTTGTGTCTGTATTCTTCGCTTCATTGACAAGGAAATAATTGTCTACTCGATACTAATTATTGTTCTGAATATTCTTTGAATCTTCTTCCGTGCAGTTCACGATGCAATGTACTGTTGTGCTCTTTTGCTGAAAAGCATGATTCTTTTCTTGACATTGTTGCATCGATGTAAAACCAACTACATAATTTTTTTTTAACTGCCACTATATTCATGCTACTGTCAATACACCCAGCTTCGTCGTACTGTCAAATACGTGTTTGTACTGTCAGTATAGCCAGAATGTGGCTAAAATCTTCTTCATAGTGTCTGCATATGACACGAACATTGTCTTCGTATTGTCAGTATATGAGGATAATTGTCTTTTTATTGTCAAAATTTGGCTGGAGAAACAAAAAATAATTCATTGCATTAAAGAATGTCCATTTGGAATATGTGACCGAAGAATGGTCATGCTATTTTGGACTCCCAAGATCATCATCTCTAGACTCTTGGGCTACAGCTTACATAAGACTGGAATTACTGTATTTCTTTAAAAAAATAAATAAATAAATAAAATACAGCTGTTAGTTTAAAGACTGTCGCAACTTGGTGACTGGACCATTTTACTGTAGTGCGATTATGTGTATTCAGATTTGGGGTAGTTGCAGTATGGCAGGCATGTGCACGTTATGATGTTTGATTTCACAAGGTTTTCATAAGGTTAAATACGAAGTGTCTTGAAGGCGCGAGAGGTTTGTTTTTTATGTATGCTCTTGTGTCATCTGTCCTTTTACTTCTCAGGTATTTCCATGATTTCTGATAAAATAACAATAATAATAATCATAAAAGAGTGCTGTTCATCTTTACCTTTTTCACGGGATCTCGATGTCGATGGCGTGTTGTTGTCTTGTGAAGTAAATTGGTGTTTATTGTTTTTACCTGTATTGAACTGCACATTTTGGTTATGCAGTTTGTTTCTCTTTTTCTGGTATGTTGAAGTGGAATATTGGTTGTTGCGGTGCAGACAGGTACTATGACAACTGTCACGTAAGTATGGGTGATTTTCAGAGCTCAGCATCATAATTATCACAAAAACGTTTCCTGAAAGTTATGTCCTAATTGAATCATTGAGTGCCCCTTCCCCCCAATCCGCTCCTCCCTCCCATCCCCTCTTCCCCCCCATTCCCTCCCCTCGTCAACTTTCAGTGCCTCGGCGCCAAAGTGTAGGAGTAATGGGAGGTTGTTACTGCTTTGGAAGAAAAACTGTCTACACTTACCATGTCTTTAAAGTTTAATAATACAAGGCTCGATTCGTTAAGACTAGAGAGTGCATGTGCAAGTTAGTGTATGTATGCTTTGTCTCCCTGAAAATCGCATCCCTGTAGACCTACGCCGTGCACCATTTAAGGCGTAGATCTACGTGGCATGTACTCTGCGTATTTGTATTCCTGTTGCTTTCTCGTGTATTTTGTGATATACTTTTGGCAGGCAGTGTAAATAACAAGCGCTTTCGTTCTTTAAATACAGCGTGCTTACGATGACAAGCTTGTTATTTGGTTTTGAAGTTTACTGCAAGACTGGTGAAATTGCGACTGTCCGTTGTTTATCAATGTAAAGTTTGTAAATGAATGCCTATGTTGTTTTTAATGTTAAACTTATAAATGAATGACGATTGTTTGGAATTTAACACTTGATAAAAGAGAAATTGCATTGTTTTGATTGGAGAAAAAAAAACGTGGGAACGAATTACTGATTTTTTTACACGTGTTATGTTTTAAGTCGAGTCTGGTACTGTGTCCACCACGAAACTTTTTAGTTCAAATAAGCGATGCACTGTTTTTAACTTGATAGAATGTGTTGGTCATCGCCATCGGACATAGAGATTGTTAAACATTTTCAACATGGTACCGTGTGTACAGAGACCTTTAACAAAATAAAATTGATATCCGTCTAGCTCACAAACTTGTCTCTAAAAGTGTAAGTACATTATCAGAGTAACGTATACATTATGCTTCTGCACACTCGACAATGTAAACTAAGCACCTCTAGGAGGTATACACTTAGAAGTAGATTTAATTTCTCGCTGTTCTTGTTATGTTTACAGATTCTATGTACATGAATATCGACTCTTTTTTTTTTAATTCTTATTATTTTAAGAGAGGTGACTGGTTTATTGTTTAACTAACGCAGGATGTCTTTCGAGTATGTCTGAGATAATAAAGACAGACAAGATACTTTTTGTTCACGTTTAAGATGTTGAGCGGCAGTTAGTTGTATGGCCGATGATGTTAACTGGATGTTAACATTTGTGTGTCTGTTATAGCCTGTCGGTGTGTGGGTGTGTGTGTTTGTTAAATATAATATTTCATGCAGCAGATATATTATTTCTTCAATCATGACAAAGCATAACGAGAAAATTATTTTTTTCTTCAAGCTGGTGAAGAATCTGTGGAGAAACGAGTGGCGTAAAGTTGATAGGCACAAGCATGCGTTTTGTTTGTTTGTTTTTTCTTTTTTTTTTTTAAATAAATCTACGTCGAAAGAAAGAGATTTCTCTTATATAGCGCACTTAAAAGCTCAGAGTGCTTCTCAAGGCGCTGGCCCGTAATATCCAGCAATCACACACTAGTTTGCTGAAGTCAGGATTCGAACCCACGTCGCCCAAGACGCACTCACACAAGTCGTGCCACTGAACTATCCCTGTCGACATGCTAAAGTATACTGTGGGACATTGGCTGTTATTTTGGACCGAGCAATCCCTTCTCGAGCTCGAGGATTACGTAATTTTTCCTTCTTGACAATATTATCTCAATTGTGCAAAATATGATTTATTGAAATGTTCTGGCAGTGAAAAATATTAAGAGAGTTTTTTTTTTTAAATTGAACCGTGATCCTGTATAGAAACCATGTGCAAAGCAGTGTTATTTTATTTTATTTTATTTTATTTTATTTTTATTTTAGTTCATTTGCAAGAAACATTTTATTTCTATGTTTGAGGATTTCTCTCCTACGCCTACGGATTGTAATCAGATACAAATATTACGCTATAAAATAATTCATATCTTTTTTTTCCCTGTATATACCGTTTAAACCACGTAGTCAGCGATACAACAATACGATTTTTAAAATGAAATCTGCCAAACCTTTGTTTTGCTCTTTTTAAACTACTTTGTTGGTTTTGTCTTCTTTTCTTTTCTCTTCTTACGGATATTAATGATAGGTTAGTTCCCTTTATGCTTGGACAATATTAGCGTTGAACTGTTGATGACATCAACAGTTTTCATTTGCTAAGATGGCTGAGCGTTGATAACATGGGAATTTTGATATGTGAATTTTGCTGAGCTGGCTGATAGAATTGCTGGTCTTTTGGTTGAATTACCTTTTGAAAACTTGTGTGACGAAAATATCGTTATAGTATACACAATTTTATATCGGTAAACACCGCAGTGGGTATGCTTGTACAAAACTGTGTATGATTGATTGTATTAATGAGTTGTAAGCATTACAGTTAAATTTTTTTGTGTTCTTTTTCCATTTAGAACACGTTGTTAGAGTTTACCTTTCGTACATAGCTTCAAAATCGAAATTGAACATTTCTGGGCTTTTGATCCAACGACCAAAGAAGGTCGGGTTCCACAAATTTTTTTTGTAAATGGCAAATTTAGGTGTAACTGTTTTGTCCAAAGAATCGAACCGCGAATATATATCAAATATATAGATATAGATTTTTTTTTTTTGGGGGGTGGGGTACAAAAACACGTGTTGCATTTTATGATAAGTGTTTTACACTTGTATACAAAACAGTGTTTTATACAAAACAGACCAAATGTGTTGTTACATAGTATGGCGGTTACATTACATTACATGATTATTGATTTAGGTCCAGCGGACTCTTCCGAGCCAAATCAAGACCAGAGAAACGTTATCTTAAAATATTATAAAATTTCTCAAATCTTAATAAAAAACAAGCCTGTCACTCTTAAATATTCAAACAAACTTTCACAGGCAATCTTTCTAAAAAATCTTCTTTGAATCTGATGTGTTAAAAATATGTTCTCTTTCTTCAATCAAATCGCAGCACTCGGTTAAAAAATGTCGAACTGAAAATATCTGATCACAGCCATGACACCAAGGTGGTTCCTCCCGTCTGAGAAGAAAACCGTGGGTCACCTAAGTGTGTCCAATGTACATTCGGGTCAGCACAGTTTCGTCTTTACGCGTGGGAGCGGAGTTTGGTGCCCGTCTTGATTTGGCTCGGAAGAGTCCGCTGGACCTAAAGCAATAACCATGCAATGTAATGTAATGCGGATTTTGGCAACGGATCAGATAGGTCTGGTAAAATTTGAAAAAGTTCGTTGTTAGTTTCGCCGGACCATCGTTCTTCCCAGGTTTTTCGACAGTAAGATCTAGTCAAGCTGTGAAGGTCAGAAGAAGGAACAAACTGAAAAAATCGAGATGGCATATCATGATCTAATGCTTTTTTTGATGCCTGATCTAGTATGGCGGTACTCGCTGGTATTAATAATTGTTGTATGAAGTAAATGATGTGTGTCACAAACTGTTAAAAACTTTAACAACCTCTTAAGTTTAAATGTGTTACAATTTTTGTTGGTTTTTTATTAGTAGCTGATTCAGCCCCAATGCTTGAATCCTGATACGTGTAACTCGGATTCGTTTATCCACGCAACCTGTTCACTCAGCAACAAGGCAGGAGTCGTCGTATGACGTTTTCCAACTTTATTCAGCGTACATCAACAACTGCATACAATCGCTCAATCGCTTTTTCCACTTTCTGTCCTTTTTCTCTACACAGTGCATCAATTATATAGTTTTTCTCTATACTCGAGATAACGTTAGAACGTTCCAGCCTGACGCATTACAACCAATGAAAATAAACTTCGTCATCACTGTCTTACATCATACAACTTTCTTCATCATAAAAAATCTCTCAGCTTCTATTGGATCTATCTAAATGCTTCGATCGATGGTAAACAGGCAACCCTAGAAGATTCTCCAATAATATCGACCCACGAAAATTATCAACATTATAACAAGCTTCTTCTAACCACAACGCAAAATCAAATCAAAGGTAAATACACTCTGTTATTGAACGCTTTGCAAAATAAAACGATCGGATCTATCGTGCGCGTCTCACACGTACCATCGTGCGCGTCGCAAACGTAACAAAATGTAATCTCCTCCCAAATGTCACCCCTTAAAAAGTGTGAAAGAGAGAGAGAGCAAAAACCATGATCAGTAAAATAAACACAATTAACTATATAATTCAACAAAGACTTTTACAAGCCCGAAGAGTTCTACGTTCCTTTTGTTAGTTGTTGCTTCTATTCGTTAGAGACCGAAAAGTAAAACACAATTTTTTTTTTTTTTTTTTTTTTGGGGGGGGAGATGAATGTAACACTTTAAATTGTGGCAAGTGTAACACTTTGAGGCGCCTGCAACACTTTAGGCTGAGGCGGGCTCAAATATTGTGTCTGATGATTATGGTGGAAACATTGCCTGTACATATTGATATGTTTGGTCAGATAAAACCTTTGTGTATAAATGATGCAGTTGGTGTTTGTTGTTTGTTTTTTTTTAAGGCGAAAGACATTTTAAGAATGGACTGAGGTTTGATGTTGGTTTTCTGTGGTTGATTTTATGTGGCCGATGTATGGAGACTTTGACTGAACAGGCGGGATAATTCCTTGCCTGTTTTGCTTCATTTGATACTGAAATTGTTGAAGTGATATGTAAATGAGACAACGACGGCTCAGCAGTTTAGTAGTAGACCCGCAGAACGTTTTTGAATGTACAGAGACGTGATTTCATCTATTTTATATAACATGTGTATGCAACGTATGAGCCAGAACCATCACAGCCCAATGTAAAAGACTGTCAGTGTTTTATAGTCATAACTATGCCTATGGAGAACGTCTTTTTCAGAAGTTTGTAGTCTATATTTTGTGTGTTTTCCCTCAATTGGGTATACATTCAAAAATACATTTCATATCTTGCGATTCTGGAAATTATACATTTTTAGAGGCGACATATTCAATACGTGCTTGACATAATAATGCTTGACTTTTGCAAAGTGTATGTAAAAACCAAAAGTTTGGTGTCTTTTAATTTGGAAAGAAGATAACTTTTTTAAAATTTATTATTCATGTTTGATGGTTCAGATCTGAAAGTGAGTATGAAAGACTTCCAAATAGTACGAAAGAGTCCAAATATGGAGTGATCGCTTTTATTAAATAAAATAAAAAAATAGTACGGGGCGTTCCAGTTCTGTATGAAAACCATCATACGTATATCCACTCAATTTTCTGTCTCTATTTGTTAAGAGTGTACAGAATTTTGTGTATTACGGTATGTACAATTTATGTGATTGCCAAGGATTGTGAATGCGAAATGAATTTGTATAGCTCTTTGTGAAACGTTTCACGTGTAACATTTTCCCGTGTGACATTCTTGTGGTCTGTTAGCGGTGACAACTAACTTTGTGTACAGCTTTCGTAATAAACCTGCGGCACCTATCATTTGTTTTGCCGCAGTGTGTAAACACTGTATTCTTTGGGTGTAATTCCAATTTGGCATTTTGAGCTTCGAAACCTCGGACTGGATGTTATTCTTTTTCTTTTGCCGGAACTGTATTTGTTGTGTTGTCCACAAGCGACTGATTTCTAAACACAACAAAAACACCTTTTTGTTTCCCATCTGCTTTTGGTCGTGCATGGACTTCTTATTTTCAGTTATCATTAGTGTCATAATTAGTATCTTACAAAGCAATTAAAACAGCGTGTTTCTATTTTAATTATTATTATTATTTGTGCTTTTAGGTTGATGGTATATACTTATGTTAATTGTATTTGCTGCTATTTGTAGTTTTCGTTGTTATAATTATTTCGTGGATTGGTTGCTTGCGAATTACGCCAGGCAACGTGAACAAGCATGTAAAGGCAAGGCAAGGCAACAGTTTCCTGTACAAATCCTATGAGTTCAGTTGTAGTCATAATCAGCAAGTTATTCATTTCAGTTGGTGTTGTTGGATGCTTTATAACTTGACTTTGAAGTTTTAGCACGTTGATTCATTTGGTAAGCCCTCTGAGTAAGTGTCAAAGCTTTCTGAGGTCAAGCATGTATGTTTGCTTTGATCGCTGACAGAGGAGACAAAAGGTTTATGTACACACAGATAATATTTGTCTCTCCTGATCTCTTACAACTGAATCAGAGATCTACCCCAGATTGACGTATTTAGAAGGGTAAGGTAGCAAGGTTTGGTACCCTGTAGGAGTCTACCCACGCTATTGAATCTGCGAGTTGATTAAAATAAAAAAACGGCGTAGAAGCCGTTTGATCATGTACTAAACTCTGCCCGGTGTGACATCGTCAAAGTTCCTAGTATCTTATTTGGGCTGGAAGCGTCTGGGAGCATTCTGATTGGTCGATAAAGTCCATAGTATCTTATTTAGGTTGGGAGCGACTGGGAGCATACAAAATTCAACGCATGCGCACAGTGCTATCGTAGTCTTAGTAAAGATTAGAGTTAGTTGTTAGGGTTAGGGTTACGACGCCTAAGAACATCGTGAAAAAGTTGGCCCGACTTGACCTGGCGCATGCGCGAAGGCGCCCGGCTAAAAGTAAGACACCCGAAACTTTGAGGACGTGACACCGGAACTTTGAGGACGTGACACCGGCATCAGTATGAGCAGTTCTTTGTTTTCAGATTACTTTATGTCTTACCGTTTGGACTTATTGCAACTAAAGAAGAAGCAGCTGTGTAGATGATAAGATCGTTCACGATTCTTGAATTTTTATTAGTTTGTATTTTCGGTGGTTTTTTCTTCTTTTTTTTAAGTGTTAATTTTTCAATGAAAATGTTCTGGATTTGTACAAAATGTGCGAATGTTATTTTGCGGGGTAAAAATTTATGTTGTACAATTATTTCATTGCATACTTGAAAATGTGTTCGCCTCAAATTGGTGCACCTTTTTTTTTTGTTTTCTTGTGTTTGTTCTGTTTCGTTGGAGACTGATTTAAAAGGATACCTGAACATGTTTGTTTTGGTAACAAATCAGAGTGATTGATGTGTGGCACAAGTAATTGTATGTACGCGGCTAATGTTGTTGATAATTATGTCAATTAAGTACATTTTGGAGTTGTTTTGTTCAATTTTCTCTTTCAATGTTCTGGATGCCATTGTCCGTGGGGTTTTTTTTGGAGTAAATGTGTTTCTCTCTCTCTCTCTCTCTCTCTCTCTCTCTCTCTCTCTCTCTCTCTCTCTCTCTCTCTCTCTCTCTCTCTCTCTCTCTCTCTCTAATCATCAGGTTTACAGATGTTTACTCTTAGCTAGCGATGTCTGTGAATTAAAAAAAACAAAGTCATTAAATTTTCTAAAATCGAAATTTCTGGTATTTCGGATTTTTCTTACCTGTCTGTTTCAGTCTTACCACCTCCTCCCTCCGTTCACGCCCACCACTCTCCATTCCTCTTTGTCTCTCTTTCTCACTCTCTCTCTCTCTCTCTCTATCTCCCTCTCTCTTCTCTTTCTCCCTCTCTCTGTCTCTCACTCTCTCTCTCTCTCTCTCTCCCTCTCTCTTCTCTTTCTCCCTCTCTCTGTCTCTCACTCTCTCTCTCTCTCTCTCTCTCTCTCTCTCTCTCTCTCTCTCTCTCTCTGTATATTTTATTTCCAAGTTAATGTTAGTTCTGTATTATTTAATTTGGAAAAGGGACAGTTTGGAAGATTAGACTTTCCAATTTGTCTAAAATCTTAATCCTTGAATAGTACTTTTTTTTCAAGTTTCATAGTTTCTCTGTCTCTCTGTCTCTGTCTCTCTCTCTCTCTCTCTCTCTCTCTCTCTCTCTCTCTCTCTCTCTCTCTCACACACACACATTTCTGAACACGCAAATACCCCTTTACACACACGCACACACACACACACACACACATGCATCACCTTTCTTTCCAGCACCACCATCCTCCCTCTACACAACAACAGCCTCGCAACACAATAAACAACAATAACGTCATTACAATCGAGTGGAAAACCCCTTGACATCGGGCCCCTGCGTCCCTAAAGCTCGTGATTGGCGTTAAGGTCGTCAACCTTTGCCTGTCTGGGTAAGCCTATTGCAGCAATTGTCTCTTGTCAGGTCTGCGCAGAGTATCTGTAGACTGCAGGCTAGCAACCTGTTATGACGATTAAAGCCCAAATACACACGCCAGGCCTTCTCCAACGGCTGTTGGTGTTAACGATGACGACGACGATACCAAGCCCATTTATTTTCTAGCAAGTGCCCCCTACTGTTTGATGAAGTTGATCATCGATGCTCACCCCCGCCATCCTTGTTAGGTCGCTGATACGTTTGTGTAGACCTTTCATGCACAGGTTAAATTAAGCTTTGAATATGCGCGAGCTCGGAAGAGTCTTGATTCTCGGTTTGTCAGGTCATTTTAAGCATTAAATGTGCTTCGGTGACGCACATTGGGGCACAATCACACGGTCAGGTCAACTTGACATCCTTTCCAGAAAGGGGCAGAGGGAGGGAGGAATGCGAATTAGGGTTGTGGAGTGGGGAGGCTTTAAGGGGAGAAGGATGTTGGTGGTTTGATTGGTTTAGGAAGTTTTAGAGATGAAGAAATGTGAATGCGGGAGACTTACAACTAAAACTAAAAATGTACATGTAGAATAAGTTTATAACTTTAAAGGGTGCAGATTAGATGAGGATAATGATGATGATGATCATGATGATGATGATGCGGATGATGATGATGATGATGATGATGATGATGATGATGATGATGATGATGATGATGATGATGATAAGGAGAAGGAGGAGGAGAAGAATAAGAAGGAAAGACAAGACAAGAAAGTGCCCTTAAAGAGGTATGGCTTGATAAATTACTAAATTCTAACATAGACATTATGACGCCCCTACCAAAATAGAAGACATAAACAGAAGGGAAAGAATGATAAATGCAGGTTAGAAAATGGGACGCAGTTAATTCTTCAAAGGCACACACACATACCTATATACACATACACACACGCACACACACACTCACACACACGCTAGGAAACGAGAAAAAAAACCAGCAAGGATTAAGCCAAAGGAAACCCGGAAATCAGCTGTCAGTCAAAATGAGTTTCAAAGTTGTCCGGAGACCTTAATGTGAATCAGAGGCACTATTATTATTATTATTACTATTATTATTATTATTATTATTATTATTATTATTATTATTATTATTATTATTATTATTATTATTATTATTATTATTAGCATCAACATCAGCATTATCATCAACATAATAATCATAATCATCATCAGGCCCCCGAGCAGATTAAGTCTTTATACAAGCTTATAAAGTGTAAAGCTCTGTCGATCTGTAAGAATACAATTACCCAATACCACGTATGACAATGAACTGAACGATACAAATCAATGTTGCATTAAGGCTTGGCCAATGCTTAATAAGCATAAGAATATTATTATCATTACAGGTTCCATATTTAGACCTAGTCAAGACCGACATCCCAAACTCTCCTCAGTGTTCTCATTTTGTACTCAATAATACAATCATGATAAATGTTATACGTAATCTCTTTGTCTACTCCCTTAAGTAGATAGATAGATAGATAGATAGATAGATAGATAGATAGATAGATAGATAGATTAGATAGATTAGATAGATTAGATAGATTAGATAGATAGATAGATAGATAGATAGATAGATAGATAGATAGATAGATAGATAGATAGATAGATAGATAGATAGATAGATAGATATTCAGTGTAGGTCTGATAGATATCTGACACTCCGTATTACTCAAGCTTGACACCATACATAATTACACATGGTACTCGTAAAGTAGTAACGACCATCCTGATATCATTAGTACCGATGACCATCCTGATAATATTATCTGGAACTGTTGAACTCTTCATAGATGCCCTTTAAAAGTAGGGTTTGTTTTAAAATTTAACTTTTAACTCAGAACACATTGACATTCCGCTAACTGAAAAGAAAGAAAGGGATTTCTCTTATATAGCGCACTTACAAACTTAGAGAGTGTCTCAAGGCGTTGGCCCGTAATATCCAGCAATCACACAATAGTTTGCTGAAGTCAGGATTCGAACCCACGTCGCCCAAGACGCACTCACACAAGTCGTGCGCTCTGACCACTGAGCTATCCCTGCACACAGAATGACAGAAGCTAAGTGCCAGGAAAAGCTCGTTTTGATACAGCACTATCGCAGTTACAGTTGGATACAGTAAAGACAGACTCTAGAAGAGGTATGTATAAAAACAACAACAACAACAACAACAACAACAACAACGAGACTAGAAGACGTTTTAGAGAGGCCAATGCTGATTTTCAGCTAAAGCTATATGATATATTTTTCCCTTTTAAAGTTATTAAAAGGTATGATTAAAAAACCATGAGGCTAGAAGATGTTCATTCTGAATTTTTGCTGAACCTATATTTATATATTTCTGTTCTCCCTTAATTTTTTATTTGGGGGGTGGGGGTTAGCTGAAGCTATTTGTATGCTTTACCTTTTCTTAAAATTAATCAATAACTATACACCGGAAGTGACAAGTACATGTGAAAGACGGACTTCTTCTCCCAATCCAGAAATGCATGATCTAATTAATGTTGGTCCATAATTATGGCCTCAGTCACAGGCGGCGGAAGCTGCTCAGGATTGGGGGGGGGGGGGGGGCACACACACATTATATTCACTGACATCAGGGCCAGACCTGGGAAAAGTCGAGGGTAGGGGTGGGGGTTACAGATTCAGCGAAGGCGCGAAGCGCCGAGCCTTCTAGGGGGGTCCGGGGGCATGCTCCCCCGGAAATTTTTTTTTTCAAGGATGCAAAATGGTGCAATCTGGTGCATTCTGAACCTTGAAAAAGCCATCTGTGATGGTCTGGGACTTTGAGCTTTTTGAACAATTGAACTGACAAACTCTGGGGTACAAAAATTATCCTCTGCCCCTCCCTTAAAACACACACACACACACACACAATTTATTTATCAGCAGAGATGTTTTGTATACTATTATTATTCACTACTTTTTGTTGATCGTTAACGGTATAAAGCTTTACCTTGTAGTTTATGAACATCACCGCCCTGCTTTCACTTAATTCAGTCTTGCTGCACTAGGTTCCTCGGCATTAGTACCATTTGTGAATTGTATCTTCTGGCAAAACAGTTCACAGCCTCTTTGAAGTCAATATCAACATCCCTGTGCACTTTCAGTAAAGCAAGTCCATTTAGTCTCTGTTGCCCCATTGTAGAGCGCAGGTAGTTTTTCAGGTTGCGCAGCTGACTGTTTGAACGCTCACACTCGGCAGTAGTGACAGGTAGGGTGCAAAGGTTCTAAAGCATGATGAACAGGTTGGGATAAAAAAAAATCCCTGTCACAATGTTTCAGTGCTTCTGATGCCGTGGATGGGATGATAGCTGTCGCATTCTCAGCAGCACTTCGCCATTTCCAAACCCACCGTTGGTATTCTGCATCAAGGGTAGCGTTGTCTGGTAGGTCAGACTCCCACAGCATTGCCAGCATCACCCCTTCTGGAACCTGCATGGATCCATCCTGGTTGTCTATTAAAGTGCTTGGCACCAGACATAGACCATCAACTGCTAGACCAGCATTTTTGAACCTCGAGTCCAATTCGGTTGACAGGTGTTCCAAGAAAGGAATGGCAATGCTAATCTTGAAATATTCTTCTGGAGTGGCCGCAGGTTGGTTGTCACGGAGAGTCTGTCGGGATGCTTGACGAGGAACAATAACACCAGTTGTCAAAGCATTTGCCATTTTGCTGACTTCTTCACTTGTAGTCGAGAAAATTGCTGATATTGAAAACGGTAGACTGTAAAAACTGACAGCAATTTAAAGTTTTCAAAACGCGACTGTGACGTGCACGATGTCGAAAACTGTCGGTCACTTTGATCTACGCTAAGGCTAACGATTATGACGTGTCGACAGGAAATGATGACGAAGGGACGAACTTCTCTCACTGATCAGATGGTGATGATGATGATTATGATGATAAACACTTGTATTGCTTGATTCCATTGAAGAAAAAAAATCCTTTGATGCCCTGGCAAAAAAACAAAAAAAAAAAACAAAAAAAAAACACTACTCATTATTGGAGGGGGCAATATATAAGGCTGCCCCCTCCAACATTTTTCTAGGGGGGGGGGGCATGGCCCCCCTGCCCCCCCTGCTTCCGCCGCCTGTGTCAGTAACCAGTGCAGCTGCACAAACGATCAAAAGGATTGAAGGAGATAGATTGCATAAGGGCCAAGTAAATCAAGTACAATATATTATTTTGCTCTTTCTATAGCGTACCCATTAGCTCACAGAGCTTCTCAAAGCGCTTTGCGCAACCGGGATTAAACCCAAGCAGCCCAAGGCGTCAATTTGCTGTAGTAAGCGTATTGTCAAACGCTCCGACAACTAAGCTACCCCGATAAAAATGGTTGATTATATGCGTAATTTGGGCTGACTCGTTTGTCAGCGCAGTACTTTCATTCATTCTGTTAATCGGGATTTGTAAAGCGCCACTGAGGCCATGCGGAAGGTGTGAGGGGAGAGAAAGAGGGGAGAGAGAGAGAGACAGAGAGAGAGAGAGAGAGAGAGAGAGAGAGAGAGAGACCCAGATCCTCCTGCGCGCCATGCCAGCGTTCTACCCACTAAGCCACTGGATGTAGAAATCAGTGCACTCATTTTATGATCGTAAAAAAATATTACACAAAGTGTATTATTTGACAGCGTTCGTATGCACCTCAGTTACAGTTTAACTCGTTTCTGAATGTGCTCCGCTCAAAACCCATTATGATTAGAAAGGTGTCTATTATTTACTCCTACACCAGAATACAATAAGGCATAAATAATCTGAACATCTGACTGCACAATAGGTCAGTCTTACTATTGAGGCAAGGCGTGCTTGCGCAAAGTCGTGGTTCTTCGTTGTGGCACACTGACCGTGCCATTATTCATTATGCATATGAAATCGATAGCTCCCGGAAAGGAGTTTTTTGCTACGCAGGACAGGTAGGTGGACAGAAATGAATAGGGACATCCGTGATCCTGCATTGATTGGCGTTCTATTAACGTGTTCTAATGCAATTTTTTCATTATATCATTCTTGTTACATTGATCACTGGAGTGTTTAGTTTTTCATACAATCTCTGTGCAGTTGTTTGAATCAGCATTGCAACCTTTCATAAAATAATGTTTTAATGTAATATTCCATTGTAATATATACAGTACATATAACTTGCTACAATGATCGTAGCAATATTTTATAACTATGTTCTATTGCAGTTTTCACCATTATTTAATTCTTGTTTTGATCCCATTTCCCAGTTTATTTTGACGTGTAATCTAGGAAGAGAATATTATGCTTGTATCACATGTCAAAAAACGAAACGAATCAGTGTACCGCGTGAACGAAAATGATACTCTTTTGAATTACCAGGATATAACTATAGTTTGACTGTAATATGAAGGCATCCCAATTGAATAAATATGGCTATGCATCCTTAAACAGGTCAAATGAAACACTTGCTTTCAATATTGGACAACACATGCTTTGACGATTCTTTTCAGTGCTGACCTTGAACAACAATGACTTTACATCGACGATTTGAATGTCAACTACCATCCGTTTTGATGCCTAATTTTTGCCAATATTATGACTCCATTTTTATAAGAGAATCTACTTGCAGTCACCCTTCATTCATAGTTGTGTTGTTGTTTTTTAAAGTATTTAAGGGAAACGGTAATTATTCCAATTGAGAAATGACAATCCTTATTTTCCATTAGAGACAAGGAAGAGAGAAGACATGGTTGGAGGGCATTCACCTCCCATTTCGTTGGTGACACTAAAGATTCCAGCAGCCCAACAGAGACGCACTGTCTTGACATTAGATAGAGCCAAGCGGCCCAAGCGGGCGTTAAAGTAGCTACCACCGGGACAACATATTCTACTGCTCGGGAACGACTAATGTCACTTTATGGGCGAAATTTCCGCGTGCAGAGGCGGTCCCAAGAACGAGATAGAAGCGCCTGTGAAGAGATAGAATGTTTATGTGGCAGAGTCTGGAAGTCGTTATGGGATCGTCCAGGCCATTCGTTATCATGTCCAAAAATGCACACAAAGCCAGTAAAGTCCACTTAATCGGTCATAATTATTTCCTCCCACCTCGGTCGGTCTCTCTTTTTCTATTTTCCTCCTCCGATAGAAAATCTAATTGTTTCTTGTGGGCCTTTGTTATTCTCTTTGTTCAATCAGCATTGTGAATTTCTCAGTCATGCGGTGCGAACACATGCACACGCTCAGGTATTCAAAAAAATATGTCCTTCTTCGCCATCCAGCGAGAACTTGGCGGAAGGATGCGACTGCTCTATTTTCTCAAATCAAGACTACTTTCTTATTAATGTTATAGGTCTGTCTCTCTTCTTCAACAAGTCACTTCTCCGAGTTCTCGATCACAGGATACCGGAACACATCCTCGGTAGGTTTAAATTGTACACTGTAACGATTCATGACAGAAGGCCAACCAGTATGTAAAAGACTATTAAAAGGAAACCTGAACGGCATACAGCGTAACCGAACAAGTGTGGCTCTCAACGCCTCAGCTACGCTGAATGCCCCAAATGCTGTGACAGTCTCTTGCAACCGATGAAAGTGTATTAAGGAGCCAGGTCAGTTGCTAAGGAGCCCGCCATCTTTTCATTCTTGGCTTGGGACGAGTGCGTAAGCTGATCTGGCCCATCAAAGAGCAGCATAGGAAATTCGATGATTTGTTTGCTTGAGTATAATAAATTGATGAATGGTGGTTTTTTTTTCTTCGACTTCTATGAATTTGTGTTTGTTTGTTTATTTGTTTTTAAATTTGTGTGCATGCGTCATGTGAAGTGTGTATGTGTGTTTGTCACGTGGGGTTTATGGGCTCTGCACAATGGAATTATGGACCCTCACGTTTATTCGGTGGGAACTGCTAGTAAGTCACCCTATGAATTACTTTAATAAATTTATTTGTTTAGCTCGTTCTGTGTTAAGGTTGGGGTACAGAAATAGATAGAAAAATGGTAAAAGATTACTGTCACACTAGCTTTCACACGGCTATGAATCATATGTAGTCCAGCCACTTCATAACAGTTAAAATCACACATTTATTTCTTCTACTCTATACAAGATTCTCTAAGTACTAATCTAACTTAAAAAGTCTCAGTCACTGCTAATAGTTCGATCGCTGATAGTCTAGGCAGCTGTTATATCTTCCTCGGGCACTTGCTATAATATTTCATGTAGATTTGGACTACGGTGGTCCGTTTTACAGTTTCTGAAGAGTTGGACTACTGTGGTCCTGCTATGATCAGTTTAAGTGCACCTTCGCCTTATGCACTTAACTCATGTGTGGGGTGTTCGAAGTCCTTCTGTGAGGTAGCTTCTGGTCCACCTGTGTCGTTGTGTAGTTGGGTTCCCTTGCCACGCTGTGGGGTCTGACAGGGTGTTTCTTCAGGGTATCTCTTTCCGTCTTGTGCGGTAGAGGTTCCTCAACCAACTAGTCGTTTCTGTGGAGTGGGGTGCACAGGATAGCTCGGGATAGCTCGGGATAGCTCGCCTGCTCGTCTGTAATATAAGAGACGAAATTCTGCACAACCCTGAATAATCGGTTTGTGCAGAGCGTCTCACTGAAAGCCAAGTAGCCCTCAGTGATAGCTCCACATCTCTATACATAAGCGACGAACATTCTGCTACTTCCGGGTTCCACTGGAATCTCAACTCTAAATTCCTATACATACATAAATATAAATCGTGTCTAACTATACACATACAGAATTAATAATATTATAAACATTCACGGGTACAGCCACTGGTCTGCAAACATACATATAAGTTAAACAACAGTGGTTCCGTACGGCATGCAACATGGCGGCGCAACCGGTCGTGTTTCGCCTCGTGGTCGGCTCTTTCACGTGGTACGGCAAATTCGGATTAACAATTCACATTTATGCATAGCAAATTCTTCAAACATAATTTCCACAATAATATAAATATATCACGATGAAACAGAAGGGTGTTCATTTACCTGTTTGACAAGTTCAGGCCCGTGATGACTAAATAGAATTCTGAGATTCTAAGTCCTGCTTCCTGGTCTATGAGTGAAGATAGTTCTCTGCTAGCTAAGGAGATGTTACTTCTTCCTCGTCTCACACACGACTGACCAAGCTGTGCTAGGTTTTGACACAGTCAAAACTGCTCTACCCACTGAGCCTGCTTCTGATTGGTTAAAACGGTCCGATTCAAAGCTCTCATTGGGTAAAATGTTTACGACTCTCGCACACAGTGCTGAGTCACTAAGCTGTGTGGGGGTCTGGCTCGCTGTGTGTACTTTTATTGCTACTGTGTAATTTACTGACTCTCTACTGTTACAAAGACTACACAAGGCTAAATAGTCAACAAGCAGAGTTAAAACTAGTCCTAACGCGACAGGCTCCCTCAACTGAAAAAAGGCGATGACTACTGGATTCGACCTTTTTCTACTACAGAGCCTAGTTTAACACTGCACTATCCTAGGGTCCTATTTACAAACTAATTAAGTTGCTCTACCTGAGCTGCAATGCTGTGCCAGGTAGCTATGGACACTAGTGACAGGGTATTACTGGGCGGGGACGAATTCTGGTGCTGTGGCCCTTAGTTGTGTTGGGTGGGCGACAGCTGCTGTGTCCTCCACGAGATGGCGACTGAGGTAGTCGGCTCCGTGGTTCTCTTTGCCGGGGATGTACTCGATTTGGAATGAGTATGCCTGAAGGGTGAGTGCCCATCGCATCAGGCGAGAGTTCAAAGACTTGGAGGCTGCCAGGAACGATAGTGGTTGATGGTCCACCTGAACTGTGAAGTGGGTCCCATACAGGTAGAGTTGGAATTTCTGTATGGCCCAGACTAGTCCAAGGCATTCCTTCTCCGACGTGGCGTAGTGGGTCTCGGCGGGTCTCAATTTTCTGCTGGCGTAGGCGACAGGGAATAGCGTCTCTGCATTCTTGGGGTCGCGCTGTAGCAGTACTGCTCCGAGGCCTAAGTCGCTTGCGTCGGTGCGAAGAACGAATGGCTGAGTCAAATCGGGTAGGTGGAGTACTGGCGCCGATGTCATTCTGTCCTTGAGTGTTTGGAATGCTGTCTCGCATTCCGCTGTCCATACGACTTTGTCCGGGGCGATTTTCCGGGTTCCATTTGTCAGTGGTACGGCGATGCTGTTGTAGTTGTGGATGAACTTCTTCCGCGATGGCGATGGCCATCCATGTGTGTGTGCCGGGGGTCGCTGGTCGGTCCGTGTACTTCTTGAGGAGATTAATGTGGTGGTATCGGGCTCTCCCGTTCACCTCTACTTGGTAGACTGTCTTGGATTTCTTGGCAGTCACCCGGTACGGTCCTCTCCAAGCGATGTCCAGCTTGTTGGTTCCACTTGGAAGTAAGAGTAGCACTTGATCGCCGACTTGCAGTTCTCTGTCCTTCGCGTGGCGGTTGTAGTACTTCGCCTGACGGGCTCTTGCCTTCTTCAGTGCTTCACCAGCTGTCTTCCACGTTGCTTTGAGGGTTTCCTGCAGGTCTGCGACGTACTTGGTGGCACCTCTTGGTGTGTCGTCTATCTTGGCTTCCGTCCAACTTCTGCGTAGGGCTTCTAGCGGTCCTGCTAGCGGTCTGCCGAAAAGCAAAGTTGACGGGGTGTAGCCTGTGGCTGCATGGGGCGTTTCTCTATACGCGAACAGTGCCGCATTCACGTAGGTGTCCCACGCTTCTGGATTGTCGTCGGCGACTTTCCTGAGTATGGTGAGAAGGGTTCCATTCAGTCTTTCTACTTGTCCGTTGCTGGCTGGGTGGTATGGTGGTGTGCGAATGTGATGAACTTGTATCAACTCGAACACGTCTTGCATCAGGCGGCCGGTGAACTGAGATCCGTTGTCCGTTCTAATGCTGTCCGGGAATCCGACTCTGGTAAAGATGGCGATGAGTGCATCTGCAATCTTCTTGGTGTCAATCGCTGGCAACGGGACTGCTTCGCACCACATCGTACATGCGTCGACGAGTGTGAGTAGAAATCTGTTCCTCTTCTTGGTCATGGGCAGTGGTCCTACTATGTCTACTGAGACTTGCTGGAATGGCACGCCGACTACTACCGATGGTCCTAAGGTAACTGGTACGGTGTGATGTCGCGGGGAATATCGTTGACATTGGTGGCAAGATTTCACGTAGCGCTTGACATCCTCCGTGATTCCTGGCCAATAGTAGTGTGCGCTGATTCTCTGCACTGTGGCTCCAATTCCCATGTGTCCGCTGAGTGGCATGCTGTGGCCTAGTTCTAGTACTTGGGCTCGAAGGGTGGCTGGTAGTACTAGTTGGGTGTGATCTCCATCTCCTTGACGATGTAGAACTCCCTCTTCCATGTAGAAGTCTCCCTTGCGCGGGGGTGTGTGCGCCTTGGGTAGCTTCTGGAAGCACTTCGCTATCGAGGTGTCTTCTTTCTGTGCTGTTTTGATCTCTTCGAGTCCTGGGTTCGGAGCGAACTCGGGCTGGGGTGGTTGGGTTTTAGCTTGGGCCCTGGTTTGCACTGCAGCTATCTCTACAGTTTTGGGGGGCGTGCCTAAGAACACATACCTACAACCTAGCACTAGATCATACAGGGGTTTCTGTAAAACAGCTGCTTGGATTCGTCCTGTGACGTACCTACTCTCTACTTCTATCCAAGCTATTGGGCAAGTAGTCGTCGGTTTCGTCAAGTCTGCTCCTTGTAAGTCGACTGTCTTGTCCGTCAAGTCCGCGCGCGATACAAGAGATTCGCTAACTATCGCGTCGTATGATAGACCTGTGTCATACAGACAGTTCGCTTCTTTTCCGTTGACCTTGACCGTGTCTGTCACCGATGGGTGATCTCCGATCGTGTGTGGCTTGTTACCGCTGCTTTGAGTTAGAACTCTGTGCGCTGGCCGGCTTTCGCGCTCTTCCCTACGTTGTGCGGCCAACTTGAAACATTCTGCGGTGGAGTGATTGTTTCTGTTGCAGAACGAACAATACCGTCTCTGTTCTGCGGGACCTCTTTTCCCGAATTCCGCGTTGGGTCCTTTATTTTGCCCAGGTCTGGGGTTATTCGGCTTATTCGCGGTGCGCTCTTCCCGGTTAGGGCTTCGTTTCTGTGCCTCTTTCCCGTTAGGCTTTAGGTCTCGCCTGAAGCTCTTGGCTTCTCCGTGGGCGGCCACGTACCTATCTGCGACCTTGACCAGATCCTCCAGTCTTTCCGCGCCCTGCTCTACTGAGAATGTTCTCAGCTCGGGGGTCATGGTTTCCCGTAGCTGTTCCCATACTAACAGTTCTGTCAGTCCATCATACGTCTTAGCCGTGGCTGACTGGCTAATCCACTTATCCAACGTTGTGGACAACCGATCCGCGAACTGCGCATAGCTCTCTCCTTTCACTCTCCGGTTGGTGCGGAATTTTTGCCGATAGCATTCTCCTGTCAGTTCGAATCCCGTTAGGAGTGCCTCTTTTACCTTGTGATAGTCAGTCACTCTGTCAGTCGGTAGCTTACTGTAGATGTCATAAGCCTTTCCTCTAAGCCCTTGACTAAGCTTAAAAGACCAATGAGTGGGATCTAGTTTGTACTCTGTTGCTAGACGCTCAAACCTAGTCAGATAGAGATCTAGACCTTCTTCTCTCTCATTGAATGTTCCCAGTGGAAATGACATTCCTTGTACAGGGTTGGATGCTACCTCTAGCTGATCTGAGTGGGGAGGGGTTGAGGAAGAACTTGAAGCTCCTGATCCCAATCTTCTTAGCTCTAACTCATGCTGTCTTTCTTTTTCCTTTTCTTCCCTCTCTTTTTCTTTTTCTGCCCTTTCATACTCCCATTTCCTAACTTCTGCTTCTCTCTCTGCTGCTACTGCTGCCTTCTTCTGTTCTACTTCTAATTCTAGTTTCTTCTGCTCTGCTTCTAATGCTAGTTTCTTCTGCTCTGCTTCTAACGCTAGTTTCTTCTGCTCTGCTTCTAGTTCCAGTTTCTTTTGCTCCCTTGCTGCTTCTAACTCTAGCTTCTTCTGCTCTGCTTCTAATTTCTTTGCCTCTCTCTCGGCTGCTCTCTCTGCCTTAGCCTCCTGCTTCTCTACCTCGGCATTGATATACGCAATTAGGTCTCCCCCTGCTAAGTGTAAGGCTTCTCCCAATTCCTTGAAGCGCAATCTCAAGGCCACTGGGTCCGACATTGCCAAACGTGTCTATGAACAACCTCTGAATCACGTGGAATACCAAAACACTAGCAATATTGCAATTCAATAAAAACAATGCAAAGACCATACAATTCGTAATCAATAATAGAATAAAACAAGAGTCAAATGGCATACAACAGTTACTTAAGCAAAACCTGCAAAAGAACAATGCAACATACAGGCACAAAAATATTTGAAGCAAAAAAGTTTTTAAGTAAAGAATAGTGCACCACAACTGATCAGTCTCTGTTACCACTATTCTAAGTTATTCTACTACTACTACTGTTATCTAATTTTATTGTACTAAGGTCCGGTTATACCCAATTCCTATTATACACAGATCCTGGCTAGGCTCGCCAATTAAAGTGTCACGTGGGGTTTATGGGCTCTGCACAATGGAATTATGGACCCTCACGTTTATTCGGTGGGAACTGCTAGTAAGTCACCCTATGAATTACTTTAATAAATTTATTTGTTTAGCTCGTTCTGTGTTAAGGTTGGGGTACAGAAATAGATAGAAAAATGGTAAAAGATTACTGTCACACTAGCTTTCACACGGCTATGAATCATATGTAGTCCAGCCACTTCATAACAGTTAAAATCACACATTTATTTCTTCTACTCTATACAAGATTCTCTAAGTACTAATCTAACTTAAAAAGTCTCAGTCACTGCTAATAGTTCGATCGCTGATAGTCTAGGCAGCTGTTATATCTTCCTCGGGCACTTGCTATAATATTTCATGTAGATTTGGACTACGGTGGTCCGTTTTACAGTTTCTGAAGAGTTGGACTACTGTGGTCCTGCTATGATCAGTTTAAGTGCACCTTCGCCTTATGCACTTAACTCATGTGTGGGGTGTTCGAAGTCCTTCTGTGAGGTAGCTTCTGGTCCACCTGTGTCGTTGTGTAGTTGGGTTCCCTTGCCACGCTGTGGGGTCTGACAGGGTGTTTCTTCAGGGTATCTCTTTCCGTCTTGTGCGGTAGAGGTTCCTCAACCAACTAGTCGTTTCTGTGGAGTGGGGTGCACAGGATAGCTCGGGATAGCTCGGGATAGCTCGGGATAGCTCGGGATAGCTCGCCTGCTCGTCTGTAATATAAGAGACGAAATTCTGCACAACCCTGAATAATCGGTTTGTGCAGAGCGTCTCACTGAAAGCCAAGTAGCCCTCAGTGATAGCTCCACATCTCTATACATAAGCGACGAACATTCTGCTACTTCCGGGTTCCACTGGAATCTCAACTCTAAATTCCTATACATACATAAATATAAATCGTGTCTAACTATACACATACAGAATTAATAATATTATAAACATTCACGGGTACAGCCACTGGTCTGCAATCATACATATAAGTTAAACAACAGTGGTTCCGTACGGCATGCAACATGGCGGCGCAACCGGTCGTGTTTCGCCTCGTGGTCGGCTCTTTCACGTGGTACGGCAAATTCGGATTAACAATTCACATTTATGCATAGCAAATTCTTCAAACATAATTTCCACAATAATATAAATATATCACGATGAAACAGAAGGGTGTTCATTTACCTGTTTGACAAGTTCAGGCCCGTGATGACTAAATAGAATTCTGAGATTCTAAGTCCTGCTTCCTGGTCTATGAGTGAAGATAGTTCTCTGCTAGCTAAGGAGATGTTACTTCTTCCTCGTCTCACACACGACTGACCAAGCTGTGCTAGGTTTTGACACAGTCAAAACTGCTCTACCCACTGAGCCTGCTTCTGATTGGTTAAAACGGTCCGATTCAAAGCTCTCATTGGGTAAAATGTTTACGACTCTCGCACACAGTGCTGAGTCACTAAGCTGTGTGGGGGTCTGGCTCGCTGTGTGTACTTTTATTGCTACTGTGTAATTTACTGACTCTCTACTGTTACAAAGACTACACAAGGCTAAATAGTCAACAAGCAGAGTTAAAACTAGTCCTAACGCGACAGTGTTAGAGGAAGGAAGGGGAGCGAATTGAGGCCAGTGATGATGGTGATCTTGCTTCCAGAAAGAAAGCCATAAAGGGAAGACAACGTACAAACCTGACGGATGTCTAATAACTAACATCTACGCTACCTTGGTACCAACTGTGACGTTTTTTTTTAATTGTTGCTGGGCTCTGCACAATGGACTGCTATAACCCTCTCGTCTTATTCTATGAGGATCGCTAGTGAATCACCCTGTGAATTACCTTAATACATTTATTTGTTTAGCTCGGTCTGTGTTTAGGCTGGGGTACAGAGATAGAGATAGAAAAATGGTAAAAGATCACTGTCACACTAGCTTTCACATGGCTATGAATCATATGTAGTTTAGCCACTTGATAACAGTAAAAATCACACATTTATTTCTTCTACTCTATACACGATATTCGAAGTACAAAACTAACTTAAAAGTTCAATTGTCAATGCGAATGGTTTGCTCGCTGATAATCTAGGCAGCTACTTTTTCATCATAGGGCACTGGATACTTTCTGCCTTAATGGTCAGAGTTCTTGAAGAGTGGACTACTGTGGTCCTGTTTATACAGAGTTTGGTGCACTGAGTACTTTGTACTTAACTCAGTATCCGAAGAGCTGTGTTGCGTTGGGTTCTGTGGCAAGCTGTGTTGTCTTGGAATTTTCTCCCTGTGGGTAGACTGGTGGGCTATCTTCCCGCAATGCTGGAGATGCCTCGGCAGCCAACTGTTACACCAACGTTACCTTTTTTTTTTTAATGGTTATGACCAGTGCGGACTATCGCCCTGGAACCGAACATGTACAGTGCACCACGACGTCGCACAAAGAAGGAAGTCTTCTATTGTTTTGTGTGTGTGTGTGTGTGTGTGTATGTTGTATGTGGGTGCGCGTGTGTGTGTATGTATGTGTATGTGTGTATGTTCTAGTGTTGCCTTTTTATGGTTATGGCTTATAGCGCGGTGCCACTAGAACCGAACCTGTACATATACACGACACATAAAACTATCATTATTTGGGTTAGTCCCGGAGCAGTAGAGCGATCGTTGACCCAGGCTGTCTTTTTTTTTCTTTTCTTTATTTCCCGGTTACGTTACTGCCTTGGTGTACATAACCATCTTGAGACTCTCCGTCTTTTGGAAGAGCAGTGGAAGGGTTTGTGTGTGTGAAAGACCATTACAGTATGTCATCTATTACGTATAAGAATTGGGCTGTCGTGCATTTGGCTAGTGGAGTCGCTGGTATGCTATGCCGAATAGGGCTGGACGGTTTTACCGATACGTAACTGTATTCAGGTTCGTAAACGCGACGGTACAGTATACCGGTGCGGGTGTCCAAGGTCCGGTTTACTGGGAAAGCTCGACAACACATAACGCGACAGTGCGCGACATCTTGTCCGCCCAGAGAGCGAGCCTAAAGCCAAACACGTGGATAGGCAGCTGTTCTTGAAGATCTTATAAGAACAGCAGCTTATCCACGTGTTTGAGCATGGTACCAGTCGCCAATCCTTCGGAACTCTTAAAGTTCTTAAAGACATTTCCCGTTGAATGTTTTTGTTTTATTTTGATTTTGTTATTTAAAGCTTGCTGTTGTTCTAAACAGTGATTTATCATAATTTGTTTTGAAGGCGTTCAAGCAAAAATAAAACTTCAGTTTCTATGGAAATGTGGTTCTTTGAAATTGTTTTGAAGTGTATGACAATCTTTTGTTTTGCGTCGGTCACTACTGTCAGTGCCATATCCCATTTGATTGTAACACTTAAAATCACGGTATACCGACACGAAATACCGATACTACTTAAAAATATCGCGGTAATACCGGTACGACTTTGACTCACGGTACCCAGCTCTAATGCCGAAGGTAACGGATTCGATTCTAGCAAAGGGGCGATTTTATGTGGCTTAGGTACGAGTCTATTCAGATCACCGCGTTTTGTTTCTTTTTGTTCCTGGTTTTACAGTTTCCTCACTCTTTTCAATGATGATTTTGGATGCAGTCAATCTAAAAAGGAAATCACCGATTTCCATTCCGTCTTCTAACAGCGATCTCCCTGCCTTTACATCACATGTATGATTGACAAGATTTGTTGTGTATATGAGAATGTGTGAAACATGTTCATCCTTATAGATGACTATTTGCGTATATATCTTGAATACATTTAATCATGTTTGATTCACTGTCCGCTCTTCAGGCTCTTTCCACGAGAAAGATATCGCTCCCTTTCCTGGCAGAGATCCATTACCTTCACGCACACAACTTGCTTCTGAGGGTAAAAAGATAGTTTTTATGTGGGTACCTAGTCACATGGGTATCCGCGGCAATATTGTAGTGGACAAAGCGGCTAAAGAAGCTCTGCATCTAGATTTCCCTTCAGAGATTTTCCGGTTTGTCCCACACTCTGACCTGTGTTGTATGACTGGATCTTATTGTAAACGGCTGTGGCAGACCGAATGGTCTAATCAAATCAATAACAAATTATTTCAAATTCGTCCAGATTTGTCTGCTTCTTTGCATAACTTTGCGTCCACCCGCAAAGAAGAAACTGTTTTGGCTCGCCTTCTTATTGGGCATACTTATGTCACCCATAGTTTCCGTTTAAAAGGGGAAGAACCACCATGGTGCTTTGCATGTGACAAATCCTTTTCCATTCGCCATTTCATGTCTGAATGTGCTGATCTGGTTAATGAAAGAGAAAGATATTTTGGTTCAATACCTTTTCATGAGATTTTTAAAGTAAGCAATAGTCAACACCTGTTTTAATTTTTACATGATGTTGATTTGTTTTATCGCATATAAATCATATTGTCTTGTTTTGTATTCTTGGTTGAATTTTATTGGTAAGACTGATTTTAGTTACATTTTTTTATCATTTGTAAATGTTAACAGTTTAGTCTGATTTTACTTAATTTTGTGTGGTCCTGATTCGGCTCTTGGCAGTCCGCTGGACCCTATAAGCACTGAATATCTATCTATCTTGAATTCATACTAGTCCCCGATAGCTGTCAATGGATTCTTTCTTTTTTTTCGGAAAGTCTCAGATACTCTGTGTATTCGCTCCAAGTTGCCAGGAAGAGATGAAAAAGCTGAGATAAGAGTAATTGTCATTAGGAACAATCTCAATAAGCCTTCTGCTTATCTGGAGCGGATAAATTGGCATTTCAAATGCTGAACAGGTTGTGCCAAACAGAATTATGAAGGCTTCGGATTCGGACTACAGAAGGCGAGTGCAGAGGGACTGTGTCAGGTCGTCTGACCCGGACTATGGATATTGGTACGATTTCATTTCTGTAGTCGTATCGATTTGCCTTTCTCCGAGTGGTTAGAGTTGTGGGTTTTTGTTTGCGATGTATGTTTGATTGACTTGACGACTTCGATGTTTCTACAATCGTTGTGATTCAAATTATGATTGGGGGGAGGTGAGGTGTTGTTGTTTATGAGTTTCTTTCTGTAGTTCTTATAAACATTATGATTCAAGTTAGAAGGAAGGGTTTTGGTTGCAACAGAAGTATCAACAAATGCTTTCTATGGCTTTTTATGCAAATTTTCTCTCTGTCCAAATAGTTAATGTGTATGATGTTGTTGTTGATGATGATGATGATGATGATGATGATGATGATGATGATGATGATGATGATGATGATGATGATGATGATGATGATGATGAAATCACTTGACGGTTGTTCTGTTAGTTACAGAAACAACATTAGTGCTGGGGTTGCAGTATACGATCCTTCATCCCAATCTCTTTCTCCCACCCATCCTTCTCTCTCTCTCTCTCTCTCTCTCTCTCTCTCTCTCTCTCTCTCTCTCTCTCTCCCTCTCTCTCATTTTGGTACTCCTATTGAAAATGTTGTAATTACATCACATCGACAGTCAGTGAAAGAATAGTTGTGCCTATTATTTTTATTATTATTATCATGAAACATTGTTGTGACTAGTACATTATTATCATCAACAAAGGCTAAAAAAATCTGAAAGCCTGTGTTTGCAAATATGACTCACATAGGTCTGTCTCAATACACTGCACTGAAAGCATGTGTTAATATGTAGTTTTGTGGTTTACATAACATAACAAAGTTTACATAACCCTAATCCAATGTAAAAGATCGTTCTGTTGTGATACTTTGTCTCTTTTTCCTCTGTCCACAGGGCCAGCGCGCCACACAGACTGACCAGACATTGACCAGAATGGCGGTAGCCAAGAGATGTTTGATGACCGCGGGTCATAATCGGCAGAAAGCGAGCTGGACACAAATGACAATTACTGTCATTACACGCGCACGATCTTGACCTCTCTGGACCCCATCAATATCAATGTTCTGCATATCAGATCAGTCTTGTAAATACGGTACACATTATTGTGACATACACACAATGCACTACACGAGTGTTAGTTAGTTAGTTAAAATTGATTAACGTCCCCGGACACATAAGCGTATAGGGGACGAAGTATATATTTAGTGTTAGTACGCAGTTTATGAGCATTAGGAATTCTCGGACACAAAAGGCATTCTTAAACTTTCACTCGCTAACTTACAGACCTCGAGTCTTAGGGACCTGGGATCACCTTCTACCAATATAAACGTAATTGTAAGGGATTGATTGATTGATTGATTGATTGATTGATTGATTGTTGCTTTAGGTCCAGCGGACTCTTCCGAGCCAAATCAGGACCGGACAACCCCCAATCCGCATAAAAGATCTGCTGAAACAACCCTAGTGGGAAAATTGAATGCCCTCCACCGGCCAGTCACTTTACAATAAAGACATCCCACGCAGGGGACGGCTGAGGCTTTACCCCAACTACTCGAACCCCCGGTTACAAAAACAAAATAGAATACAAACATCATTATAAATTATCAACAAAACATATTCATATAAAATGCCTATATTGCTAAATAATAACATCATAGGAAGCCCTAGTGACCACCCGGCAGAAAGCGTCCAACACTCCCAAGCTTATCCAACAGACCTCATACACAAACAAGGAGTCTTGTCCAGGAAGAGTTTTCAAGAAAAAAGGTAGGTCATTGATCTAGCGAAGAAGAAGATAGAAAAGCAGAGTGATAGGACAGAGCAGGAATGGGAAAGATTGTTACGTTGAAACGCGAACGAAAGTACGTCTGAAACGCGCACGATAGATCTAATCGTTTCGTTTTGCAAAGTATTCAATAATGGAGTTTATTTACCTTTGATTTGAGTTTGCATTGTTGTTAGGAGAGGCTCTGTATAACGTTGATAAATTTCGTTAGTCGATATTGTTGGAGAATTCTCTGGATCCGCTTGTTTACTATCGATCGAAGTTTCGGGATAATTGTCGAAGTAAGAGAAGGTTCGGGGTATGTGTGGAGAGATGTATGACGTAAGTCAGTGATGACGATCTTTAATTCTGATTGGTTGTAATGCGTCATTTCTAGAACGACCTGTCGTCATCTCGAAGGAGAGAAAAAATTATATATTCGATGCTTGGTGTGTTGTGAAGAAGTTGTTGTTGATAGTGATTTGGAAAGTAAAAAGTTGAGAGTGAAAAGGCGATTGTATGCAGTTGTTGATGTGTGCTGAATAAAAGTGGAAAACTTCATACGTCGACTCCGTGTCTTGTATGCTGAGTGAGCAGGCTGCGTGGATAAACGAATCTGAGTTACACCTTATCAGGAATTCAGCATTGGGGCTGAATCAGATACTGATAAAGAAACCACCATCATCAAACAGAGTGTAACAAAGAGTAAATGAGGAAGACAGCGACAGTGGGAATTTAAAGCACTAAATTTCCAGAAAGTGGGGTTACTATTTATACTGAAACCCCCGGCACCCCAACGGGGGTACTGTTGCCGCAGTGAATTGGTCATGCCTACAAAATCAAGACAGGTTTTCAACTGGGGCTTTCACTTTTCCCTTTATAGGTTTGAACAATCTACAGTGGCAAGATTGCTCATGACCCCAAGGGGTATTGTAAAGGATACTGGCAAACATTGAGTCATGCAGCACATAAGGTCCCACCTAAACAAATTGTTTCTTTGTTAACTTTCATCTGTATTAAATATAGTTCCTATTATTCCAACATCTCGAAGGCATTCTCTGACATTCTTTGCTTGTATCAGTTTCGTACACAAAATTGTTATCCAGAAACGACTGGAATGCAAAAACAAAACCTCTCCTTTCACACCTGCATCATTATATGCTCATTATACCTTCAGCCCAGCAGGTCTCCCCTGCTGCTTAAGTTAGACGTTCTTTTATTCCCCCGTAACAAACTAGAAAGACGGGAAGCAATTTTTTTTGGGGGGTGGGGGTGGGTGGGGGGAGGGAAGGAGGGAGGGGGCAAGGGGCACCACTTGAAAGTGGAGGTTATCGCTATGGTTGATTTCTCCCCCTGCTGGCATTTCTCGATAATAGTGTTTAGTGTCACAGAAATGTGTTCATGACACTTTTTTTTCCTCCCCGCCTCTAACCCGCGGGTGGTCCCTTGTTTCCCAATAAAAGACAAGAAAAAAAATCTCTGCAGTGGAGCGAGAGGAGCAAGACCGCCCTCTGCATGTTAATGTGGAATTACAAAAGGGAAACAACCATTAAAAATTCACACCGCGTCTCACTCCCTTGCCTGAAAGCAACTTCTGTATTGACATCAAATTCCGAAGAAGGAGTAAACAAAAAATGAGGGCAGAAATATAAGAATGAATGTTTAGGTTTTGTTGTTGTTGTTGTTGTTGTTTTTATCTGGCTGTGAATAGGAGGGTGGAAGGGTGGATGTCATTGGAGGGTAATGAAAAAAGAGCAAAGGCAACAAGAACAAAGAAGAACAATTAAAAACCACACTAATCCCTCTATTCAAGATTTTGACTGAGATTGGCAGGACAGAGACTCCTTTCTTGCACCCGGTACACATTGGTCGAAGGCTGCCAGAAGCATGTTTTACTGGTCGCCTCAACAGGCGATAAAACATGATCTCATGCTTCATAGCACTGCTTCCTACACGCTTCAAGCGCTATAGTGACGGAAAAAGCGCAATTTCACCGTAAATATATACAGAATGTTGCTCTACAACATTCCGCTCTTACCGTCTCAAAAACCCATTTGCCTTGTTGGATTCCTAAATTGTATGAAACCAAGTGAGGACACTATCCGGCGTCAACAAACGGTTCAAAAACATTCTCAAACTGTTCGTAAAAGACAGTTGACCTAGAAACAAATACAGTTTGACCTAATTCGTCCCCTAGAGGAGATGAAACTTACATTTTCTATTTTCATGAGTTCATTGGTCAATGCTCCGAGGGCTTGAAGTGTATAGGAAGCAGTGCTCTGAAGCATGAGAGCATGCTTTATGGCCTGTTGAGGCGACTACTACAGCATGCTTCTAGTAGCCTTCGACCACACCCGGTACACATTGGTCGAAGGCTGCCAGAAGCATGTTTTACTAGTCGCCTCAACAGGCTATAAAGCATGCTCTCATGCTTCAGAGCACTGCTTCCTACACGCTTGAAGCGCTATAGTGACGGAAAAAGCGCAATTTCACTGTAAATATATACAGAATGTTGCTCTACAACATTCCGCTCTTTCCGTCTCAAAAACCCAATTGCCTTGTTGGATTCTTAAATTGCATGAAACCAAGTGAGGACACTATCCGGCGTCAACAAACGGTTCAAAAACATTGTCAAACGGTTCGTAAAAGACAGTTGACCTAGAAACTAATACAGTTTGACCTAATTCGTCCCCTAGAGGAGACGAAACTTATATTTTCTATTTTCATGAGTTCATTGGTCAATGCTCCTAGGGCTTGAAGTGTATAGGAAGCAGTGCTCTGAAGCATGAGAGCATGCTTTATGGCCTGTTGAGGCGACTACTACAGCATGCTTCTAGTAGCCTTCGACCAATGTGTATCAAGTGGCTTTCTTCTTCTTCTTCTTCTTCTTCTTCTTCTTCTTCTTCTTCTTCTTCTTCTTCTTCTTCCCTTCCCCAGTGAGATTGACGTCAGTTCCGCTGATCGCAACTACCCACACCACGCTCTACCACTGACCTCACTATCCCCACCCCATCTCCACTTCTCTTCCAAACAGTTGTCTCCATCACTCCGCACTTCTATTTCTCACTTTGTGCGTCCCACACCCACTCTCCCCCATATCCCCGGGCCATCCTCCCTATCCTACGGAGTTATCATTATCATTATATTTGACCCTTCAACAATCCAGTTTTTGCTTTTTCATCTGCTTCTTCCTTCTTTATTTTTCCTCCTTGCTGTCTTCACGCTGTTTCTGTTGTCATTGTTCTTGTTTTTTCTTTCTTTCTTTCTTTCTTTCTTTCTTTCTTTCTTTCTTTCTTTCTTTCTATAGTGTAATAGTAAACGCTTTCGTAAAGCGCGATTTTCCGTAAAAGGAGCTTTCCTTCCTTCTTCGAATGAGTTTGTGTATTGTGTGTGTGGGTGTTGTCTCCCCTCTAACTGTTTCCAATTGGGGATTTTGCGCATTTTATTACTTTCTGTTGCCTTTATTACATTATTGTTGCCTGTTGCTTTGTGGTTTTTTTTCCAACCTTTTAATGAGTGAATGTTTTTTGTTTTTTTTTTTTTTGTTTTTGTTTATAAAAGGACACATTTATTGCAATTTGTTGTAGTACTGTCAGCAAAGCATGTCTTAATTTCTCTGTTTGAGATAATACATTATTCTTGAATTGAATTGAATTCTTTCTTTCTTTCTTTCTTTTTTCTTACTCTTTCTATCTTATCTTTCTTTCTTTTGTTTCTTTCATTTTACTCTCTAGCGCGTTCTTCTTCTTCTACTACTACTACTACTACTACTACTACTACTACTACTACTACTACTACTACTACTACTACTACTACTACTACTAGGCTTACTTCTTCTTCTTCTTCTTCTTCTTCTACTACTACAACTACTTCTTCTTCTTCTTCTTCTCCTCCTCCTTCTCCTTTTCCTTCTTCTTCTTTCTTCTTCTTCTTCTTCTCCTCCCCCTCCTCCTTTTCCTTCTTCTTTTTCTTCGAATTAAAAGACTAAGTGTGATCTACTACTACTACTACTACTACTACTACTACTACTACTACTACTACTACTACTACTACTACTACTACTACTACTACTACTACTACTA
>CM072512.1:85282826-85342826 GCA_036898135.1 Oncomelania hupensis | reverse complement strand
AATTTTAATGTTACAATTTTATCTTTATAACACAAACAATAGTGAACGGTCTCCAGATTTTTTTTTCGCTTTTTTAAAAATGTATAATGTCACTTCTCAAAGTCCACCATTTATTTATATATTAACATATCTTTTGTATTTCTACAAAATATTTGATGAGTGTGAGTTTCTTGAAATACATTTGAATGGCTTATTATCTTGTTTTTATTTTTCTTATTACAATCCTTTGCCCAACCTTTCTCAGCATTAAGAAAGAAATAAACTTTCACTGTTTAAATTAACGGTAAAACACGATAACATGATTCTTTAAAGTGAAACATGATATGACTTGCTGCTATTCCTCAATAATATTTATTTTGGTCTATAGTAGTAGTAGTAGTAGTAGTAGTAGTAGTAGTAGTCGTAGTCGTAGTCGTAGTAGTAGTAGTAGTAGTAGTAGTAGTAGTAGTAGTAGGAGGAGGAGGAGGAGGAGGAGGAGTTATAGAGAAAGACTTTCTACTCCTACACGGCGTTTTTTTAATTTTTTTTTTAAAAATGTATTTCAAACAGAAGTATAACAGAATAAAGATACCACTAAATAACTAAAGAAGTAATAAATACATTCAAATCAAACGTGATTAAAACTAGTATCTATCTATCTATCTATCTATCTATCTATCTATCTATCTATCTATCTATCTATCTATCTATCTATCTATCTATCTATCTATCTATCTATCTATCTATCTATCTATCTATCTATCTATCATAGACCAGGAATATATAGACCGCGCAGTGACGCCATTGGTGTGATGACGCGTCAAGAGTTATGCGACTTGATTGTAACATGTGAGAAAAGGCCTGCTTCACAGAGCGAAGATCTGATGGAGAGGGGGAAAAAATCGCAGGAGCAGTTACGGTGACCACTATGCAACTTTGAACTGCACAAATGCACGATTAAAGGCTGCATGCAAGGGGAAGTTTTTTTCGTTTCCCAAAGGAAGAAGAACGGTAAGTTCTTGAAGAAATTGTAGATCTATTCTGACAGACAAGAATCGTGATATGAATGAATTATGATGACCAAGACCTGTCAATGAATGGTTGTCAATGATACAAGACGGATTGGAACTAAGGTGATGTTTCGTGTAAAAAACGGTTTGGATTAGCCCAAGGAATTAATAAAGGTTGTGTGTAGGGTTAGTACTTAGTGATAATTAACTTGAATTTAGTTCAGTATCAATAAAAAGTACGCCTACTCACTACTGTCACTGTCAGTGTCAATTAAGCCACAGTAGAACTAAAAAGGGGTGCCCTCTGGCCGTTTGCTGTCATGTGTCATCCTCTGTCTAGATCTAGATTTAAAACGATTCTGGTGCACTGCAAAGTCTTGGTATAAACGTGATTAATGTTATGTTTGTTAAGTAACCCAACTTGATTTGCCGCACTAATTAGCTCACTATTGTCATGTTCTCTGCAATTGTTAACTCCAAGGCTACTTTAAAAAAAATAATAATAAAGATTGTAAGACAGTATGAGAAAAGTAAAATTTCAGCGGCTTGTTATTTGCTGTCCACCGAACTGTGTCTGTAATTCCTCAACTTCGTATCCTGTTATAATTAAATTAGGTTGTGGCAGAATATTCTAATATAAAATACAGATGCCAACCTTTTATTTTGTCACAAGACTCACTGAATGTATTGTCAATTTGAATGAAATATATAGGGTTGATTGCAGGATGGTTTCATTTGTGATCACAGAAAGTTGCCTTGTTCACCTTTTTTTAAATACGAGAGAGAGAGAGAGAGAGAGAGAGAGAGAGAGAGAGAGAGAGAGAGAGAGAGAGAGAGAAAAGACTGACTGAGAGAGAGAGAGTATAATTTTACGTACCCTAATTATTATGTTGAAATCAATGGAAGCATATTTTTGTAAATAAATGAATTTCCGTGTACGTTTCGAATTAGTCAGTATCTTTATTTATATTTCGATCTCCATCTCTTTCTATATTACACACACCCACACACTCTCACACATAAATTATACACACTAAAACTGCCAATCAATCCGTATGCTGTGTGACCCCATACGGAACAAAAAATAAATGATGCATGTATGCATGACACATATTCTAGACTAGTGAGTTTTTTTTTTAAAATATTATTATTATTTTTATTTTAACTCAATTTATCTTACACATACTGTTTATTTCAAGCAACAAAACAATGCAAAAGCCACCTATATCACGGGTTACAGTTTAGGAAGCGCTGATAACACCCTTACGGTCAAGAGGCAGCAAGTCATGAAAAAATAAACAGATGTGCATTAAAAAAAAATTCTCAAATTCGAAAAGCCTTATTTCAAACATTTTCAACAGCAAAAGGTGAAAATCGCCGTCTAAAACATTTTTTTTAAATATAATTAAAACCCCCCATATATAGACAAGAGACTAAGACCCGAAAGCAAGCCCATGTGAGGTTGAAGGGACGTAACTCCTCCACCGTACATCACTTCTCATAGAGGCGATATCGCTAAGTGATCTCTCTCTTCTTCCTTTCTCTCTGCTATCTATCTATCTATCTATCTATCTATCTATCTATCTATCTATCTATCTATCTATCTATCTATCTATCTATCTATCTATCTATCTATCTATCTATCTATCTCTCTCTCTCTCTCTCTCTCTCTCTCTCTCTCTCTCTCTCTCTCTCTCTCTCTATCTATCTATCTATCTGTACACGTATGCCATGTACAGAGATCTGCTTTGTGCAGAGTGTGACAGGGCGATATTGGCTTGTGTATGGTAATTTGACATAACATTGTTTTGTATGTAAGTAGTTTAGCATGATTGTCTGAATAAGCACGTTGAGCCGGGTTACACGGAACTGCGATATATATAATTAATAAACGCATAAAACACTAGCAGTGCATTATGTACATGTACAATACACTGCAATAATTTGATGACCAGAAATAAGCAATTCAAGGGACGATAACTATGTAAAACATTATAACATCCCTCTTTGTGATGGGTGGCGTCCCCTTAACCGAAGAACCAACACCCGTCATCCAGCCATGCACTCTCATGTAACGGTTCCCCTCTCCTCGCCCCCATGCACCTACAGAGTGTACGATGGTGGTGTTACGTTGAAACGCGAATGGTAGTACGTCGGAAACGTGTACGATAGATCTAATCGTTTCGTTTTGCAAAGTATTCAATAATGGAGTTTATTTACCTTTGATTTGAGTTTGCATTGTTGTTAGGAGAGGCTTTGTATAACGTTGATAATTTTCGTTAGTCGATATTGTTGTAGAATCTTCTGGATCGGCTTGTTTACTATCGATCGAAGATTCGGGATAATTGTAGAAATTTGAAGGAACGATCCGGAAGGAGAAGAAATGTGTAATGACGTAAGTCAGTGATGACGATCTTTAGTTCGATTGGTGGCAGTACGTCATTTCTACATTATTCGAAATTCTTCCGGAAGAGAGAGAGGTTATTTAATCGTGTGCCGAGATTGTTGTTGAGAGAGTAAAGTTGTTGATAGTGATTTGGAGAGTTGCTGTGAAAGTTGTTGAGTTGAGTTGAGAATTGTATGCAGTTGTTGATGTGTGCTGAATAAAAGTGGGAAACTTCATACGTCGACTTTGTGACTTGTATGCTGTTTGGACGGGCTGTGTGAATAAACGAATCTGAGTTACACCCTATCAGGAATTCAAGCATCGGGGCTGAATCAGATACTGATAGAAAACACCAACATCAAACTGAGTGTAACATTTTGGGGGCCAAGCCGGGATTCACGCCATAGCCAAGGGTTCAACTGCTACAACAAGCGAGTCAACGTTACGAGAGGCAGTCATCGAGGGTAGCCGCCAACGAGTTGCGTCGAGAGGGGCCAACATACTGGGACTACATCACCGATAGGTTCGGGTTGACTGCAAGGGCGTGTAGTCGCTGAAGAGTTGCTTCGTGAGCGAACAACAGATCGGGACTACGTGGCTACCGTAAGACTACGTCGAGGGACAGTCTCGGAGCTACATCGCCAGTGTTACAGCGAGCGTCGAGCGGACGTCGCGTCTACTTCAGCACAGGAGCGTATACATCAACACCAGCGTGGTGCAGCGTCGCATACGACGAGGACAGCGGGGCCTGCGTCAGCGAAGGCGACTAGTGACAAGCATCAGCGCTACTGCAGAAAGCGTGCTGTTCTAGAACAGTCTAGAAAGGTACAGCACAGTCAAGAACTTTCCAGAAAAAGAACTCTACAGTCAAGAACTTTCTAGAAGAAGAACCTTCCAGAAAAGAACTTTCTTGAAAAGAACTTTCCAGAAGCATCAAGATGGCTGACTTCTGGCAGAGAGGGGTTGAACTAAATCTAAAAGGCAAACAGCTGACGGAGTACGTCAAGTCTCAGGAGAGAATACAAGAACGAGAATTAGAAGAGCAGCGTCGCCGAGAAGAAAGAGAATTGGAAGAGAAGCGTCTAGAAAAAGAAATAGAATTAGAACAGAAGCGTCTAGAAATTGAACAGCAGCGGCAAGAAAAAGAAGAGCAACGACGCCGAGAAGAAAGAGAGCTCGAAGCGCAGCGTCGCCAAGAAGAAAGAGAGGAAAGAGAGGCTGAGCGTCAGTACCAGCTAGAGTTGGCGCGTATCCAAAACAATCAGCATGCGCCACAAGTTATCAGTGACAACAAAGCTCCAAAATTGCCAGCGTTTGTCGACGGGAAGGACCAGATCGACAGTTATTTGGCGAGATTTGAAAGGTTTGCCAAAAGCTCTAACTGGCAACCTCAAGACTGGGCGATTCGACTAAGTGCACTTCTGACGGGGCAAGCACTCGACGTCTACACCAGATTGTCGGACGATGACGCTAAAGACTACGACGTCTTGAAAGAGGCCCTATTGCAGTGCTACAACTTTACGGAGAAAGGCTACCGTAAACGCTTCCGTGAATGCCGGCCTAAGTCAGACGAGACGCCAAAGCAGTTTGTGGAGCGCCTGTCGTCATATCTACACAAGTGGGTGGAGTTATCAGGCGAAAGGAAGTCTTACGACAGTCTCCATGACCTGATCGTGAAGGAACAATTTCTCAATGCCTGTCACAAGGACCTAGCGACCCACTTAGAAGAACAAAAGCTGCAGACGCTTAAAGATGTGACTGAGGCTGCTGAAAGATATCTCATCGCTCATGGGAAAACCCTGGGGCCACCCAGCGCGACGAAACATTTTCAGAAGACTGCAAACCATGGGAACCAGATCCAAGGGAGCCAGACGAGCCAGAGACAGGCGGACTCCACGCCTCCTCCCAGGGAAGGGCATTCAAGAGGCTGTTTCACCTGCAACGCTACAGACCACAGGGCGGCTAATTGTCCTCAAAACAAAAGTAGCGGACAGCGGAGCAGTACGGACAACGCAGCGGCGGGCAACCGGCAGAGGCGGTTTTCCAATCAACGGCAAACCAGTAGATCTGACCATCAAGTGTGCGGCGGGAGCGTCATTCTTCCGAGTGAGACCGAGCGCACAGCTACTCCTGCGGACGTGCAAGAGTGCATGACCGATGGCCAACTTCTCCTTGCCAACGGAAAATCCATCCCCGTCGTCGCCAGCGCAGCTGTGACCGTCCAGAACATGCCTGTTTCCGAGGGACGCGTCGGAAATCATGAAGTGACTGTTTTAAGAGACTCTGGCTGCAGTGGGGTCATCGTCAGAGAAGACCTAATCGCTAAAAAACAGTTCACTGGCGATTCAAAATGGACACTTATGGCCGACAGCAAATGTGTGAGAGCGCCAGTTGCGAAGATTCATGTCAACACCCCTTTCTACATAGGCGAAGTCGAAGCGGTTTGTCTGAAGAAGCCGCTGTATGATTTGATGATCGGGAATATCGACGGCGCGAGACGACCCGACAACCCCGATCCAGAGTGGAGTCCTGCCTCAACCCAACGCGTCAAAGTTGTGGAGGAGGATCCATTGCCGTTTCCCGATGGAGACCTTACAGAGCTGCTACGGGACAATGTGGTTACTCCGGCTCAGCCCTGCCGACCAGAGATCGTCGGTGCTGTTACTACCAGGGCCCAGGCCAAGAGAGACAAGACGTCTACGCCACTGAAGGTCGCCGACAACTCCAAAGCTGCCATCGTGGACAGAGATAAGCTGATCCAGCTCCAGGAAGCTGATAGTACTTTAAACAAGTACAGGAACCGCCAAGACCACGTGACCAAGGGCAGTGGCACGGTCTATTTTGAGGTGAAGGCCAAGATCCTGTACAGAATCTTCCAGCACCCGAGGGTCAACGGAGGTAAACCACTACGTCAAGTACTGGTACCATTACCCTTAAGGCGCCAGGTGATGGAAGTAGCGCATGACTCAATCATGGGAGGTCACCTAGGCATCAAGAAGACGTCGGATAGAATCCAGGCGGTGTTCTACTGGCCAGGACTTCATGCGGACGTCAGCCGTTTCTGCCGATCATGTGACATTTGCCAGAAGACCATACCTCGAGGAAGGGTCCCGAAAGTGCCTATGCAGAGGATGCCTCTGATCGACCGACCTTTCAAGAGGGTGGTCTTAGACTTAATCGGCGAAATAAGACCTCCGAGTGAAGAAGGTCATCGGTGGGTACTGACTTTAGTAGACTATGCGACTCGGTACCCAGAAGCAGTGCCTCTGAAGAAGATTGACACTGAAACTGTTGCAGAGGCGCTGGTGGACATGTTCAGTAGACTTGGAGTGCCTGAAGAAATTCTGACAGACCTCGGGACGCAGTTCGTCTCTGACTGCATGAAGGAGGTCAACAGACTGCTGAGCATCCGGCATTTGACTACGACACCCTACCATCCGATGTGCAACGGGCTCGTCGAAAAGTTCAATGCTACGCTGAAGTCCACCCTGAAGAAACTGTGCAGCGAGCAGCCCAGACAATGGCATCGCTACATCAACGCCCTACTTTTCGCCTACAGAGAAGTACCGCAGGAGTCCACCGGCTTTTCTCCGTTCGAGCTGCTGTACGGAAGAACCATCCGAGGGCCGATGCACATCCTGAAAGAACTGTGGACGAAAGAAGTAGACACCCCAGAGGTGAAGAACGGCTACCAGTACGTGTTAGAGCTACGGGAGAAGCTGGAGCAGACTCTCGAAATAGCAAGAGAAAACCTGAAGAAGTCCCAAGACTGTGGAAAGCACTACTACGATCGTAGGGCTGTGAACAGGAAGTTCAAACCTGGCAACAAAGTGCTAGTGCTGCTACCTACTGATCATAATAAGTTGCTGATGCAGTGGAAAGGCCCGTACGAAGTGGAGACCGTGGTGGGGATCAACGACTATAAGGTGAAGGTCGGCCAGCATTCCAAGATATACCACGCCAACCTCCTTAAGCTGTACGTGGAAAGGCCATCAGAGACTGTGCATGTGGCAACAGCAGCCGTGACCGACGACAGCTTTGACAGCGAAGAACTGTTGGAACTTGGAGACTTCCACAGCAAAGAAGACATCGATGATGTTAAGCTAGGACCAGGCTTGACGGAAGGTCAAAAGTTGGAGCTCAAGGACCTTATGGGCGAATTTCCCCATAGCTTCAATGATGTCCCAGGCTCTACGACTTTGGTCGAACATGAAGTCCACACCCAGACCTGGAAGGAGCATCTGCAGACCTTGAGGGAGCTGTTCCACCGTCCCGCAGAAGCCAACCTGACCGTGAGACCCAGCGAATGCATTCTGGGAGATGACAACGTCGACTGCGACGGACATCCGATGGAAGAAGGAGACAACGGAGGACGCACTGATTCCAGGGAAGCCCACATGATCATCGTCTTTGACCCTGGGCCGATGACGACCACAACTGACGAGGGCGTCGTTTCCTTGCGAATGAAAGAACATTGACTGTGTGGATGAACTAAGAATATTGGTAATGACAGACTTGAAAATGAAAAACGTTGACTGGGTAAATGTTCTGTGAACATTGACAGGATCCAGAAAGACTTGCAGATGAGAAACTTTGACTCTGTGTGAATGAACTGTGAATATTGATAGTGTTCAGACAGGCTGAAATAAGTCTTAATTCTGTACTTTGTTTGTGCATTACGTTTCAACGTTGTTGAAAGAAATTAAGTAAATTTCTTCTTGAGTGGGGGGTTATGTTACGTTGAAACGCGAATGGTAGTACGTCGGAAACGTGTACGATAGATCTAATCGTTTCGTTTTGCAAAGTATTCAATAATGGAGTTTATTTACCTTTGATTTGAGTTTGCATTGTTGTTAGGAGAGGCTTTGTATAACGTTGATAATTTTCGTTAGTCGATATTGTTGTAGAATCTTCTGGATCGGCTTGTTTACTATCGATCGAAGATTCGGGATAATTGTAGAAATTTGAAGGAACGATCCGGAAGGAGAAGAAATGTGTAATGACGTAAGTCAGTGATGACGATCTTTAGTTCGATTGGTGGCAGTACGTCATTTCTACCATTACCAAATTCTTCCGGAAAAGAGAGAGGTTATTTAATCGTGTGCCGAGTTGTTGTTGAGAGAGTAAAGTTGTTGATAGTGATTTGGAAAGTTGCTGTGAAAGTTGTTGAGTTGAGTTGAGAATTGTATGCAGTTGTTGATGTGTGCTGAATAAAAGTGGGAAACTTCATACGTCGACTTTGTGACTTGTATGCTGTTTGGACGGGCTGTGTGAATAAACGAATCTGAGTTACACCCTATCAGGAATTCAAGCATCGGGGCTGAATCAGATACTGATAGAAAACACCAACATCAAACTGAGTGTAACAGGTGGTCGTGAGCTAATTTGTTTGTGCCATTAATATTAAAGTCATTTGTTTTCTTCCCTGGTCGCCGTCGAAGCTGTTGTTGGTGTCATTGTTGCTGGCTGGAGAGGGGGTTGGAGGTGGGGAGGGGGAGGAAGAAGGGGCGAGGGGTACGGGGATCATCAATTATTTCTCTAGATGTTGGCATAATCAGCAGCGCATTTCGCCATTCTCGCGATGATGACGAGAAGGAGAAGGAGGAAGTAGAAGGTAGTAAGTAAAATGTCTGTACTACTACTAAGTAAAAGTTCTTGTCCTGGTTGGTGGTGTATTGCTTTTGATGTGCTTATGTGGAGAAATCGTCGCGAATTTTTCATGCGGTAGAGGGATACATTAATAAATTAATGGACCATTCATTTTCACCGCTGTTAGGTCATTATAAAGCGTCACGTTTATTTATTTTGAAATGAATATAATTTTGTTCACAGATTATTTATTTAATAATTTATTTATTACTTTATTTATTTATTTATTTATTTTATGTATTAGACACGGTGCAAGGAGGCAGAAGAAGAGGTAGACAGAAAAAAGGGTGGGACACTGAGCGAAGCCATGAGGGTTGCTGAGAAGAGAGAAAGATGGAGTACGCTGGTTAAACGACCATTTGTGGTGCCCCAACGACCTTCGGTTACGGGATAGGATAGGAGGATAGGATAGGATAAGATGGCCAGTGCATACAGCCAATGCTTATATCCGGCCCAAGGGGAATCCGACCCGCAAAAGTCCCCTATACGCTATGTGTCCGGGGACGTTAATCTACCAACGTTACGTAACGGACCCGAAAATTTTGTAACAAGAGCTCGACTAGATAGAAGAGAATATATTTTTTGAAATCAGATGTATTTATTTATTTTATTTTGTTTTAGTTATTGAAGTGCTCACACGCTCACTGTCGTCATTGGGGCGCGTTTAAAGGGAAAAAACTCGGGATAGGCATCGATTCCATGAATGTTGCAGTAGTTGTGCTGCCTTTCTCGTGCAATAACGTAGCGTTAACGTTGTCGTTGCACTTCGTGATAAGCCTTAAGATGACGTGACTTTTAGTAACCTTCGAGTTATGGAATAGGGTAGGATAGAGATAGGACGTAACTGGTTGTTTAAATAACCAGAACATTCAAAACTGTTTTTTTATAATTATAGACTAGATATTATAATATTAATTAGCTTCTGCCTTTTAATTGTCAATGTGCAAGTTTCTGTGAGATAGCCTGAAACTCTAATGAACAGAAAGTTCCGACACCAAAGAAAACGTTGGCGGGACGTTTCACGCTGTGTGCCATGGACGAAATCTTTTTCTTGTGAAACGTTTGATGATTCTGTATCTTACAATTCTTTGATGTCGAACATAATAAAACTGAAAATAAAGTAACTTTATTTGTTGTATAAACAGGTTTTTTTCTTGAGTAACAATGAAGACAAAAAGTATGAAATGTAGCCTAAAGCTGTAAATAGTCTCAGCTGACTCTCTCTCTATATACACCAGCAGAAAATGACTTTGGGAAAATGTGGTGTATATTTAAAAAGTGCTAAATATACTTGACGTACTGCTTAGGCAGTGCGTATACTAAAATTGGAACGATACAGAGAAGATTAGCATGGCCCCTGACGCAAGGATGACACGCACAATCGTGAAGCGTTCCAAATTTTTTTTTCTTTTTATTACATAATTTCACCCGTATGACATGCCCATCCGTGTTTTTGTTTGTTTGTTTGTTGTTGTTTTTTCCCAAATTTTAATGTTATAATTTTATCTTTATAACACGAACAATAGTGAAAGGTCTCCAGATTGTTTATTCGCTTTTAAAAAAAAAGTATAATGTCACTTCTCAAAGTCCACCATGTGTTTATATATTAACATATCTTTTGTATTTCTACAAAATATTTGATGAGTGTGAGTTTCTTGAAATACATTTGAATGGCTTATTATCTTGTTTTTATTTTTCTTATTACAATCCTTTGCCTAACCTTTCTCAGCATTAAGAAAGAAATAAACTTTCACTGTTTAAATTAACGGTAAAACAGAATAACACGCTTCTTTAAAGTGAAACATGATATGACTTGCTGCTATTCCTCAATGATATTTATTTTGGTAGTAGTAGTAGTAGTAGTTATAGAGAAAGACTTTCTACTCCTGCATGGCGTTTTTTTAATTGTTTATATTTAAAATGTATTTCAAACAGAAGTATAACAGAATATAGATACCACTAAATAACTAAAGAATTAATAGATACATTCAAAACAAACGTGATTAAAACTAGTATGCCTATCTATCTATCTATCTATCTATCTATCTATCTATCTATCTATCTATCTATCTATCTATCTATCTATCTATCTATCTATCTATCTATCTATCTATCTATCTATCTATCTATCTATCTATCTATCTATCTATCTATCTATCTATCTATCTATCTATCTATCTATCTATCTATCTATCTATCTATCTATCTATCTATCTATCTATCTATCTATCTATCTATCTATCTATCTATCTATCTATCTATCTATCTATCTATCTATCTATCTATCTATCTATCTATCTATCTATCTATCTATCTATCTATCTATCTATCTATCTATCTATCTATCTATCTATCTATCTATCTATCTATCTATCTATCTATCTATCTATCTATCTATCTATCTATCTATCTATCTATCTATCTATCTATCTATCTATCTATCTATCTATCTATCTATCTATCTATCTATCTATCTATCTATCTATCTATCTATCTATCTATCTATCTATCTATCTATCTATCTATCTATCTATCTATCTATCTATCTATCTATCTATCTATCTATCTATCTATCTATCTATCTATCTATCTATCTATCTATCTATCTATCTATCTATCTATCTATCTATCTATCTATCTATCTATCTATCTATCTATCTATCTATCTATCTATATATCTATCTATCTATCTATCTATCTATCTATCTATCTATCTGTACACGTATGCCATGTACAGAGATCTGCTTTGTGCAGAATGTGACAGGGCGATATTGGCTTGTGTATGGTAATTTGACATAACATTGTTTTGTATGTAAGTAGTTTGGCATGACTGTCTGAATGAGCACGTTGAGCCGGGTTACACGGAACTGCGATATATATAATTAGTAAACGCATAAAACACTAGCAGTGCATTACGCACATGTACAATATACTGCAATAATTTGATGACCAGTAATGAGCAATTCAAGGGACGATAACTATGTAAAACATTATAACAACCCTCTTTGTGATGGGTGGCGTCCCTTTAACCGAGGAACCAACTTACCTCCGTCATCCAGCCATGCATCCTCATGTAACGGTTCCCCTCTCCTCGCCCCCATGCACCTACAGAGTGTACGATGGTGGTCGTGTGCTAATTTGTTGGTGCCATTAATATTAAAGTCATTTGTTTTCTTCCCTCGTCGCCGTCGAAGCTGTTGTTGGTGTCATTGTTGCTGGCTGGAGAGGGGGTTGGAGGTGGGGAGGGGGAGGAAGAAGGGGCGAGGGGTACGGGGATCATCATTTTTTTCTCTAGATGTTGGCATAATCAGCAGCGCATTGCGCCATTCTCGCGATGATGACGAGGGAAGGAGAAGGAGGACGAGGAGGAGGACGAGAAAGGCGAGGAGGAGGAGGAGAAAGAGGAGGAGGACGTCGGATTCATTATTATTATTGTGTCCGCCTTTGGCCAGTGCTACCGTCAGCTAGTTAGTGTTTTTGACACAAATCAATTTTGAGCATAACGCACAATCTGACAAAGCCCCTTTCTAGCTAATCACCCCAAACATCGATCACATCTCATCGTGGTCTGCTTCTTCAGCTATTACGCATTTTGTTTTTTCTTCTTTTTTTTTTCTTTTTTTTTTATTTTTAAAAGAAGCGGCAACAACAAACCTCAGCAGCAAGAGAAAAATACATTTGCCATCTGCTTCACTGATTTTGTCGTCGCCTTCAATGTCATCGCCGTGCGTCGTTGGTCTCATTTTCACTGTCAGTACTTTCATCATCATCATCATCATCATTATCATCATTGTCGTCGTCGTCGTCCTCTTCGTCGTTAGCAGCAGCAGTATCATATAACTACTACTGCTGCTGTTGCCACTACTACTACTACTACTACTACGGCTGCTGCTGCTGCTGCTACTACTACTAGGTCTACTACTGGTAGTGGTGCTACTACTACTGCTATTACTACTACTACTATACTGTTGCTGCTGCTATTACTACTACTACTACTACTACTTTCATCATCATCATCATCATCATCATCATCATCATCACCGTTATTATCGTCGTCGTCATCTTTGACAACCATCACCATTATTAAACCAAAATCACCATCTTCACCGTCATCATCATTTCCAACTACTCCATCATCCTCATTATCTAATTCATTTTACTCACAATAACCCCGATTCCATATAGGGTAACTGACCAAGCCAAGACCTGCTCCCTCCAAACTCTTAATAGTGAATCGTCTTCATCGCGGTCAGCTACGATATCTCGGACCTGAGTCTTTTATTTTTGGTTGCACATTGATTGATTGATTGATTTATTGTTGCTTTAGGTCCAGCGGACTCCTCCGAGCCAAATCAGGACCGGACAACCCCCGATCCGCATAAAAGATCTGCTGAAACAACCCTAGTGGGAAAATTGAACGTCCTCCACCGGCCAGTCACTTTACAATTAAGACATCCCACGCGGGGGACGGCTGAGGGTTTACCTCAACTACGCGAACCCCCGGTTACAAAAACAAAATAGAATACAACCATCATTACAAATCATCAACGAAACATATACATATAAAATGCCTATATTGCTAAATACTAACATCATAGGAAGCCCTAGTGACCACCCAGCAGAAAGCGTCCAACACTCCCAAGCTGATCCAACAGACCTCATACACAAACAAGGAGTCTTGTCCAGGAAGAGTTTTCAAGAAAAAAGGTAGGTCATTGATCTAGCGAAGAAGAAGATAGTATAGCAGAGTGATAGGACAGAGCAGGAATGGGAAAGAGTATATGAGGAAGATAGCAAAAGTGGGAATTTAAAGCACTAAATTTCCATAAAGTGGGGAAACTATTTATACTGAAACCCCCGGCACTCCAACGGGGGTACTGTTGCCGCAGTGAATCTGTCATGCCTACAAAGGCAAGACAGGTTTTCAACTGGGGCTTTCACTGTTCCCTTTATAGGTTAGAACAATCTACAGTGGCAAGATTGCTTGGTTGCACATACACTGAGTATCGTATCTTGGAGAGAACCTCGCATCCCTCTACGTTTAAAACAATGACATATAGAACCATCCATTCCTTGATTTCTCAATGTGGAGATCATTGATCCTCAGTTTGATCTCCACACTGGGACAATTATATTGATCATCAGTTTAATATAATTGTCTCAGTGCGAGATCAAACTGAGGATCAAAGGAATGCATGATTCTATAATTGTATCAGTGTAGAGATCAAACTGACGATGAAGGAATTGACGGTTCTATTTGTCACTGTTTTAAACGTAGATGAGATACGCGGTTCTCTCCAAGATACGATACTCAGTCTAAGTGGAATCAAAAATAAAAGACTCAGGTCGGAGATTGCGTAGCTGACAACGGTGAAGACGATTATTGTTCCCGATACTAAGTTACAGTGTAATGATTCTCTCTCTCTCTCTCTCTCTCTCTCTCTCTCTCTCTCTCTCTCTCTCTCTCTCTCTCTCTCTCTCTCTCTCTCTCTCTCTCTCTCTCTCTCTCTCTCTCTCTCTCTCCTATCTCATAATAATTATGGTACAGGAAACCAAATAGGGCGTCTCTCAGTCTACAGTCGCCCAGCCTACTTACTTGCCGTCGCATAGCCTAAATTAATTTGATGTGGCGTATTTTGATGGGACAAAAGCTTTAACCTCGTATGCAAAAGTTTACAATGCTGATGGTTGAGAGTTCGATCCCCGCCGGGAAGGAAATGGACTATTTAGCTGGAGTATGAGCTTTATCGGGTTACCGAGAGTTTTCTATGGGAAAATTCGCTTTCTCTTTCTCTTTTCTTATATAATAATATTAGAAGCAGTAGCCAATCTAAATTTCTAAAATACAAACTAAATTTCTTGTCCGTCTTCTAGTTAATAGCTATCTCCCTGCATTAATTTACACCACATAGAGTTCTGATTGTGTGTTTGTTGGTTATGTGAGAGCGTGTGTAAATTTATAGACGTTTATGTGTATTATACAGATTACAGATTCAAGTGTCCATTGAAATTTTTATTGCGTAGTCTAACCAACACGGACATTAAAGTCCAAGGCCAATCCCTCAACAAAGTGCATAGCTTCAAATATTTAGGAGCCATTGTATCAGACAATGGGTCCCGACAGGAAGTCCTCTCCAGGATCGCACAAACAACTGCTGCCCTGACAAGGTTGAAGCCCATTTGGAAAGACATGACCATCAGTCTACATTCCAAAGTAAGACTGCTGCGCTCCATTGTCATCTCCATCTTCCTATATGCTTGCGAAGCATTAACCCTCACAGCAGATCTACAACGAAGAATACAAAGCATGGAGATGAGGTGCTACAGAAGACTTCTGGGCATTTCCTATACCCAACACATCACCAACGACGAAGTCCGACAGACCATCACACAAGCCATTGGACAACACGATGACCTGCTAACAGTGGTGAAGAAACGGAAACTCCGATGGTATGGCCACGTCACCATATCAGAGACCATTCTGCAAGGCACAGCGCAAGGAGGTAGAAGAAGAGGGAGACCGAAAAAGAGGTGGGATGACAACATTCGAGAATGGACTGGTTTGACACTGAGCGAAGCCATCAGGGCTGCTGAGGACAGAGAAAGATGGAGTATGCTGGTTAAACGATCATCTGTGGTGCCCCTACGACCTCCGGGTTATGTGACAGGATAGGATAGGATAGTATAGTCTTGCAATAATAGATATGCCCTCCTAATTTACACGTCTGCAGTTGGTGAAATGTTGTAGTAATGTTAGTTCTTTTGGTTGCAGTTCAACTCTAAATGATTAGATTTGACTGTATGTTTGTAGGTATGTTAAGTCCAAAATCTACCCGAACAGACGTTAAAATAAAATCGCCGCTCATTGAGTTTGTTTTTTTAAAAGTTGATTTTGTTGTTGTTGTTGTTGTTGTTTAAGAAAGGCGCGTTTATAGCATCCAATAGTACGTTAGTATTAATAATATAGTAAGGAACTTATTAACTCGTACTTGGTCTGTAGGTGACAATGCCTCGTTATTCAGATGACTTTCTTTCCGCAAGCAGCGGCCTGGAATATTGATCATATAATAGCTGCTTATGATTGCCTCGAGTACGAGGAAGTCAAGTAGTCTTTCTTCACAAAGAAACCCGTCCATAATGAGAGGCCCAAGATTTGATGTCCCCACAAGTAGGGGCTTAGTATCAAGAAAGGATAACCAACCGGAAGTAGAGGAAGGAGGGCGAAGGCGAACGTGTTTGCGTGTGGTGGCGGTATTGTTGTTGATGTTGTTGTTCTTTTTGTGATAGTGTTGGCGGTGGTGGAGTTGGCGGTGGTGGTGGTGGTGGTGGACGTGGAGGTGGGGGTGGTCCGTTGATAGTGATGATACTTTATGGTGTGATGGTGTAAGTGTACGTGCATGCTGTTCGTTGTGATGATGATGATGATGATGATGATGATGATGATGATGATGATGATGATGATGATGGTTTTGCTGCCGCTGCTGCTGCTGCTGCTGATGATGATGGTTTTAATGCCGCGGCTGCAGTTGATCATGACGACGGCGATGGCATTGTGATAATGATAACGATGATGTTAATGATGTTGGTATTATTGCTGCTATTGAAGAAGAAGAAGAAGAAGAAGAAGAAGAAGAAGAAGAAGAAGAAGAAGAAGAAGAAGAGGAGGATGAGGATGGTGATGATGATGATGATGATGATGATGATGATGATGATGATGATGATGATGATGATGATGATGATGATGATGATGATGATGATGATGATGATGATGATATGGCTGCTGTTGCTGATGATAATGGTGATGCTGGTGCTACTGCAGTAAATAACTATCATCGACTTCAACTTTCCGCAGCTTGTCTGCGAGAGTGCAGGTTTTAAAAACTGATCATTGTACCCTAAAGCACCTTAACAATTTTATAGTGGGGTAACCTTGGCGCAGCATATTATTCATATTGAGCCCGAGATGAATAGTCTGCTTCTTCTTGTAGGACACTACTGTATTGAGCAGAGTCAGCGTATGATGAAAGGTTATACTTTACCCTAGTCTCCTCCCTCCCACCTCCTCCCCCCCTCCCTTCCACCAAAAACAAATAAGGACAAGGGAGAATGAACCTAGTGTTTGTTGGGTATATTTGTGTAGCTGGCACTCACATATGGCTGGGAGGGGCCGGGTAGCTCAGTTGGTAAGAGCGTCTTGCTAGTAACCGAAAGGTCGCTGGTTCGAATCCCGGATTGGTCAACGTGTGATCATATTATTTTCCCCTTTACCAACAACTGGCCCGCTGGTGTCAGTATAAATCGGTCCAGTAGTCACCTATATGCGAAAGTGTCGTGTGACTATAATCTACAAACAAACAAACAAACCTATGGCGTACGAACAGGGTCAAACGCGCGATGAAAAGTAGCGATGCTTTGCATCGATACTTTTTGAAAAGTATCTCTACTTTGCATCGCTCCGTTACGAAAGGATCGATCCTTTTCATCGCGCATTTCCGAGTTCTTCCGAATACACAGTATGCAAATTTTCCAAAAGTTTGATCGGAACTAAAGCGGAACCCAAAACAGGCAATCGCGCCAATCTGCTTACTTTCCTTTCGTTTTGCGTTACTTGAGGCCGGAAGATGGATGTTATTTTTTTATTAACTAATAGTAATTCTTATATTTAGCTATTTGGAAAAATTAGAGTTATTAATTAATTTGCTCTGCAAAGGACAATTGGAACTGCGGAATGTTACATAATACATGTATATTATTTCATTAGCTTGACCGATTTCAGTTTTGCAGAAACAGTGTGTTTCGCCTCGGTAAACTTCGGAACTGCGCGATGAAACTGCTCGAGCTAAAGTATCGATGCAAATTATCGATACTTTTTAAAAAGTATCGATGCTACTTTTCAGAAAGCATCGATACTTTCGCAAAATTGGCGTTCCATTTGAGAAAATGTGCGATCCTTTTGAGAAAAGTAGCGATACTTTCCTAAACGGATGGATCCTTATGAGAATAGTATCGATGCAAAGCATCACTATTTTTCATCGCGCGTTTGACCCTGTTCGTACGCCATACTCACCCGTCTAGACACATCAACGTTAGAATATTTAAAGTCCATGCCATGGAGTGCATGCGTGCACAGACTAGCCCTCGAATCATATTCTCAAACGAAAAAGGAATTATTTCAATTCCCAGCAGTTGCCTTGCTTCAGCACCCCCCACTCTGGCACCACCATCCTCCCCACCATGTTGTGTCATCGCACAGTGTCTCCACGCAGCACCACCAAACCAAGAAAGCGGCTGGATGGGTGTGGGTGTGGGTGTGGGTGATGGAGAGGGAGTGAAAGGGGGGGGGGGGAATTTCCTCTTCAGAAGACAATAAGGAAGTAATGGCATAACATTAGCTATAGGGTCTGATACAATCACCAAGTTGCATAAAAATAATTTACTCTGGACATTCCGAAAGGTAGACTTGGTTTATTTACACTAGTTCAAGTATACAACCTCTATGACCGACGGAGAACGTGTATTGTATGTTACATTGAGCGGAGATAAGGGTTGTGAAGGGATAGGGTAAGAGAGAGAGCTAATGTGTGTGTGTGTGTGTGTGTGTGTGTGTGTGTGTGTGTGTGTGTGTGTGTTTGTTTGTGCGATAGAAACAGAGAGAGAGAGAGAGGTGTGAAGGAAGGGTGTTGAAAAGAGTTCTTTACAGCTCAAAGTCCTTACGGTGAAGATCTACAGGGACACGATTAACGTGATGGAAGTAGACAAGTTGCACATCTGCTGTTAGCTTTCGCACCATGAAATAGGCCTATAATATTATATGAATGTTTCTTATGTGGCGCTTTTCCCAGGTCAACACGCCCTACCGAGAATTCCCTCGAACTCTACATCGTGTGAGAGACCAGAGAATTGCTAAGTCAGATTTAACAACATGGTATATGAGTCGTGCTTGGGTTTCGCTACCATAATGACTGGTCTCAATGTAAGACGGAACGTGACAAAAGAGGATCACAGTTACTTTTAATTATGGACATTTGAAACTAACATTAGTCGATGTCTAGAGATTCAGATTTTGGGCCCAGTCGCCTGAAGACGAGACTTTTAAGTGGCACAGAGACAGAGAATCTTCTGGTAATTTTCTACTCGTGTGTCAGAGAGAGAATTTACATTCATCTCTTCGCTTTGAAACTAACGACATGCTTCAGGTTTGTTCCCCACAGGGTTAAAACACGGGACTGTAAGTGACACAAAAGATCGGGAATCTTCTAGGTCTGTGTCTGGTCTGGAGAGTGAGAGGGAATTACATTTACCATTATATTTAATTTAACATCTATTCACAGCTGTGATTTTAGACAAATGATTAGATTATAAAGTAATTAGCATGAAATAATAATAATTAGAATAACATTAATTAAAATGAGCAAAAGTATCTAACAAAAACATAGTAGTTACTGTTTGAATGAATATTGAGATTCGAACCTGGGTCATCGGTGTTCCAGGCGAACGCTCTACCCCTTGAGCTACGGCAGTGGGACTAGTTACTGTTTATGTATGATACATTATGAGGAAGAAAGCAATATGACAGACATACAAGCTTGAAAATGTAATTATTAAAAAATAATTGAGAAATAATTAAATACTAGACTATATTTATATGTATGATAGTATAAGAATATAGAATATAAATTTTCAACTTCAATTTCCTACACAGAGTACTCTGCTAAAACATGTGTTAAAATCTAGGCTAAAACATGTGTTAAAATCTAGGTTTAAGTTCCACGCACAGATCGTTTTTTAAATAGTCATCATATATTTTCTACATTAAATGGTCTCTTGTTTTTGTTGTTTGTATTTTTTAAAATAGAAATAACAATGATCACCTGTTCTAAACTTGCTGCCACCACTCTTTAAATACCATACTTTTATAGAGAAAAAAATACCGAGAATCTTCTACTTCTAGAAATGTGTTTGTCAAGTCGGCATTTTCAAAAAGAGAAAGAGAGAGAGAGAGAGAGAGAGAGAGAGAGAGAGAGAGAGAGAGAGAGAGAGAGTGTGTCAGTTATGTTATGTTATGTTTATCAGTTTATAGTCCCCTCTCTTCCCGTTAGGATTTTCAGAGAGGAGACTCTGATACAATTGTCAAGAGAGTGTGTCAACATTTGTCAGTTCCCGTAGAACATCAACGATGACCTCAGATTTTCTACTCACTGTTTAAAATACGAGACTTAAGTGTCTGAGTGAGAAAAGAGATTTCATTTATGGTGGAAAATAGAATGTTGTTTTCGAAAACCACAAAATAGCGTTAGACAATCTCAGAAAACTGATACATGATATTTTAAATATGAACACTTTTATTAATTTTTTAGGCACGTCAGAGAATCTGGTATGTTTTCTTTGGTCTCATGCTTTGGATATTTCTATCCCAAAAGCTTAAATGCGAGACCTTAAGTGGTTATAGAGAATATTGTACTATAATATTGTAAATTCCTCATGTTATAATTTTTTTAAATCTTTATCTTTATCTATCTTAACTCACAGTCTTTTCTTGTTGACTTGAGGTTCTGATTGGGTTCAAGATTTTACCTCCGATATTCTCCACCTGCTTGAATTTGAGTCTTAAATTGATTAAAGATCATCTTCCCAATTTCTTGACTACGACAAACACCTGCAGGACATGAAAGGGATAAAAGTTTGATTTTGTTTTCAACATTGCACAAAGACTCTTGATGTGAAACTTTAACAAATTTCACCTCCGATTTTCTGCACCTGCCTAATAGCGGGTTTTGTTTTTAAAGAATAAAATATAATCTTCTCAAAATACACAAAGTTTGCTGTCAAAGCTAGACGCCTGCCTGGAATGGATACTTTTAGCGTGAAAGTGATAAAAAAAATTATATCAAGAGCTGCTCAAGGCGCTGGACGATACAGGATCTAACTCAAGCCGCCCGAGGCGCCAACTTGCAGCCTTTTGGCGCATCGTAATAACGCTCCAGACAACTGAGCACAATCCTGGGCAGCCAGGGATGGGGGAGAAGGACCTAGGTGCATGATTGATGGGTGTGTTCTTGTCACCGGCACTCACCCGTCTAGAACATGAGCGTGTTACACTCGATCGATGATGGTGTTTTTCTATCAGTATCTGATTCAGCCCCGATGCTTGAAATCCTGATAGGTGTAACTGATTCGTTTATCCACGCAGCCTGCTCACTCAGCAGCAACAAGGCAAAGTCTTCGTATGAAGTTTTCCACTTTTATTCAGCACACATCAACAACTGCATACAATCACCTTTTCACTCTCAACTTTTTACTTTCCAACTCACTATCAACAACAACCTTTTTGAAACTTATATAGTCTCTTCATACTCCCGAACAATTTAGAACAAATTAGAAATGACGCACTACCACCAATCAAACTAAAGATCGTCATCACTGTCTTACGTCATACATCTCTATACACATTCCCGGAACGTTCTCAAACTTCGACATTTATCAGGAAGTTTCTATCGACAGTAAACACACAGATCTAGAGAATTCTCCAATAATATCGACTAACGAAAATTATCAACGTTATACAAAGCTTCCTCTAACCACAACGCAAACTCAAATAAAAGGTAAATAAACTCTATTATTGAATACTTTGCAAATCGAAACGATTAGATCTATCGTGCGCGTTTCAGACATAATATCGTGCACATTTCACACGCACCATCATGCGCGTTTCAACGTAACAGAGCGTCAGGATCTTTAAAGTCCGTTATGATGGAATGTATGCGACACAGACTACACCTCGGTTTATACTCTCATCCGCAAGGACACAACACAATGCTCCGGCCTGGGCTCGAACCCGGGACCTTCAGATCCGCAAGCCAAAGCTCTACCATTAGGCCACCGTGCCTCACATTTACAGCTCAAGTTCTGCTCAAGGTGCTTGCCGCTACAGGATCTAAATTCCAGCCCATGCATGGTCTAACTCTCTTCACTGCCTGTAAAAACCGTTTTTAATTTACAAAAGAAAACCTTTTTTTTTTTTTTTGGAAAATTCGCACTGACTTTGCTAAAGCGAACATTTTGGATTGCAATCATCTCTCGGATGCAGGCCTATATTACACCTATCTGAACATGAGGCTGTGCCCCTCAAAAGGAGTGTAGCATAGTGGCTCAGTAGAACATGAATGCTCGCACGGCTTGCAGGAGAGCCTGGGTTCCTATCTCGACGGTGAAGAAGATTTGTATTTTCATTACCAGTCGATTTTTTCTGTAATGACTCTTTATTCGGTGTTCACTTCCACCCACTCACCCCGTGTCGCGCACACAACAGGTTAAAATAAACAAACACTGTATACATCTATATGGTCGATCAGCTTAATGGGGGGACTGTTGCGCTTGATACTGCAAGCTGGGCAAGACTTGGGCAGCTTGAGTGAGAAGATTTTGGCCAGCACCTTGACCAGCTGTTTGAGGCGGTCAGTGATAGTATGCTTGTGTGTGTGTGTGCGTGTGTGTGTGTGTGAGGTGTATAATAAAAACAATTTACTCCCATGCGTTCAAAGGACAATTTCACAGTCTCATCAGCTACTACTACTACTACTACTACTACTACTACTACTACTACTACTACTACTACTACTAGATATAAGGCGCTTTCCTAGTAAGGAACAGTTCAACGCGCCCCCTCGTGCATTCACACGCTCATTAAACATTAGCACAATACATATAGAACGGCGTTGGGTGCAGGAGAAATCAAAGAGCGTTGGAGGAGAGGCAGTATTGAACAAAGTGGACACACAAACATTCACACACAAACATGCACACACACAAAAATATATATATATATATATATATATATATATATATATATATATATATATATATATATATATATATATATATATATATATATATATATATATATATATATATATATACACACACACACACACACACACACACACAAACACACGAACTAGCAGAAGCCATATGGAAAAAGCAGTCTGAAGACAGAACGGATTAGAGAAGAAATTGGCTTTGAGATTTGCTTTGAAAATGTAATATATTCGGTATGTTATACTTTCTGGGTGTTGCTAAAATCATGCACAGGTTTTTCTATAATACTTGTCTGTGTCTCGGCAATGACAGCAGGGAATCTCCTACAATTTATTAGCTGTGCTAGAAACTAATGAAGGTCGTTTGTCTGTAGCTAGACCAAGATCACTTGTGTCTGGCAGAACAGTCGTGCTGTTCAACAATGACTGTGAGAGTAACGTCATGTAATTAACGAACCTCTCGGTATGTTTGGATACTCAGTGTGTCGTTTTGTCCTTGAATACTACTACTGTAAATGAGTCTCCGAGTCTAGGCTAATTCCTACTCTCTACACCAGTGGCACTAGGTAGTCTCCGGCCCATGATCCAATTCAGTAGGTAACCGAACTAGGCGAATGAATGTCTCCCAATGGCAAGTATACATTGATTGATTGATTGATTGATTGATTGTTGCTTTAGGTCCAGCGGACTCTTCCGAGCCAAATCAGGACCGGACAACCCCCGATCCGCATAAAAGATCTGCTGAAACAACCCTAGTGGGAAAATTGAATGCCCTCCACCGGCCAGTCACTTTACAATAAAGACATCCCACGCAGGGGACGGCTGAGGCTTTACCCCAACTACTCGAACCCCCGGTTACAAAAACAAAATAGAATACAAACATCATTATAAATTATCAACAAAACATATACATATAAAATGCCTATATTGCTAAATAATAACATCATAGGAAGCCCTAGTGACCACCCGGCAGAAAGCGTCCAACACTCCCAAGCTGATCCAACAGACCTCATACACAAACAAGGAGTCTTGTCCAGGAAGAGTTTTCAAGAAAAAAGGTAGGTCATTGATCTAGCGAAGAAGAAGATAGTATAGCAGAGTGATAGGACAGAGCAGGAATGGGAAAGAGTAAATGAGGAAGACAGCGACAGTGGGAATTTAAAGCACTAAATTTCCAGAAAGTGGGGACACTATTTATACTGAAACCCCCGGCACTCCAACGGGGGTATTGTTGCCGCAGTGAATCGGACATGCCTATAAAGGCAAGACAGGTTTTCAACTGGGGCTTTCACTTTTCCCTTTATAGGTTAGAACAATCTACAGAGGCAAGATTGTTCATGACCCCAAGGGGTTGGCAAGTATACAAAGAAGCGAGGAACATTTACACACTCACATACCTCTAAGCTTACACACACACACACACACACACACACACCCTCACACACACACACATACACAAACACACAAGAGAGAGAGAGAAAGATGATGATGATGATGATGATGATGATGATGATGATGATGATGATGATGATGATGATGATGATGATGATGATGACAACGACAACTATGATGATGATAAAAATAATGACGACAACGACGACTATGATGAATTTTGGTGCTGCTGTTTCTGCTTCTGCTTCTGCTTTCACTTCTGCTTCTGCTTCTGCTTCTAATGAGGAGGAGGAGAAGGAGGAGGAGGAGGAGGAGGAGGAGGATAATGATGACACCGCTGCTGATGGAGATGATCCTCAACATCAACACCAACAAATATAATTTGTAATCATCAATCCAATCTCGTTATCAAGGTGATATGCATCCAGTTCTGGCAAAGAGAGCTCATGAGGCTTTTTTAATTAACTGCGGAACTTTCACCTTTATCGTGTGGACCCATGTGAAAAAGATATTACATGTTCTTTCGTACGGGCTTTGGGAATGAACTGTTTGAGCGGCACCTTCGTTTAGCCAAAAGACACAATCAATGTGTATAAAGATCCGGTGCATTATGCTAATGAATGGCACACGCTGCTCTCAGAGCATCGTTTCCTTGTAATCTCCCTTGTAGTCATGGACATTGGCCACGCTGTTATGGACCCCGGCCCTCCGTGCTCATTATCGGCTTCTCTGAAAACAGAATTCAAAGTTCTGAGCCCAGTATGTAATTAGCTGGTTCATATTTCAACTTAGCGTAGATTCGTTTCAAAACTAATAGGTCACTGCTCGTAGTCGCGTCGTGCAAGGAGGTAGAAGAAGAGGGAGACCGAAAAAGAGGTGGGAGGACAACATTCAAGAGAGGATTGGCTTGACGCTGAGCTGAGCGAAGCCATGAGGGTTGCTGAGGACAGAGAAAGATGGAGTACGCTGGTTAAACGATCATCTGTGGTGCCCCTACGACCTCCGAGTTACGGGATAGGATAGGATAGGATAGGATAGGTAGATTCGTTTCAAAACTAATAGGTCACTGCTCGTACTCGCGTGCCTAAAGGTATTTAGCTAAAATATACAATAACATTTTAATGCAATTTATATTGAAGTACTTCGCTAGATTTAATTATCCTATCCTATCCTGTCCCATAACCCGAAGGTCGTAGGGGCACCACAGATGATCGCTTAACCAGCATACTCCATCTTTCTCTGTCCTCAGCAGCCCTCATGGCTTCGCTCAGTGTCAAACCAGTCCATTCTCGAATGTTGTCCTCCCACCTCTTTTTCGGTCTCCCCCTCCCTCTACCTCCTTGCACTGTGCCTTGCAGAATGGTCTTTGCAAGGCCTGATGATCTGGTGACGTGGCCATACCATCGGAGTTTCCGTTTCTTCACCACTGTGAGCAGGTCATCGTGTTGTCCAATGGCTTGTGTGATGGTCTGTCGGACTTCAATGTTGGTGATGTGTTGGGTATAGGAAATGCACAGAAGTCTTCTGTAGCACCTCATCTCCATGCTTTGTATTCTTCGTTGGAGATCTGCTGTGAGGGTCCATGCTTCGCAAGCATATAGGAAGATGGAGATGACCAGAGAGCGCAGCAGTCTTACTTTGGAATGTAGACTGATGGTTCTGTCTTTCCAAATGGGCTTCAACCTTGTCAGGGCAGCAGTTGTTTGTGCGATCCTGGAGAGAGATTTAATTATTAAATAAAAAAATAATACTAAGACAATATGAACATTTCAAATACAATGTTGGAGAGCCTGAGGTGTTGTTTTTCGTTTTAATTTAAATCTAGAAAATCCGTACAGTAAGTATTTAATAATCTAATCATTTTTTTGTCTTCATCACTTGGTTGGGTAATAGACAATAAATTAATAACACACACACACACACAAACACACACACACATTTTTGTAGAAACGACGTTGTGATGACTGTCATAAAACTCTACATACATTATTTTGACACACTTACCATCATTTTGACATTATTTTGACATTTTGCCATTTTTTGAAGCTATCCCTAACCCTAACCCTTTCCCAAACCCTAACCCTAACCGTTAACGTAACCCTAAGCCTAACACAGCCCTAACCCTAACGGAACACTATTTTGACGTCAAAATAACGGGGCCGTCAAAAAGAAAGTACGTAGAGTTTCAAGTGTATGTCAGAGAAACGTCGTTTCTACCTAGCCACAAACACACAAACACACACAAACACATTTTTGGGGGACAATCAGAGTTATTGTGATCGGTGTCACGAAGAGAGGGGTTGGGGGATGGGGGTAAGCTCTTAATCTCTAGCGCTGTATTACCTCCTTTGATAGGTTAATGGTGCGATGACATTCAAGAGATTAATGCTGGGCCAACTTAATAGACAGACAGGGTAAAGACGAGAGGGAGAGTAAGGCTACACTAGTTAAGAAATTCACATTCAAAGGCCAGTCAGGGTAATTGCAATTTCTATAACTATTTACTTTTAATAATTCAAAGTGGGGAGTGTAGGTCAAATTATTCTAACGTGAGTCATTGGCAAAGCGTCTCTCAGTAAGGAGTAGTTCGGTGATATTCTGGGTAGTCAATATTTGGGGTACTAGAGCGACTGTAGACTGATTTCATCACAGGGCTAGAGTGTATCTGTATGGTTTCCAGAGTCTCTCTGATAATCTGGCGAGTGGGGGATTCTCGGAGGCTAGGCACTTAGCTCTGTACTGCAGTGCGGCGATGGGTCCAGGATACTCTGGTTGGCTTGCTGGCCACGGTCGATAGCGTGGGTGCGAAGATGCAGGTCAGTGGTCACGCGATGACGCATAGGCCACGAGTGATTGTCTTGTGATGGTACAGGCCTAGAAATCGGCTTTCGTAGCTAGCCGTCTAGAAAATGGCGAAGTCCCAAATCACGCTTCTCATTGACCTCCTGGGTTGACAGGGGCCTGCAGCGGGTCAGCGACTGGGAGATGATACAAGGCCGGGGTGATTCGCCCGGTACAGGAACCCGTCTGTAATGTAATACAGACGCTGTATCAGCGGGGGATAGGGATAGTGTGGATTCAGGGCCTGTGGTATAATAGCCCTTCTCAGAATTCAAATTTGGTTGACCGGTCAAGGGTTGAGCCAGTGCATATACCAACAGTCAAACAATGCAACTAGATTTGCTGGGCCAAAGTGGGGTTTATTGGCAGCCGCTAGTATAAGATACATTCGGCGCATTAGGATGGGGTTGGCAACAGGGCAAATATTTATACATTGGGAGCATGGTGGAAGGCAAATGGAGGGGTACAGGGCAAAGGGGTTGTAGGTCTGGGCTGTACTGGGGACTTAAATCTATGTGGAGGGACAGCATGGCATGGGGTATTTACACATGGGGCTAACGGAGCATACAAGCATAAATCCAAACATGTCATGGGTCATATACAAGGTAAAAATATGTGCAAGGGATAAATACAAGTCACAGCAACACATCAAGGCAAAACTATAAACATGAACATACATATCGACAGGACGCATGAACATGATGGGCGAACGACGGGTGATGGGTCTGCTATATGACAAAGAGTAAGTTCCCTCTCTTACCTTGACTTAGACGGGTGGAAGCACAAGGGTACTGTCGAAGCTCAGAGGTCACTCGGTGGTGGAGACGTGTCTTCGGACAGGTTGTGACTTCGAGGCAGGAATGCTTGGGTCTGACACTATGCCAGGTTTTGTGGCAGGCTTTAAGGCGATGCCCCGGGGGGCGGGGCTTAAGAGACTGGGCGAGCGGGCCTGCTAGTGATGGCTGGTTAAGGAGAAATGATGGCTGGCTGAGCGTGGGTGTGGAATGCTTGCAGCCTAGCTCAGAGGTGAGATTGCACGCCTTGTCACAATCGGGGTGGCGATGTTGATGGTGAAGGAAAAGGTAGCAGTAACTAATGATAATAAAGAAGATGATGATGATGATGATGATAATGATGATGATGAGGAGGAGGATGATGAGGATGATGATGAAGAAGAAGATTAAGATGATGATGACGATGATGATGACGAAGATGATGATGATGATGATTATGAAGAAGAAGAAGAAGAAGAAGAAGAAGAAGAAGAAGAAGAAGAAGAAGAAGAAGATGATGATGATGATGATGATGATGATGATGATGATGATGATGATGATGATGATGATGGTCAATTGTTGTGCGTGTGACTTAAGCTTAAGTTTACACGAAGAGTGGGAGTGTAACCTTAATCTTACTTTTTTTTTTTAAAACTAGTAAGCTTACATTTAGTTCTCTAGAGTAAATGTTTTCAAAGAAAAATGCCTGGACAGCAACACAGATTTGATGAAAAATCTATACGATTAAACGGATTTGAAGAAAGTCTGTAAAAAGATTTCGTGCATATTATGAAACCCGCTATAAGCAATCTGCTCTCGTAGACAGTGTCGGAACTGGTGGAAAATTTACGCTATACATAGACATTACTGTATAGGTGTGTAACCAATCAACGTTGGCTTTTAAAATGTTGGTCCATGTGGATAGCTTTTGTTATTTGTGAAGAATACAATGAGTTTCGACGATACAATTGAAGCTAAGTGACTTTTAAAAAACAATTATTGAGGTAGGTGGAAGGTGGAGTGAGGCACAGAAGGTGTTGTTTTGTTTTTGTTTCTGTTTTTAAATCAGTTTCTGTTCAGATTTATTCATAAAGCAAGAAGAATGTTCATGCAAAGAATGTAATGGCGTTTAGTGGGTTTTTATCACAGCCATTTAAACTTGAAAGACGTTTTATCATGCCTCTGTACAGTACAAAAACCTTCCGTATTTAATCTTGAGTGGGTAACTGGAAAAAATGGACAGCAATGGAGACCTAGCCTCATTATAGCGCTTGTTAGTTTGTAACACGCAAAGACTAACCCTTTTGTTCATCAATTTTTAACAGATTATGATGGATGTTTTGAAATTATCGTCAGCCGCACCTACGAAAAAAAAGTAGTGTTGAAGATTGTCTGCCTTCCATGAAGGCTGATACACGCTATTGTCCGTCTGTCTGTCTGTTTGTCTGTCTAGCTTTCCCTTTCTCAGTCCCTCTCGCTTGCTTTCTCTATCCCTCCCCCTCCCCCACATACACACAAACACTTATTACTAATCCTATCCTATCCTATCCTGTCCCGTAACCCGGAGGTCGTAGGGGCACCACAGATGATCGTTTAACCAGCATACTCCATCTTTCTCTGTCCTCAGCAGCCCTGATGGCTTCGCTCAGTGTCAAACCAGTCCATTCTCGAATGTTGTCCTCCCATCTATTTTTAGGTCTCCCTTTTCTTCTACCTCCTTGCTTTGTGCCTGGCAGAATGGTCTTTGCGAGGCCTGATGATCTGGTGACGTGGCCATACCATCGGAGTTTCCGTTTCTTCACCACTGTGAGCAGGTCATCGTGTTGTCCAATGGCTTGTGTGATGGTCTGTCGGACTTCGTCGTTGGTGATGTGTTGGGTATAGGAAATGCCCAGAAATCTTGGCCAACCTTGGCATTCCAGTCGCCTTGCACTATGACTATGTCCTTCTTCGGCACTTGGTCAAGGACCGCCTGTAGATTTTCATAAAAATCCTCCACTTCGCTGTCGTCATAGTCTGATGTTGGGGCATAGGCCTGGATGATGGTGATGTTGAAAGGGGCTGCTCTCACACGGATGGTAATGAGTCTACTGGAGACTGGGCGGCAACCCATGATAGTGGCTAGAATGTTCTTTTGGACCAAGAATCCAACGCCGTGTTCGTGCCTGTCATCTCTACCGCTGAAATAGCTTGTAGCCTTTGTCGGTCGTTGTTTCACCTTGGCCTTTCCAGCGCAGTTCGCTGATACCTAGAACCTTCCATCGATAGTGGTCCAGCTCATGGGCCAGTTCTTCTAATTTTCCTTCCGCAGTTAGAGTCCTGACATTCCAGGTTCCTATGACGATGTTGTTTCTCGTGCGGATCTTGCTAATTTGTCCATCAGTAGCATACCTATCACCTCCGTCCTGGTGGCCAACGGAAGGCGCCGTCCTTGTGCCGGGCGAATGGAATTAGTGGATAGTTTCATCATGTAGTGTGTCTTGGGCAAAAAGACCTGGCGGTGCCCAATCCTCTCCAGGCTGTTGGCCACAGCCGAAATCCACGAAAACAGTGTGGCTCGCCTTGGCCCTGAGCACGTGGTCGTTGAACCTGTAGTAACGTGAGGTTCCTCCGCCCTGGCCGGTGACTTCTGTGTAGAAGACTTTCGCCCAGTGATGCCGTGCTAACATCACCCCTGTTAGTCGCCTCTTACGACACGCCGGGAAACGTTGGGTCTATTCTATTTAATGCCCGAACCCACAGAGCAAATCATCATCATCATCATCATCATCATCATCATCATCATCATCATCATCATCATCATCATCATCATCATCATCATCATCATTATTATCATTATCACCATCATCATCATCATCATCATCGCCATCATCATCATCGTCGTGGTCATCATTCTGAAGCGGATGCTAGTGTTTTTCTTGCCTGTTATTGTTCTCTTGTCTTCTTTATATTTAAGGTGGTTATTTATTAACATTGGTAATAAGAAGTTGTTTTTTTTTTTTTTTAAAAGCAACTGTTAGTATGGTAGGCGGAGTGATGTATAATTTGTAGTTATCGATTATTATTATTATTATTATTATTATTATTATTATTATTATTATTATTATTATTATTATTATTATTATTATTATTATTATTATTATTATTATTGTTTTTGATTACTGTCGTTTTCATGGATAGAAGTAGTTATTGCTTTTGATTACTGTCGTTTTCATGGATAGAAGTAGTACATGTTTTCTATTACTGTCGTTTTGATGGATAGAAGTAGTACAAGTCATGTTTTCTATTACTGTTGTTTTGATGGATAGAAGGAGTACAAGTCATGTTTTCTATTACTGTTGTTTTGATGGATAGAAGTAGTACAAGTCATGTTTTCTATTACTGTTGTTTTGATGGATAGAAGTAGTACAAGTCATGTTTTCTATTACTGTTGTTTTGATGGATAGAAGTAGTACAAGTCATGTTTTCTATTACTGTTGTTTTGATGGATAGAAGTAGTACAAGTCATGTTTTCTATTACTGTTGTTTTGATGGATAGAAGTAGTACAAGCCATGTTTTCTATTACTGTTGTTTTGATGGATAGAAGTAGGTATGGATAGAAGTATGTACGAGCAAACACGAATGACAATTTTAATACGGAATTGGGCCCATGATCTTTGCCTGGTGGCCGTGGCTTGAAAAGGTTATGGGATGGGGTGGAAAGTGTGCGGGAGAGGAAGGGAGAGAGGCTGAATGCTCGGGTTTGGTTTTAGTTCCGGTGGGAGCTGAGATGAATGTTTAAATGGTAATTTGGTGCTACTTTTATGAACTGATGTTTTTATTATATACTGACTGTTTTGGGTGTGAGAGTGACTGTTGTTGATTATTAAGTTGTACATGTACTGTACACTGCGAAATAGTTTTCCTTGCTGTTTGTTGGGACAATAAAGATTCTAATTCTGATACTGATTCAAGAAACAGGCAGGGTCTCTAACTCCATTAGTTATTACTGCAGTCGTAAATATCCCAAACAACCCATTATCATATAGCTACGTGCTTGTCCGACTGCTAGTAAGCTAAATCAGAAAGGGTCTATAACGCATTATTATAGATTCGTGCTTGTCCGCTTGCTAGTAAATAAATTAGGTAGGGTCTATAACCTATCATATATGGAGATCACAGACCTGTCACAAGGAGCACGGAGGAAATAGCTGCAAGATGCTGCGGGCAAATTTCCCTGCGATCGATTAATCCACAGTCTAAATTCGCGACCCGAAAAACTACACACAAGCTCTGGCAGTCTGATTGGGCTTTCTTGCTTGTTAGACTTTCGTAGATCTATTTACTTACGTCTCTTTTTTTTCCTCCTATCTTTCAGCTTGGGAATTATTTTGCTTGTCATTCATATATGGGTTTGAAGTTCGGGTCGCTTTCTTATTTTATGTGCACGAGCCGTAGTTCAATGACAATCAGTGTAAGGTGGGCAAGAACTCACCAAGCCCTCGTAACTTTAGCAAACAATCCCTGACCTCTACACACTGAAATAACCATCTGATTCATTGAAGCAGTAAGGTGACAACTGACCAATAGCGTTTTATCTACTCACAGCCTCACTACAGTATTTGTCGTGTGTGCAGGGTATCTCAGTTGGTAGAGCGTCTTACTAGGAACCGAAAGGTACCTGGTTCGAATCCCGGATTGGCCAACATGTGACCATATTATTTTCACCTTACCATCTACTGGTTCGCTGGTGTCAGAATAATGTGACCAGTAGTCGCCTATATGCTTCGGTGTCGTATGACTATAATCTACAGTTACAGTATCTGATTTTTCTATTATGAAAGTAGAGTGTGTAAGTGCGTGTGCGTGTGTGCAAGTTTGTTTGTGTGCGTGCGTTGTGTGCGTTTGCGAGCGCGTGTTTGTGTGTGAATGTTTGTGTATGAACGCGCGCGTGCGTGTGTATGTTTTTGTGCGCGTTTTCGTGTTTAATAAGGCAAAAAAAGCAGACAAAACAACAACATTATCAACAGGTAATAGCGAACTTGGGTTGAGCTATTACTGATTATCGTCTTCCGTTTCCCTATCATTATATTAAAGCCGTGAACTGCAGAAAAGAAGGAAAAACAGATAAAAACAGCTAAAGTAAAGATCACTGACTTTAAGAAAGGGTGCAGTGCGCGTGAAGTAAAGATCACTGACTTTAAGAAAGGGTGCTGTGCGCGTCATTTAAAGGGATTTTAACTCTTCAGAAACGACTTTGGTGGGTTCAAGCGTATAGCCAAACTATAGTGTAAACGCTTACTTCTTTTCTTAAGAACCGCACGTGGGCCACCGTATCACTCACGCAAATACCGGAATTTCCACTCCTACGTCACAAACCCTGAAAGTCAATCGTGGTCTGATAGAAACTGATCCATTTACCTTTTGTAATCACTGTCTGTTACGTTGAAACGCGAACGAAAGTATGTCGGAAGCGTGTACGATAGATCTAATCGTTTCGATTTGCAAAGTATTCAATAATGGAGTTTATTTACCTTTGATTTGAGTTTGCATTGTTGTTAGGAGAGGCTTTGTATAACGTTGATAATTTTCGTTGGTCGATATTGTCGGAGAATACTCTGGATTTCCTTGTTTACCATCGATCGAAGGTTCGGGACGATTGTCGAAGTAAGAGAAGGTTCGGGGTATGTGTGGAGAGATGAATGACGTAAGTCAGTGATGACGATCTTTTATTCGATTGGTGGCAGTGCGTCATTTCTACGGTATTCGAAATCTTTCCGGAAAAGAGAGAGATTATAAAATTGTGTGCCGCACTGTTGTTGGGAGATAGTAAAGTTGTTGATAGTGATTTGGAGAGTTGCTGTGAAAGTTGTTGAGTTGAGTTGAGAATTGTATGCAGTTGTTGATGTGTGCTGAATAAAAGTGGAAAACTTCATACGTCGACTTTGTGACTTGTATGCTGTTTGGACGGGTTGCGTGAATAAACGAATCTGAGTTACACCTTATCAGGAATTCAGCATTGGGGCTGAATCGGATACTGATAAAGGAAAACACCAACATCGAACTGAGTGTAACATTTTGGGGGTCAAGCCGCGATTCACGCCATAGCCAAGGGTTCAACTGCTACAACAAGCGAGTCAACGTTACGAGAGGCAGTCATCGAGGGTAGCCGCCAACGAGTTGCGTCGAGAGGGGCCAACATACTGGGACTACATCACCGATAGGTTCGGGTTGACTGCAAGGGCATGTAGTCGCCGAAGAGTTGCTTCGTGAGCGAACAACAGAGCGGGACTACGTAGCTGCCGCAGGACTACGTCGAGGGACAGTCTCGGAGCTACATCGCCAGTGTTACAGCGAGCGTCGAGCGGACGCCGCGTCTACTTCAGCACAGGAGCGTATACATCAACACCAGCGTGGTGCAGCGTCGCATACGACGAGGACAGCGGGGCCTGCGTCAGCGAAAGCGACTAGTGACAAGCATCAGCGCTACTGCAGAAAGCGTGCTGTTCTAGAACAGTCTAGAAAGGTACAGCACAGTCAAGAACTTTCCAGAAAAAGAACTCTACAGTCAAGAACTTTCCAGAAAAGAACTTTCCAGAAGCATCAAGATGGCTGACTTCTGGCAGAAAGGGGTTGAACTGAATCTAAAAGGCAAGCAGCTGACGGAGTACGTCAAGTCTCAGGAGAGAATACGAGAAAGAGAATTGGAAGAGAAGCGTCTAGAAAAAGAAATAGAACTAGAACAGAAGCGTCTAGAAGTAGAAGAGCAGCGTCGCCGTGAAGAACGAGAATTAGAAGAGCAGCGTCGCCGTGAAGAAAGAGAATTTGAACTGAAGCGTCTGGAAATTGAACAGCAGCGGCAAGAAAGAGAAGATGAGCGCAGGCGTGAGGAAAGAGAAGCTGATCGTCAGTACCAGCTAGAGTTGGCGCGTATCCAGAACAATCAGCATGCGCCACAAGTCACCAACGACCATACGGCTCCAAAATTGCCAGCTTTCGTCGACGGGAAGGACCAGATCGACAGCTATCTGGCGAGATTCGAAAGGTTCGCCGAAAGCTCCAACTGGCAACCTCGAGACTGGGCGATTCGACTAAGTGCACTTCTGACAGGGCAAGCGCTCGAAGTTTACACCAGACTGTCGAATGATGACGCCAAAAACTACGACGTCTTGAAAGAGGCCCTATTACAGTGCTACAACTTTACAGAGAAGGGCTACCGTAAACGCTTCCGTGAATGCCGGCCTAAGTCAGACGAGACGCCAAAGCAGTTTGTGGAGCGCCTGTCGTCATATCTACACAAGTGGGTGGAGTTATCAGGCGAAATGAAGTCTTACGACAGTCTCCATGACCTGATTGTGAAAGAACAATTTCTCAATGCCTGTCACAAGGACCTAGCGACCCACTTAGAAGAACAAAAGCTGCAGACGCTTAAAGATGTGACTGAGGCTGCTGAAAGATATCTCATCGCTCATGGGAAAACCCTGGGGCCACCCAGCGCGACGAAACCTTTTCAGAAGACTGGAAACCATGTGAACCAGATCCAAGGGAGCCAGACGAGCCAGAGACAGACGGACTCCACGCCTCCTCCCAGGGAAGGGCATTCAAGAGGCTGTTTCATCTGCAACGCTACAGACCACAGAGCTGCCAGCTGCCCTCAAAGCAGAAATAGCGTACAGCGGAGCAGTACGGACAATGCAGCGGTGGGCAACCGACAGAGACGTTTCTCCAATCAACGGCAAACCAGTAGATCTGACCATCAAGTGTGCGGCGGGAGCGTCATTCTTCCGAGTGAGACCAAGCGCACAGCTACTCCTGCGGACGTGCAAGAGTGCATGACCGATGGCCAACTTCTCCTTGTCACGTGACCCGTGCGATTTACGTGGAAAACATAAACACACAGACCTCAAGTACAACTACTCATAAATTTTACAAGACCACACCGTTTTGCTGAGTTTTTTGTTGATGTTTCACTATTTCTGTTCTTTCATACACATATATACAACATGCACATCAATGAGGTGGAATGAATGATGTCAAATGGTATAATGCATGCACATATATATATTGATGCTACAAAGTATTACTTATTACTTATTTATCTTAATATGAACTATTACTTTATCATTTTTCCTCGACGATCCATTCAAGACATAATTAGCATTATGAATCTACTCACAGTTTGTCAGCTCCAGCTTCAACACGTAATAATAAAAGAATGAGTGTTTTCAGTCAGACAGTCAGGTCTTTGCATTTCCTTTCACACGTAGAATAGCTCCTTGTCGTAGATCTTCCGTGGATATGACTTCTCCGTAATGTCAATATGCAAACTCCTTTTAGAGCCCAGCTTCCACTCGTTTATAAAAGTTATAATATGTTGAACCTCAAAGTTGTAGATCTTTATAGTTCAATGTTATTCACACGACAGGTTATTTGTTGATATCAGTAGTAATAGATAGTCTTTAGATAACACCGATGATATCGTTTTGTCGTTACAGAATCTTCATACGAATAGTCATGTCACTGTATTCACACATGTAGATTCACAAAGTTCAGCATTTGGAATGATGTCTTTGAATGAGGTTCATTTCAAATGATCGAGGATCGTAGAATTCATAAAATTGCAAATGTCCATATCGTCCTCGATAAATAGAACTAGATCTTAAACTAAAACTAGAACTGAATCCCAACACTAAAATGAAAAGTAGTAAAAACGTAGTAAAAAATACTTGGAAAGTAGTAAAACACTAAAAACACCTGAAACATATGATACATACGGAAATGATAGTGAGACGCCGCCATTTTCGCGCGATGACGTCAATCAGTCTCACCATCACTTCCGCCTACGCAATCCCCTAACTGCTAACGAAAGTATACATTTTTCTCGTTGCTGAAAAACCGAATGAATAAGCATGCAACCATGCACGAAACGATCGGATTTACGAACCGTACAAATCATTCATTCACTCATTCGCAACTGGAAACTAATGCCACGCCCGCGCGATCATTGCCGACACAAATACCGCCGAAGCCGCATCTCGATCCCTCGTCCTATAGATAATCTATGACTTCACGGACGTTTCCAGCCACGAATTGCACGCAACCGACGAATTACATACCCAAACGGTGTCTGAATAAACTGGCTATGACTCTCCTGCTATTACGGCTGCAGTACGCCTTTCACACAAATAATCTGTAGCATTGAATCGTTGCTTACATCGCCAACCATCTTATCGCTGCTGACAGAATTTGCCAAGATGGAAGTGTAGCTACCTCAGCATACCAAATCTTCCAATGTTCGTGCCTAAATGCTCTTCACAGTTGTCCTATTTGAAACCAACATGTTTCCACATCAACATAGGCTGTGATCCATTTACAACACAACGCTTTTTTAGTGGTAAAAAAGTCGAAAAACCGTTTGTTAGGCCAGCGCCTATTGCACGTGAGTCTCCCTCTTCCAGAGTTTCCTGCAGACTGATTTTCAACCGTGAAAAATTTGCGTTCCTACGCGACAAGGCTTTTCTCTGCAAATCATTGGTCCTCGAATTGACACAATACAAAAATAAAAACAAATGACGAAAGCTCCAAAATGACGCATCTGCTACGTCATTCAATATTTTTGTGTTCGTCTCGGTACTTTACGAAACAGAATAATTATTGAAAACTTTTACCTTCAACAATATCATTTTTAAACAGCGTTATAATATACAGCGTATGAACGTATCTCTATGGAGCTTGTATCGCGACATCAAGCCCCCCCTTTTGAAGCTAAAACTATCAGTTTTAGTTGACCTCATCGTGGTACATGCGACTGAGATAGTCCGCACCCACATTATCATTTCCTTTGATGACTTTCACCACGAAGTCATGCTGTTGCAATTGTAGCGCCCACCTCATCAATCGGCCGTTTTCCGTTCTTGACTTCTTGAGGTAATGCAACGGTTGGTGATCAGTTTCGAGAGTGAATTTTCGACCAAACAGATAAGGTTCGAATTTCTTGATTCCCCACACTGCACCAAGGCATTCCCGTTCAATTGTCGAGTAGTTTCCTTCTGCCTGACTCAGTTTTCTGCTTGCATATGCCACCGGTTGAAGTCCTTCACCGTGGTCTTGCATTAATACTGCTCCAACAGCTCTATCTGATGCATCCGTTCTCAACGTGTACGGGAGTGAGTTGTCCGGCAATAACATAACAGGTTTTGCAGTCAGATGTTCCTTCAGTGTGGAAAAGCTATTTTCTGCCTCTTCCGTCCACACTACCTTGTCAGGTTGCTTCGCTTTGGTCATGTCGGTCAGTGGTGTTGCTATCTTAGCAAAGTTTGGTACAAACTTTCTGTAATAGCCAGCCAAACCCAAAAATGCTCTGACTTCTTTTTTTGTTCTTGGTCTTGTTGCTTGTTGCAATTTCTTGATTTTATCATCTTCCGGTTTGATTTTCCCTTTTCCAATTTGATGTCCTAGATATTCAAGTTCATCAAACCCGATGAAACACTTGGAAGGTTTTGCCGTCAAGTTTACTTCCTCTAAGCGCTTTAGCACTGTTTCCAATGCTTCCAGATGTTGTTCCCATGTCTCTGTTGCAATCAGGATGTCATCCATGAAATTATCAACATCTTCTCTGTTCAGGGGTCCTAGCAGTTTTCTCATCATCCTTGAAAACACTGCTCCTGCAGTTTTCAATCCAAATGGCATTGTCACCCATTGGAATTGTCCTGAGGGTGTATGAAACGCTGTTTTGGGTCTGTCCTCTACCTTGACAGGTATTTGCCAATATCCTTTTGAAAGGTCTAGTTTTGAGAAATATTTTGCTTTCCCAAGTTTGGAAAATAGTTGTTCAATGTCAGGAATGGGTTCTGCGTCAAACTCAACTACATCGTTCAACTTGCGGTAGTCTATGCAGAATCTGACAGAATCGTCCTTCTTTTTCACTAATACAATAGGAGCACTGTATGCTGATACGCAGGGTTCAATCACTCCTAATTTTAGCATGTCTTGAACTTCTTCTTTTACTGTTTCAACTGCTGCATGCGGCAATGGATACTGACGCACGAAAACTGGTTCCTTTTTCGTTACGCGCAGTTCACACTCCTCTAATCTCGTCTTTCCAGGTAGTTCAGTGAGTACTGCTGATCTTTTCTTGCATATTTTGTTAACTTGGTCTCTCTGTTTTCCAGTTAGCTTATCGCAGATTTGTACATCTTTCGCAGATTCCTTGGTTTCAAGGACAATGTTGGTAAGCTTGTCAGCACTGGGTTGAATTCATCCCCTTGTTCGTCATTGTCTTCTTGAATTACTACTGCTACGCGTACAGTATCTGTTTCACGCTCAACATAGGGCTTTAGTAGGTTAGCGTGATATACTCTCTCCTTCCCCTTTATTGCAATTCGGTAGTCAAACTCGTTGAGTTTCTTTTGTACAACGAATGGTCCTTTCCAGATCAACTGTAGTTTGTTGTGTTTTTCGGGCAAAAGTAACAACACTTTTGACCCTTCCTGGATGTTTTTGGATTTTGCTTTCTTGTTGTACGCACGCGCGTATCTCTTGCTTGCCTTTTCCAACCGTTCTCTGGCCAGTTCACAAGTCTTTTCTATTCTGTTTCTCAAGTCGATGACGTACTCTGCAGTCGTTCGTACTTCTTGCTCAACTTCATCCTGTGTCCATAGTTGTTTCAGCACTTGCATAGGCCCTCGCACTGTTCTCCCAAACAACATTTCAAATGGTGAGAACATTGTTGACTCTTGTGGCACTTCTCTGTATGCAAACAGTAAAGCTGCAATCATCCTGTCCCACTCATTGGGTTGTTCTAAACACATTTTCTTTAGCATGTGTTTCAGTGTGCCGTTGAATTTCTCCACAAGTCCATTAGCTTGTGCATGATAGGGTGTTGTTTTGATTCCCTTGATGTTTAACAATTTGTTTACCTGCTGCATCATCTCGCCTGTGAATTGAGCTCCTTGATCAGATACAACTTCTTCTGGTATTCCAAGTCTCGTCCACATGTTCCATAATGCTTCTGCTACTTCAGACGTTTGACACGTTTTCAACGCAACTGCTTCTGGATATCTCGTGGCATAATCTACCATTGTTAGGATGTATTTGTATCCTCTGGTTGATGCAGGAATAATAGGTCCAATCAAGTCTACCGCTACTTTTTGAAACGGTGTTTCTACCACTGGTACTCTCCCTAATGGTATTTTCCTGTTGTTTCCTTTGTTGGATGTTCGCTGGCATGTGTCGCACGAAGTGCAATATCGTCTGATATCTCCACATACTCCAGGCCAATAAAAATCTGCCCATACTCTTCCTCTGGTTTTTCTTGCGCCTAAGTGTCCGCTCATAGGTGTGTCATGTGCAAGTTTCAATACTTCATCACGGTATTGCTTGGGTACTACCACTTGGCTGAATTTGTTCCCATTTTCTTCAAATTCGCGTCGCAGAATTCCATTTTTCCACAAATAGTGTGCTTTTCTCGCCTGCTTGGCTTTTCCATGTCCAACTTCATTTGCTTCTCGACGTACCTTTTCTAAAGTTTCGTCTGCAAGTTGCGCCTTCCTCAAATCGTCTTTTGACACGTTGATGATGTCTGCTTTAGTTGTTTTTAATTCTTTCATTTCCTTAGTCTTCGCTGTAGCCCTTGTTTTCACTTCTGCACAAATATCTCTTGTTGGATATACTGAGATGTGCCCCTTGTTTGTTGACGTTATATACCGTTGGTTTCCCACCAGAACTGGTATTACGGGTCTTGGCATCACAATCACGTCAGCTTCCCCTTTGAAGAATGGTGTGTCTAGATCCACTCTAGCTACTGGTACATCTTGAGTATCACTAGATGCAAACTTTACATTTCGTATATCTCCTGTGTACTTTTCTTTGGGTACAAGTTTAGTATCCACAACGCTGATTGTTGCTCCTGTGTCGCGCAGTCCTTGTGTTTCGACTCCTTCGACTTTCACTTGGCATAGCGGTTCATAGGTGATCTTGCTACACTCATCGCATAGTGGCTTGTTCACTACAGCTACGATGGGTTCTTCACTGGTTGGTACACTGACTCGAAGTGCATGGTAATCAATGTGGTCTGAATCATTTTCTTCATCTCCACTGCCGGATTCACTGCCGTTACGCGGTACGTAAACGCAAAACGCTCTGTGTTTCCTTTTCGGACAGTGTGCTATTCTGTGAGGTCCTCCACAATTAAAACATTCTAGTCTAGTGTGCGAACGCGATCTTTCCGGTTTGTCGGTCGATCTATGCTCCGTTTTTTCAGCATCCACTGATGTAGATTGTTCCTTATGGTTATATTTGTCATCTCTGCGCTGGTGGTGATCTTGATGTCTCGTTCTTAACTTGTCTTGGTGTCGCACTCGGAACTTGTCTTGATGTCTTTCTCCAGCTCTCGCTTGCTCATAAGCTTCCGCTGCGTCAACCGCTGTCTCTGATGTAGTAGGTCTCTTTTCCCTTACGAATCGGGCTTCATCTTGAGGTAGACCATCAAGAAAAATTTCTGTCACCAATTGGTCAAATAATTCGTCGAATGATTTTCTTCTCCCGGTCAAAGCAAACCATCTTTCCACCCACAACGACAATCTGCCGAACCAATCTTTTGCCGTTTCTTCTGGTTTCTTCTTTGCCGACTTGAATTTACGTCTGTACTCTTCTGACGTAAGTTGGAACTTTTTCATCAGTTCATGCTTTAAATCTTCATAATTCGCCAAATCGATCTGCTTCATTTGTGCCGTGGCTTCTCGAGCTTTGCCCTTCAATAATGAAAGTAGGCGTATGCCCCACTGATCTTCAGAATATCCTTCTGCTGCCATGATCTTCTCAAATTGCCACAGGTATGCTTCTAAATCATCTCCATCTTCGTAGTATGGCAATTTGATTTTTTGCTCCTTTATTTCCACCTCCATTCATAGAAGATCTCGATGAAGTAGCTGTCGCATTTTGTTCTCTTTGAGCGTACAATTCTAATTCACGCATTTTCAAGGCTAATTCTGCTTCATCTCTTCTTTGCTCTCTTTCTCTTTCTCTTTCTCTTTCTGCTGCTTCTTTTTCTTCCTTCCTCCTCTCTTCAACATAATGGGCCAGGTCTTTCCCTGTGAAACCGAGGAGTTCGCCATCCTCTTTCCATCCTTGCATGTTTGATTTGTTCTTCTGAGTTGTATTTTCTACAGCTGAATTATTAGAATCTTGAGTTTGCTGAGCGTTACCATTTTTCTTCTTGCTCGGTGGTGCCATCTTATTTTGGAAACGAACTATACGTCACGCTGTAAATTATTTACGCAAAGAAAACATCGACGTCACTACTAGCTGACGTCATACGTTCCGTAAACACCGACACGTGTTTTTATGCCGCTCTCAAAAACACTAACTTCACTGAAAACCTTACAGATTATAAACCAACCGATCCTTCTTATCACGATTCCCTCTTGTGATACTTTCTGCCTCTACAGAAATCGGAGTTGTCTTATAAACTTTCAGTCAATTCATCATTATGAAGTTAATATTGCGAATCACTTACTACGTGTCGTCACTCCACATGTACACGCTAGTGTTCGCAAATCGGCGCTACTAACCGATTTTATTGATCAACATCAATATGATACGCGAATACTAATAATCGCGTTTTGCTATACAACTATAGCTGGAAACGTTCCGGAATTCAACAGAATTACGGACGACGGTGTCGATCTGAAAACAACAATGGGTTAGATGACTGTGGTCGGCTAATGCTCGCGCAAAGCGTAGCGAGGTTATTATTCCGCCCAGATCTTATAAGCGCCCGCCAACCGCCCACAATATCAGCAAAACGATGGTCAAGTAGAATTACGTGACCTTGATGTTACACAACTAGTTGGAAAGAATTGGACTACTCCAAGTTCGAATCCCTAGACGTGACTCATGCACTGTCTTTAGACTAGTTTATGTGTAAGGTAAGTACTGCTACTTAACATAGAATTACGTAAATTTTTACGTGTTCTTATCCCGGCTTGGCCCCCAAATTATGTCACGTGACCCGTGCGATTTACGTGGAAAACATAAACACACAGACCTCAAGTACAACTACTCATAAATTTTACAAGACCACACCGTTTTGCTGAGTTTTTTGTTGATGTTTCACTATTTCTGTTCTTTCATACACATATATACAACATGCACATCAATGAGGTGGAATGAATGATGTCAAATGGTATAATGCATGCACATATATATATTGATGCTACAAAGTATTACTTATTACTTATTTATCTTAATATGAACTATTACTTTATCATTTTTCCTCGACGATCCATTCAAGACATAATTAGCATTATGAATCTACTCACAGTTTGTCAGCTCCAGCTTCAACACGTAATAATAAAAGAATGAGTGTTTTCAGTCAGACAGTCAGGTCTTTGCATTTCCTTTCACACGTAGAATAGCTCCTTGTCGTAGATCTTCCGTGGATATGACTTCTCCGTAATGTCAATATGCAAACTCCTTTTAGAGCCCAGCTTCCACTCGTTTATAAAAGTTATAATATGTTGAACCTCAAAGTTGTAGATCTTTATAGTTCAATGTTATTCACACGACAGGTTATTTGTTGATATCAGTAGTAATAGATAGTCTTTAGATAACACCGATGATATCGTTTTGTCGTTACAGAATCTTCATACGAATAGTCATGTCACTGTATTCACACATGTAGATTCACAAAGTTCAGCATTTGGAATGATGTCTTTGAATGATGTTCATTTCAAATGATCGAGGATCGTAGAATTCATAAAATTGCAAATGTCCATATCGTCCTCGATAAATAGAACTAGATCTTAAACTAAAACTAGAACTGAATCCCAACACTAAAATGAAAAGTAGTAAAAACGTAGTAAAAAATACTTGGAAAGTAGTAAAACACTAAAAACACCTGAAACATATGATACATACGGAAATGATAGTGAGACGCCGCCATTTTCGCGCGATGACGTCAATCAGTCTCACCATCACTTCCGCCTACGCAATCCCCTAACTGCTAACGAAAGTATACATTTTTCTCGTTGCTGAAAAACCGAATGAATAAGCATGCAACCATGCACGAAACGATCGGATTTACGAACCGTACAAATCATTCATTCACTCATTCGCAACTGGAAACTAATGCCACGCCCGCGCGATCATTGCCGACACAAATACCGCCGAAGCCGCATCTCGATCCCTCGTCCTATAGATAATCTATGACTTCACGGACGTTTCCAGCCACGAATTGCACGCAACCGACGAATTACATACCCAAACGGTGTCTGAATAAACTGGCTATGACTCTCCTGCTATTACGGCTGCAGTACGCCTTTCACACAAATAATCTGTAGCATTGAATCGTTGCTTACATCGCCAACCATCTTATCGCTGCTGACAGAATTTGCCAAGATGGAAGTGTAGCTACCTCAGCATACCAAATCTTCCAATGTTCGTGCCTAAATGCTCTTCACAGTTGTCCTATTTGAAACCAACATGTTTCCACATCAACATAGGCTGTGATCCATTTACAACACAACGCTTTTTTAGTGGTAAAAAAGTCGAAAAAACCGTTTGTTAGGCCAGCGCCTATTGCACGTGAGTCTCCCTCTTCCAGAGTTTCCTGCAGACTGATTTTCAACCGTGAAAAATTTGCGTTCCTACGCGACAAGGCTTTTCTCTGCAAATCATTGGTCCTCGAATTGACACAATACAAAAATAAAAACAAATGACGAAAGCTCCAAAATGACGCATCTGCTACGTCATTCAATATTTTTGTGTTCGTCTCGGTACTTTACGAAACAGAATAATTATTGAAAACTTTTACCTTCAACAATATCATTTTTAAACAGCGTTATAATATACAGCGTATGAACGTATCTCTATGGAGCTTGTATCGCGACACTCCTTGCCAACGGAAAATCCATCCCCGTCGTCGCCAGCGCAGCTGTGACCGTCCAGAACATGCCTGTTTCAAAGGGACGCGTCGGAAATCATGAAGTGACTGTCTTAAGAGACTCTGGCTGTAGTGGGGTCATCGTCAGAGAAGACCTAATCGCTAAAGAACAGTTCACTGGCGATTCAAAATGGACACTTATGGCCGACAGCAATTGTGTGAGAGCGCCAGTTGCGAAGATTCATGTCAACACCCCTTTCTACATAGGCGAAGTCGAAGCGGTTTGCCTGAAGAAGCCGCTGTATGATTTGATGATCGGGAATATCGACGGCGCGAGACGACCCGACGACCCCGATCCAGAGTGGAGTCCTGCCTCAACTCAACACGTCGAAGTTGTGGAGGAGGATCCATTGCCGTTTCCCGATGGAGACCTTACAGAGCTGCTACGGGACAATGTGGTTACTCCGGCTCAGCCCTGCCGACCAGATATCGTCGGTGCTGTTACTACCAGGGCCCAGGCCAAGAGAGACAAGACGTCTACGCCACTGAAGGTCGCCGACAACTCCAAAGCTGCCATCGTGGACAGAGATAAGCTGATCCAGCTCCAGGAAGCTGATAGCACTTTAAACAAGTATAGGAACCGCCAAGACCACGTGACCAAGGGCAGTGGCACGGTCTATTTTGAGGTGAAGGCCAAGATCCTGTATCGAATCTTCCAGCACCCGAGGGTCAACGGAGGGAAACCACTACGTCAAGTCTTGGTACCGTTACCTCTAAGGCGCCAAGTGATGGAAGTAGCTCATGACTCTATCATGGGAGGTCACCTAGGCATCAGAAAGACGTCAGACAGAATCCAGGCAGTGTTCTACTGGCCAGGGCTTCATGCGGACGTCAGCCGTTTCTGCCGATCATGTGACATTTGCCAGAAGACCATACCTCGAGGAAGGGTCCCGAAAGTGCCTATGCAGAGGATGCCTCTGATCGACCGACCTTTCAAGACTTAATCGGCGAAATAAGACCTCCGAGTGAAGAAGGTCATCGGTGGGTACTGACTTTAGTGGACTATGCGACTCGGTACCCAGAAGCAGTGCCACTGAAGAAGATTGACACTGAAACTGTAGCAGAGGCACTGGTGGACATGTTCAGTAGACTTGGAGTGCCCGAAGAAATTCTGACAGACCTCGGGACGCAGTTCGTCTCTGACTGCATGAAGGATGTCAACAGACTGCTGAGCATCCGGCATTTGACTACGACACCCTACCATCCAATGTGCAACGGGCTTGTCGAAAAGTTCAATGCTACGCTGAAGTCCACCCTGAAGAAATTGTGCAGCGAGCAGCCCAGACAATGGCATCGCTACATCAACGCCCTACTTTTCGCCTACAGAGAAGTACCGCAGGAGTCCACCGGCTTTTCTCCGTTCGAGCTGCTGTACGGAAGAACCATCCGAGGGCCGATGCACATCCTAAAAGAACTGTGGACGAAAGAAGTAGACACCCCAGAGGTGAAGAACAGCTACCAGTACGTGTTTGATCTACGGGAGAAGCTGGAGCAGACTCTCGAGATAGCCAGAGAAAACCTGAAGAAGTCCCAGGACTGTGGAAAGCACTACTATGATCGTAGGGCTGTGAACAGGAAGTTTAAACCTGGCAACAAAGTGCTGGTGCTGCTACCTACCGATCATAATAAGTTGCTGATGCAGTGGAAAGGCCCGTACGAAGTGGAGACCGTGGTGGGGATCAACGACTACAAGGTGAAGGTCGGCCAGCATTCCAAGATATACCACGCCAACCTCCTTAAGCTGTACGTGGAAAGGCCATCAGAGACTGTGCACGCAGCCACAGCAGCTGTGACCGACGACAGCTTTGACAGCGAAGAACTGTTGGAACTGGGAGACTTCCACAGCAAAGAAGACATCGATGATGTTAAGCTAGGACCAGGCTTGACGGAAGGTCAAAAGTTGGAGCTCAAGGACCTTATGGGCGAATTTCCCCATAGCTTCAGCGATGTCCCAGGCTCTACGACTTTGGTCGAACATGAAGTCCACACCCAGACCTGGAAGGAGCATCTGCAGACCTTGAGGGAGCTGTTCCACCGTCCCGCAGAAGCCAACCTGAGACCCAGCGAATGCATTCTGGGAGATGACAACGTCGACTGCGACGGACATCCGACGGAAGAAGGAGACAACGGAGGACGCACTGATTCCAGGGAAGCCCACGTGATCATCGTCTTTGACCCTGGGCCAATGACAACCGCAACTGACGAGGGCGTCGATTCCTTGCGAACGAAAGAACATTGACTGTGTGGACGAACTAAGAATATTGGTAATGACAGACTTGAAAATGTAAATCGTTGACTGTGTGAATGAACTGTGAACAATTGACAATATCTAGGCAGATTTGAAGATGAAAACCATTGACTCTGTGTGAATGAGCTGAGAACAGTGACAGTGTTCAGACAATCTGAAATAAGTTTTAATTCTGAACTTTGTTTGTGCATTATGTTTCAACGTTGTTGAAAGAAATTGGGTAAATTTCTTCTTGAGTGGGGGGTTATGTTACGTTGAAACGCGAACGAAAGTATGTCGGAAGCGTGTACGATAGATCTAATCGTTTCGATTTGCAAAGTATTCAATAATGGAGTTTATTTACCTTTGATTTGAGTTTGCATTGTTGTTAGGAGAGGCTTTGTATAACGTTGATAATTTTCGTTGGTCGATATTGTCGGAGAATATTCTGGATTTCCTTGTTTACCATCGATCGAAGGTTCGGGACGATTGTCGAAGTAAGAGAAGGTTCGGGGTATGTGTGGAGAGATGAATGACGTAAGTCAGTGATGACGATCTTTTATTCGATTGGTGGCAGTGCGTCATTTCTACGGTATTCGAAATCTTTCCGGAAAAGAGAGAGATTATAAAATTGTGTGCCGCACTGTTGTTGGGAGATAGTAAAGTTGTTGATAGTGATTTGGAGAGTTGCTGTGAAAGTTGTTGAGTTGAGTTGAGAATTGTATGCAGTTGTTGATGTGTGCTGAATAAAAGTGGAAAACTTCATACGTCGACTTTGTGACTTGTATGCTGTTTGGACGGGTTGCGTGAATAAACTTATCAGGAATTCAGCATTGGGGCTGAATCGGATACTGATAAAGGAAAACACCAACATCGAACTGAGTGTAACACTGTCAATATGGCATATCTTGTGACAGATTGAAATTCACCACCCAGAGACAACACATATTCGACCCTGTGACGGCCTACTAGCGCCAAAACCGAGAGTTACCATTACAGTATAACGAGTAATTGAAATTAGCACGTGTTCTTTGTAATTTACTGAGATACCTATAATCCACAGTGTTAATTAATAACTATCAGTATTTGTAACGACTTCCTAGCGCCAAAACCTGATAATTACAAATATCATTGAACTAATTACGAATATGATAATAATATCATAAGACAATTACAATTATCAAGGGATAATTACATTTACCATTGTAAAATTACAAATATCTTCCCGTGATCATGTTTAATTTTCAGTTTTGGCTCTAGCAATCCGTCTGTGACAGATGCCGCCACTGAGATCCTTGGTAAGCGCCGACCAAATAGAAACTGTGGATCATACCTGAACTTTTAGACATGTGTGATAAACGAAGAGAAGTGAAAAGGAAAAAGAACACCTCAAAGGGAGCTGATGCTTACCAAAAAATCAACAATGACATTCAAAAAGGCATGCGCACAGCAAAGGAGAACTGGATAGAAAAGCGATGGCAAGAAACAGAGAACAGTCTGAACAAGGACAACAGCAAGAAGACCTACCAGACTGTGAAGTGGCTGATAAGTGTTAAACAGCCCAAGGTCTCCACGATCCAAAGCAAGTCTGGCATATGCCTTACAGCAGAACAAGAAGTCTTGGACAGATGGACAGACCTTTACAACCATACACTAAACGGATACCCATCAGTTTTTGCATGTCCCCATAACAGTGAAGAGAAAGAAATCCTCCCAATCCTCCGAGAAGAAGTTGAGGCAGCAGTGCAATCACTAAAGAAGGGGACGTCAGCGGGAGTGGACAACATACCCGCGGAATTGCTTCAAGCAGGAGGAGAAGCGATGATTGAAGCCCTCACCATTATATGTAACAAGATCTGGCAGAGTGGGGAGTGGCCTACACAATGGACCCAATCGCTTGTCATCATTCTTCCCAAAAAGGGTTACCTTCAGGAGTGTGACAATTACCGCACGATCAGCCTCATCCTCCATCCCAGCAAGGTCCTCCTGAAAATAATACTCAACAGGTTCAAACTCCAAGCTGAACACACCACAGCTGAAGAATAATCAGGATTCAGGACATGGCGAAATACTATTGAACAGATTTTCCACCTCAGAATAATCTGCGAGAATAACTACAGCACAGGCACAACATCTATATTATGTATTTGTAGACTTCAACAAAACGTTTGACCGAATCTGGCATGCAGCTTTGTGGGCAAACATGAGAGTGTACAACATCAGGCCTAAAATTATTGAAATCATCAGAAGCCTGTATGTCAAGGCTACCAGAACAGTCCTCCACAACAGCGCTATCTGGAACTGGTTCAGAACAACAATCGGTGTGCGTCAAGGATGACTACTCTTTCCAATACTCCTCAACATCTTCTTAGAGCGCACCATTTCAGATGCTCTTGTAGATCACGAAGGCACAGTCAGCATAGGGGGTAGAGCAATCGCCAACCTTCGTTTTGCGGATGACATTGATGGATTGGCTGGAGAGGAACAAGAACTTGAACAGAGTTGGTACAGAGGCTTGACACCACCTCCAGAGCCTATGAAATGAAAATAAGTGCAGAGAAGACCAAAATGATGACCAACAACACCAACGGCATCAACATGGACATCAAAGTCCAAGGCCAATCCCTCAACACAGTGCATAGCTTCAAATATTTAGGAGCCATTGTATCAGACAATGGGTCCCGTCAGGAAGTCCTCTCCAGGATCGCACAAACAACTGCGGCACTGAAGAGGTTGGAACCTATTTGGAAAGACAGGACCATCAGTCTACATTCCAAGGTAGAGCTGCTGCGCTCCCTTGTCATCCCAATCTTCCTATACGCTTGCAAAACATGGACCATCACAGCAGACCTACAACGAAGAATACAAAGCATGAAGATGAGATGCTACAGAAGACTTCTGGGCATATCCTATACCCAGCGCATCACCAAGACGAAGTCCGACACGATCATCACACAAGCCATTGGACAACACGATGACAAGCTCACAGTGGTGAAGAAACGGAAACTCCGATGGTAAGACACGTCACCAGAGCATCAGTCTTTGCAAAGACCATCCGGTTCAAGGAGATAGAAGAAGATTGAGGACAGAAAAATAGGTAGGAGGACACCATTCAAGAATGGTCTGGCTTGACACTGAGCGAAACCATGAGGGTTGCTGAGGACAGAGAAAGATGGAGTACGCTGGTTAAACGATATTAGAGTTACGGGATAGGATTGGATAGGATAGGAATCCGTCTGGAAATGGGCCAAAACCGAAAATCATAAGTTTCACTTGATAATCACAAGTTTTACGTGTTAATTGTAGGCCTACATATGTCGTTGATATTTGTAATTATCCTATGATATTTGCATTTATCAGGTTTTAGCGCTATTAGGCCGTCATATTGTGAATTACACAGAACCTGTGTGAATTAATATTATCACTGATACCAGTAAATGCACATGTTGGCGCTAGCAAGCCGCTTTAGTCAGAATTATGCATGACCACGTAAAAATTGTAATTATGAAGTGAAATTTGTAATTATAAAGTGATAATTACAATTTTTTGATTTTGGCACATTTCCAGGCGGATTGCTAGAGGAAAAACTGAAAATGAAACATGATCACGGAAATATATTTATAATTTTTCAATAATAATTGTAATTATCCATTCATAATTGTAATTATCGAATAATATTTGTAATTATTTTATGATATTTATAATTATCAGGATTTGTCGCTGGTAAGCCGTCATATGACCCATCTTGATTCGCTGCACTACGTTACAAACGGGAAATTCCATTATGTCGTTTGACATCCGATTTAGTTTATCATTACATGTAGAGGCGATTACATTGGGGACTCGCTAACGGCGTTATAGAGGCGGTTGTTGGCCGTCATGAATCAACAAATACTTTCACTGGCATTACATTAGCTTCAAAAATATATGTGAGCAGCTACGTTGGCTTAAAAATGTCGGTGAGATCCACTTTTAAGGTAATTGATTGCATCAGGCTTCAATTAGAAATGTCCGATGTCGGGTTTGAATCCCAGCGGTCACTGGTAATTGGCTTTTACTACCTGTTGCTTTTCCCGATTGCTTTATTTGCTCACTGAAGGGTGGTGCTAACATTAAAAGCTAACACACTGAAAAATGAGTGCAACGTAATTTCAAGTGATTTAAAATGGCTGCACCTCGTAAATCTAAACGTAAAACACGAAACACACGGCTGCATTGTTATTTTAACTGTTTTATAATGCGTTGAACTTTTATATTAACTTAATCAATAATATAAGCAAATTCTGTAGGAGGAAAGGCAAAAAAAACTATAGGCTACTGCAATTTTGTTCTTAATTTGCCGCGCAACGTGTTTCTGCACGTAATGTTTTAAATGAGAAGGGAAATAAAAATAACAAATCTATTTGGAAGATGGTAACGAATGGCCATTGCACTTTCATATTTAATTTTGAATGGCTTCGCATCTCGTTTTCCTAAAGCTTTTAATGAAAATGGACAACAAAAACAATTAATTTTAGAAGATGGTGAAGGAGAATTAACTCAGGAAAACACAAACCTTTATAACAAAGCCAATGCAAGAGATATACTTATAAAAAAAATCAGATATATGGTGTAAATATATGCTAAAGACATGTGTTGATATGAATAAGTGTGCTAATAGATGTGCATTATTTTGTGAGTTTAGTTTTAACAACTGGCTACTATTAATATAAACACATTGCACAGAGCTTCTCAATCAGTAGTATTACTATTTTTAATCGGAAGATGTCTTGAAAATTAATTCGATAAGTTCATTTACCTCTAAAGTAAATTATTTCTTTCCACTTTCTGCACTCATGGAACAACCTTATATCAATTTAAATAGAACAAGAGAAACCGAGAAAATAACACCAGAAGTCCCTAATTTCGCCCTTTAAAGCACAAGCATTACATTGATTTTATTTCGGATGAAATCAAAGAGAGGAGAAAAGAGCTATTGATTTGTGTGGTTTGCCAGTGTGTGTTTGTGTGTATGTGCATGCGTGCGTGGTGTGTGTGTGAGAGTTTTGTGTGTGTGAGTGTGTGTGAGTGTGTTTGGGTGTGTTTGTACCCACAAAAGCGCACAAATGGGTAGCAGACTTTGTCTTTCTTAGTAACAAATGGGTTCATTTGATTGGAACCCACTTTTTTCCAGGACCCCACTTTTTTCTAAGTGCGCGGGAGTGCTCTTTTAGTGCATGGGAGTGCAGTTGTAGTGCATGAGAGTGTTTTAAGTACACAACGAAACCCACACAGATAGTGTTACATTCACACAATCGCTGATCGCACTTTCCTACAGCTGCCCTTGCTTTTTTTCGATTTCGCCTTAAGGTCTTGTATCTTGAGTTTTGTAAGGATGGCAGGGTGGGAGGGTGCGACCAGTACGATTGGATTAGTCAATTGATACAACTGTCTCGGAACATGCCTTATTATCCCTATGCAAATTGTTACACACCCCAATTTAATATCAACATTATGCTATATGTTTTGTCTTTAACAAAAGCTGGTTTGCCTTTAACGTAGGTGTGATAGGTGATACAGAATATAATTGTTTATTTAAAAAAATGCTTGATGATGGTAATAGTAATAATAATGCAGTTACAATTGGTTTTGTTGCGTGATGATGGTAATAGTAATAGTAATGCAGTTACAATTGTTTTTGTGTTAGTGAATGGAATGTGTGATGATACTGCTTGATGATGGTAATAGTAATAGTAATGCAGTTACAATTGTTTTTTGTGCTAGTGAATGTGTGATGATAATGCTTGATGATGGTAATATTAATAGTAATGCAGTTACAATTGTTTTTGTGCTAGTGAATGTGTGATGATAATGCTTGATGATGGTAATAGTAATAGTAATGCAGTTACAATTGTTTTTGTGCTAGTGAATGTGTGATGATAATGCTTGATGATGGTAATAGTAATAGTAATGCAGTTAAAAAAAAAGACGAAATAAGACAACTTTAATATCATTTATCAAGAAAATTATATATACTTAGTGGGAGTGGCATTTCCTATTGTCAAGTATCTTGTCTAATTTGTAACCACTAAGAAATCCTATTATTACTCTTTACAATATTATTGTCTTTGTTTATAATTAATACTTTGTCCAAATTAGTTAAATAGTTTACTGGTCCACAGCAACTTGTGATGTTATTTAGGCTGTAGCAAGAAAGACTCCAATGGAAGCTGCTATCTCAATCATTTGTTATTGTTGTTTGTTTACTAGGTATGTTTTCATTATAGTGAAGTGAGATTGTGGGTAGGGGTGGGGTAATTGGTTATATCAATATATAGATTAGTTTATTTGTGTCAATAAAATTGTTGTTATGGTTAAAAAAAATCACTTTCATATGGAAAAAATAAAGGTCATAATAAATCATCAATTCATTAATGGAAATTGCATCCATGTGTAGGATTATGACAAATAAAAATATGTTTTAAAAAAATTTAAAACAAAATTACACAGGAGTGCTCTATCCGGGACGGAGAAAATACAGTCAATTTTCGGAGAAATTTTGAAAAAACTTCGACCTATTTCGTCGCCTATGGGAGACGATCTAGGTCAACTTTTTAGAAAAGGGTTAGGGTAAGGGCTAGTTGCAGCGCTGCAACTAACCCTTGCCCTAACCCTTTTCCATCAAAAAATTACTTTCCGATTCCTACATTCTTAAATGAACCCATTTCTGATGTATTGCAAGTATGGGTGTGTGTGTTTGTGTGAAATTCTGTGTGGATGAGTGCACGGCTGCAGTGATGAGTGGGCAAATGTAGTGCGTGAGTGTGTTGTAACTGCGCGAGGCTTTTATGACTTAAATAATAGTGCCTATTCTTTAGTCCTACTTCTTACCTGTAATATTTTTACCTGCAAGAGGCGTTCGCTCAATCAATGCATAGTTAAATTATGTACGGATGATGTGCGTACGGATTCTATGCTTTCTGAACCTCTTATATTAGTCTGTGTCTTATTATTGTTCATTATAACTGTCTTGATGTGTGGAGCCATTATATAACATAATGTGATGAGACTTGTACAATATTTCCATTCCTGTGGTAATAAAGATGTGTTGAATTGAAATGAAGTTGAATTGAATTCTGTTTGTATATATGTGTGTGCTTGCATGCTTTTGCAATGTGTGTGTTTGGAATGTGTGTGTGTGGGTGTGTGTGCGAGTGTGCGAGCGCGCATATACATGTCCAAGTTAAGGGTGTATTTGATGTGTATGTTTTCGTCTGTATACAACTATGCGTTTGTTTGGAATGTGTGTGTGTGTAGGTGTGTGTGTGTGTGTGTGTGTGTGTGTGTGTGCGAGCGCGCATGTACATGTCCATGTTAAGGGTGTATTTGATGTGTATGTTTTCGTCTGTATACAACTATGCGTTTGTTTATATATGCATTTGTTTTTTTGTTTTTGCGTTTAAGCGTTGCTGCGTGCGTCCTTCTCTGAAAATGTGTGAATTATGCAGAAAGTTTTAGTTCTGCAAGCGTGGAAGAATGTTGAGGAGGAGGATTGGGTGGGGTGGGGGAGGGGAATAATCAAGCGAACCTTTCCTCAAGTTAAACTAAGCTCAGTCTTTTTATCACATCTAATCTGACACATTAGGCGACAAAGTGAATGCGCTGCCCTTTCTAACAGCATGAATTCGGTCTTGTGGGCTAAAAACGACAAATATAAATGTGAATGAACTGGATAATTTGCTACACAGAGCAGCTCAACGAGAATGTGCATGCATTTTATTGCATCTTTCAAGACAATCGTGAATTGAATCAAAGCTTTGGATGCAAAAGAAGATTAAAATGCCATGGGTGTGTTCGAAGGAGGTGGGAGGGGGCTTGAGAGTGATGACGGACGTGCGAGAAAGAGAGAGAGGGGGGTAAAGAGAGAGAGAGAGAGAGAGAGAGAGAGAGAGAGAGAGAGAGAGAGAGAGAGAGAGAGAGAGAACTCTTTCTCTTTCAATTTCAACTTGAAACTAAACGAACATTCCGATTGGGTGCATGTGTAGTGTGTATGTGCATGTGTGTATCTGTAAGCATGTGTGTAAGTGATCAAGAGAGATCGAGAAAGTGTGTTTATGTGTGTGTTGAGTTTATGCATGCATATGTGTGTGTGTTTGTGCATATGTGTATGCATGTTTCCGGTTGATGCCAACATGTTGTACCAACCCGAGCTCTGTTGAATTTTTTGATTTTGCGGTGTTTACAGTGTTTTGTTGTGACAGTATTGTGTAATTGTTGTCTCATGGATCCTCAAGTAAGTGTAGCGTTGCTTTGCTTCTCTTTTTATGTTCGTTTGGTTACTCTATCTTTTTTTCGCTTCCTTCACTGTGCTTTCTTGCACTCATGTAGTCCGCCATCTTGTTCCGGCATCCCATCCACAAGCTACACACGCGATAAGCTACTGTCATTGAAATATAAACGCACGCAGCTCGCTCCCGACCTTGTGTTCTGATTAAAAGAGTTCTCGATCGGCCGTCATCTGCCCAGAAAACGGACTAGTCGTGGAGGCAAACGCAAACAAAACATCTTGTCTATCCCTGTTGTCCTTACACACAGATCGCCTATCATGCTTTCCAACTCCGACCACACACTTCATGTTGCGTCACACCCAGAGTGTACCACTAGGCCTGAGACACAGACAATCTCATTCACATCAACCTCTCGCCTCAACCTCTATCTTCACACCTCGATAGCCATAGTCCTCTAGGCCTACGCATTGCATCATTCAATGCTCAATCACTAGGTCCCACTGAAAAACGTACCGCTCTGCAAGAATTCATCTCACACAAGCAGACTGACATAATGTTCATCCAAGAAACTTGGTTTCGGCAGACTGGCGACGAGGGTAAATGCTCTGATTTAACCCCTTCTGGCTACTCTGTATGCTCGCTGCCTCGCTCAAATCGCGGGGGTGGCCTCGCTATCATTTACAGAAACAGTCTGTCCCGTCACCTTGGCTTCATTACAGACTTCGCTTTCACTCATTCGTCCTTTGAAGTTGTTCAACTTAGCCTGTCCGTTCCACAGCAGAACATTCACTTCATATGCATATATCGCACCTTTCCAAGCAAGAAAAATAAATTAACTGATGCAATTTTCCACCAAGAATTTCCAGTCCTGCTTGATTATTGCAACACACTGTCAGGCACATACATAGTCTTAGGAGACATTAACTTTCACTTTGACCAACCCCAGCAACCTTCCACCGCAAAAATGATTGAACTTTTAGATCAGTTTAGTCTTTCTCAGTCAGTCACAGAACCCACCCACAGCCGTGGTCACATCATAGATTGGGTTATGCATAGGCCTCAGGATAATGTTGTTAGATCAACTTCAGTCACCCAGGAATTAACATCTGACCATTTCTGTGTCATGTGCGAACTAAGCGTCGCAGCCCCCCTTCCTCCCCCCATGTTCAGGAAGGCTCGCAGCCTGCGTACCATGGATAGGGATGCTTTCAAGCAAGAGCTTACCGCTAAAGTGACCCCAGAACTGTGCCCCACTGTGGATCAGCTGAATAGTACACTTCAGGCGGTGCTTGATCGGCACGCTCCCGTGGCCCAGAAAAAGGTCAAGGCAACTCGCTCAGCACCCTGGTACGAGTCTATTACGGACGAGCTCTCCGAGGCGAAGAAACACCGACGCAAAGCTGAGAAAAAGTGGCTCAAATCGGGTTTAGAAGTCAGCAAGCAGATTTTCACCGCTGCAAAAAAACGGGTCACTAAAATAGTCCAGACTGCCAAAACCCGGTACTTTAGCAACAGAATTAGCAGCAGCGAAACTTGTAAACAGTTGTTTGACATTTGCAATCAGCTAAGGGGTAAGAGCAATGCAACATCACTCCCATCCACACATCCAGCATGTCAGCTCCCAGATGTATTTTGTAATTATTTCACACAGAAAGTGGCTGACATAAGGGCCGCTCTTGATAGCCATGAGATCCCACTCATTAACCCATTCTCACCTTCCCTCACCACCGTAAAGATGGAAGTTTTTCAACCAATAACAGAGCAAGAAGTCAAGAAAGTCATCTTAAGCTCAAAACCAACATCTTGCTCTCTCGACCCCATTCCTACCCCCATGTTGATAGAGAATCTTGACCCTCTACTCCCGACCATTACCCACATTATCAACGAGAGTCTGTCCTCTGGTGTTGTTCCGTCTGTGCTCAAAGCGGCTGTCATCAAACCCCTCCTTAAAAAGCCAAGTTTAGACAAAAATAATCTAAAGAACTATAGACCTGTTTCAAACCTCTCCTTCCTGTCCAAAGTCATAGAAAAAATTGTTCTCAAACAACTGTTTGCCTACCTATATGATAACGCTTTACTTTGCCCCAACCAGTCTGCCTACCGACCCTTCCACAGCACTGAGACAGCCCTCCTAAAGGTAACCAATGATCTGTTGCTTGCCTTAGATAATGGTAACGTCTCCGTTCTCACCTTATTAGACCTCTCAGCCGCCTTTGACACAGTCGACCATCACATTCTCTTTAACACTCTTCAACACTACTTTGGAATCTCTGGCTCGGTCCTGGCTTGGTTCCACTCATATCTTTCCGACAGATCACAAGCAGTCACTGTCGATGGCTGTTTCTCCAGCACAGCAGACTTGGTGTGCGGCGTGCCTCAGGGTTCCGTTTTAGGGCCGGTGTTATTCACTCTGTACACCAAGCCACTGCTTCTCCTGCTTAGAAAGCATGCTGTTTAGAGTCAGTCATTTGCAGACGACACACAACTGTATAAATCCACCGCCCCCTCTCTCATTAATTGCACTGTTCAGACTTTGGAGAACTGCATCACAGACATTAAATCATGGATGACACTCAACAAGCTTAAGCTTAATGACGATAACACCGAAGCCCTCCTCATTCACAAGCACAACACCTCCTCCTCACTCTCGCCTCTCCCAACATCGCTTACAGTAGGGACAACAAACATTCAGTTCTCATCCTCAGCAAGAAATCTCGGCTACATTCTCTCCGATGACCTGTCCCTCAACAACCACATCTCCAACGTCTGTCGCTCTGCATACACGGCCATACGCCAAATCAGCTCCTTTCGCCACTATCTTACAGCCCCTGCCACCAAAACCCTAGTCTGCGCTCTCGTCCTTTCTCGTCTTGACTATTGCAACTCTCTCCTTGCTGGCTCCCCGAAACACATCATTGACAAACTACAAAAGGTTCAGAACTCAGCAGCTAGACTAGTATTCCGAGCTAAGAAACGCGATCACATCACACCTCTACTACATTCCCTTCACTGGCTTCCTGTGCAAGCACGCATAGAGTACAAACTCTCTGTTCTCTGTCACAACTTCTTCACAGATTCTTGTCCTTCCTACCTTGCTGATCTACTGTCTGTCTACTCCCCTTCACGCACTTTAAGATCTTCTGCTGACACTCGCACACTCAAGGTTCCCGTCACCCGCACTAAGACATACGGCCAACGTGCATTCGCTTACTCCGCACCTAAGCAATGGAATTCCCTTCCCGCCCATATCGGCAACATACAATCAACACAAGCATTCAAAAAGGTCCTCAAAACCCACCTCTTCAGACTGCATTATTCAGATTGATTTGTATCCCGCTGCCATTCTCTCATCTTTTGTCTATGTCTGATCCGTAAGTGTATAAACGGCTGTAAATATTTATACTGTTTTTCTTCCTGGGCCTAACCGGGCATATAAATAGCTGTGAATAGGTTTTTGCTATTCTATTTTCTGTCTTTTTTGTCATTTGTGTACATAGTTGTAAATAGTATATTTTTGTCCTTTTTGTAATTTATGTACATAGTTGTAAATAGTCTGTACCTTTACTGTCCCGTCTTTTGGTGTATTGTAGCAAAAGTGATGTTTCATCGAGTGCATGTACTTATATGTAATGACTATGTAAAGCGTGGTGAGTCTGGTCATAGGCTGGAGTACCCGCTATATAAAAATCCGTTATTATTATTATTATTATGTGTGTTAAAACGCATACGTTCGAGAGCGTGTGGGGGGGGGGGGAGGAGAGGAGGGTTCTCATGTGCATTTTAAGAAATATTTGTCAGATTAATGCAAACTAATTATTTTCATTTATCCTTTAGGTCAAGATTTGTTAAATTATTCTCTTCCATCTACATTCACATCCCAAAATAATTTAATTCACAGCAAATCAATTTTTAAAAACCTTTCTCTAGAAATACTTTGAAAAAGTCGGGGGAATCAGAAAGAGCCAAATGTCGATGTGCAGGTCAGTCGGTCGGTCTGTTGGCCCGTGGGAAGCGATATCTCAAGAACCACTGACCGGATTTTGACCGACCTTCAAAGAAACAGTTGGTTAGTGGCTTGCCTCCCGTGTTATCATAGTTGCTCTACCTCAAAGGTCAAGGTCACATGCGTCAGTTTGTTGATAAACACGTTTTTTGCTCAATAACTACAAACAAAAAAACGGCCAAAGCGGTTTTGTTGAGCTTTCCTATACAGGTACTGCAAATCATGGGCCAGCTTTATTGTGCGGTTGTCAGTCGGTCGGTCGGTCCGTTGCTCGGAATTTTATTTTGTTGTAGTTGTTGTTGTTGTCGTTCAAAACAATATTTTGCCTTATTTAATTAAAGAATTACTGAACCGAAATTCATTATTTTTATTTCGCGGATATTTTACCTACTGCTAAGCATGTTAGAACATTCGTAAATGTAATTTCTCAAAAGTCAAGGTCAATGTCCTACACCATGTTGTAAACACGGTTTGCGCTGTAATTGAGAATTGGGCTGATCCGCTTTGATAATGTTTGGCTTGCCGAGAGTTTAGATCTTGCATGTTCCTCCATGTTTTCCTTTGTTTTGCTTTGTTAGGATAAAGCGGAGAAACAAAACCGCAAAGACAATGAAATGAACACTTTTGAAAATCTTTATTTTTCGGCTATGTGTGTGAATGTTTAGAAATGCGTTTGAATGGCGTACTATCTTGTTATAATAAAACTCCATTTTCTACATTTAAACCCCTTCCTATAT
>CM072512.1:85247826-85280326 GCA_036898135.1 Oncomelania hupensis | reverse complement strand
ATGGTGAAAGTGAACATTGTAAATAATTAATGACAGGGTAAAAATATTCGTACAATTAGCATGTTATAATGTTTACCACGCATTTTTGTTAATTTTTGTTTTTTAAAGGGAATACGAATGTACCTCAGGCATTCTGATTTCTGGTCATTGTTATCCCGTAACTCGAAGATCGTTGGGGCACCATAGAAGATCGTTTAACCTGCGTACCCCATCTTTCTCTGTTAAGACGGAAAGGAACTCGATTTTGTTTTGCTGTTGACATTTTAGATAAACTGCATCCAATACTGTTATTGAATGGAGGAAGGAAACCGAAGTACCCGAAGAAAACCCTCGCAGGCATGTTTAAGTAGGAATTAGAGATTTGTCAAATCACAGTGAGAATAACAATAATCTTAATACCGAAATTGATCAGTCATGTAATTGTTAATAGCCTATCTGTACTTGTGCATGACAATAGTTTTACCAAATTTATTATAGTAACAATGATTGGAAGTGATGACAAGAAAGAATGTTAATATACTGAGAGAAACTATAACGTGATTATTAATATTAAAGGTTACAGAACATATACACCCACACACCTCGATTAACAGCTTCTTTCAAGCAAGGATACTTACACGACACATTGACGGTAACTGAAAGAAAGCTAAGTGCTAAACGTCTTTGATAAAATAAAATGTATTGATCGTTGCAGAAAAAACTAACTGTGTTTTCGTAACCCAATATTTCTAACAATTTTAACATTAAAATTTCAATTTACGCCTTCGCATTGTGGAATAAAGTGCTAAACTGTTTCCATACATAGCCTACGCGAGGATCGTTGCAAAGAAAAGTGTGTATTTGAAATCCATTATTTTGGAACCCCTTCCTCGCAGCGTATTACAAAAAGGTCCATCTACAGTTTAAGAAATCCGTGGCAAGAGAATGACATTTTCATACTCGTGATGCAGTTATATGTGGATGGAAATCACAGATTCCAACAGATTATGAACAGATACTATTTTATAATGGACAATGCCGACGTCGATGTTTGAACTTGTTTTGCTAGCCCTTTCTGTACTCCGCTGCTTCCATTGAGTTTTGCATAATTGAGATTGCCAGCAAAGTGAGGATTGCAAATTGGAACAGCTATGCTTAGCAAACTCAGCCCTCTTGTCAATTAATTCCCATACTACCACCTTTAAAAGCCATCCACCCACCCTACACTCACACTCTTTCTCCGTATCTTCCTCCCTCTTTCTCACTAATTCACTCAGACACACACATACACACACACACACTCTCTCATTCAAACAAACAAACACTCTCTCTCTCTTTTTCACACTCACTCACCCACTTTCTTGGTCACTCTCTCCTTCCTTTTCTCTCACTCTCTCCAACATGCTCTTTGTCACTCGCTCCCTGCCCCGCCCCCCCCCCTCTCTCTCTCTCTCTCGACATAGACACAAATCCACTTTTTCATAATTGTATCCCACATCTAGCGACTTCAGCACAATGGAATGTGTGTATGTGTCCCGTAACTCAAAAGTCGTTGATGATAGTCACAGATGATAGTTTAACCAACGTACTCCATCTTTCTCTGTCCTCAGCAGCCCTCGTGGCTTTGTTCAGTGTCAAGCCAGTCCATTCTCGAATGTTGTTCTCCCACCTCTATTTCTGTCTTCCTCTTTTTCTGCCTCCTTGCACTGTGCCTTACAGGATGGTGTTTGCAAGGCCTGATGCTCTGGTGACGTGGCCATACCATCGGAGTTTCCGTTTCTTCACCACTATGAGAATGTCATCGTGTTGTCCAACGGCTTGGGTTATGGTCTGTCGGACTTCGTGGTTGATGATGTGCTGGGTATAGGAAATGTCTAGAAGTCTTCTGTAGCACATCGTCTCCATTTAGGAAGATGGAGATGATAAGAGAGTGTAGCAGCCTTACCTTGGAATGTGAGACTGATGGTTCTGTCTTTCCACATGGGCTTCAACCTTGTTAGGGCAGCAGTTGTTTGTGCGATCTTGGAGAGGACTTCCTGTCGGGGCCCATTGTCTGATAAAATGGCTTCTAAATATTTGAAGCTACGCACCGTGTTGAGGGATTGGCCTTGGATTTTGATGTCCATGTTGATGCCATTGGTGTTATTAGTCATCATTTTGGCCTTCTCTGCACTTATTTCCATTCTATAGGCTGTGGGGATGGTGTCAAGCTTCTGTACGTACCAGCTGTTCAAGTTCTTTTGCCCCTCCAGCCGATCCCTCAATGTCATCCCCAAAACGGAGGTTGGAGATTGATCTACCTGTGCCTTCGTGGTCTGCAAGGGTATCTAGGAAGATGTGGAAGAATGTTGCAGAGAGTAGGCATCCTTGACGCACACCGATTGTTGCTCTGAACCAGTTCCCGATGACGCTGTTATGGAGGACTGCACTGGTAGCCTTGCCATACAGGCTTTTGATGACTTCAATAATTTTAGGGCTGATGTTGTACACATTCATTGTTGCCCATATAAATATATATATATATATATATATATATATATATATATATATATATATATATATATATATATATATATATATATATATATATATATATATATATATATATATATATATATATATATATATATGTATATATATATATATATATATATATATATATATAGATATACCCCCTTGCTTTTGGGTACCCCCACTATAATTATATGTAAATTATCACTTGTAGACGGACCGCTAACCCTAACCCTAACCCGTTTCGAGCGCACTGCCTTACCCTAAGCGTCGAGGCACTGCCTTACCCTAATCGTCGAGGCACTGCGCTTACCCTAAGATCGTTTTCTGGGAGCCGCCTTGGATCCGGGGACCCAGCTGGGTCCCCAGATCCAAAGTCGGGTACCCAAATGACCGGTTGGTGACTTTTAAGGTGCCCAGAAACCATAGTTTATAAGCCTATATATATATATATATATATATATATATATATATATATATATATATATATATATATATATATATATATATATATATATATATATATATATATATATATATAAGCGACGAACAATCTTCTATGTCCATGGTCCACTGGAATCTCCCTCTAATTCCTATACATATACACATCATGGCTAAACACATGGAGAAGTAATTACCAATATACATATTCTCCGGTACAGCCACTGGTCTGTAAGAATACACATAGGAGAAACAACAGTGGGTCCGTAGGGGATACTTCATGTTCCCGGTGTCGCTGTTGTGGAGGACTGTACCGGTATCCTTGTCATATATAAAGGCTTTTGATGACTTCAATAATGTTAGGGCTATGCTGTATACTCTCATGGTTGCCCACAGAGCTGCATGCCAGACTCGGCCAAACGCTTTCTTGAAGTCTACAAACACATAATATAGTTGTTGTTTGTTCTGTAGGTATTTCTCGCAGATTATTCTGAGGTCTAAAATCTGTTCAGTGGTACTTCACATAACCCATAGTATACAACAGCATTTGGTTATTTGATCAGACATGCATGAGAGGTCACGTGAGGGTCAAGGTCACTCAAGGTCAATATCATTCGAAGGTCAACTTTGTTTATTTTTTATATAATATCACTTATGCTGCAGTTTAATTGACAGGACGTGAGTGTATTTGGCGCAGGAGATCAAAGTCATCTTAAAGTCAAGAGCATAGAAAGATCGAAGTCGGCATTAAACTTACTTTGCATTATAATGCCACCGTTTTATTTTATTTGTTCTGGGCACTCATTTTCGTGTTAAATATTGCGAGTTCCATAAGGAACGTGTGAGTCATATGGGCAAAAGTAATTTCATTTACTTTTATTTATTTATTTATTTATTTATTTTATTTATTTACTTAAGCTTGTTTTATATAATTTTATTTATTGTTTTGTTTTTATTTTCTTCATTTTATTTGATTTTATAACGTATTTATTTATTAGATTATTATGCTTTGTCGATCAGATTTTTTTTCATCCTTCTTTTTCCGTTTCCTTGTTTATAGAAACATGCTTTTTTTTTTAAATTAGCTTGTGCCCGTGTGCAGTATTCAGAAAGACGCGTAGGTCTTCTTCTCACAGCTCTGACAAGTAGAAGGCCAATAAGATAAAGTAAAAGCAAGAGGCAAGTGGCAAGTCGCGCACAGAGACAGGCCGTACGTGCCTAGCCAAAGCGCCCATGAGCCTTCCTGTTCCTTCCATTCTCTACACAAGCTCTGGCTTTATGGAACAATAATCTGGAGGCGACGCGACTTTGACCACAATCATTTTCTCTTGCAAGTTCGCTCTTTCACTTAGCTCGTGTAGTTGGCTCCGAGCTTGTTGTGTTTTTGTTCCCACGTGATTTTTTCTCCTTGTTAGTATAGTGTTTTATCATTATTTTTTATTGGACGAAGAGGCTTCCATTGCACTAGAACTTTTGAAGTAATTATATATTACGACGTGGTGCTTTAGTTTCCTCCTGTTGAATTCTATAGCTAGACTCGCAAGCTCTGTTAGATCCATTCCGTTAGGATTCGGCGTGGTCAAATTTCGTGATCGTGTGTAAAGTGCGAATGGACCAAATTCGGCGACTGTTTTTTGCAGATGTCTAAAGTACATTTTATTCCCTATATGGAAATTGTCTTAAAGCACTTCCTGAGAAATTACTTTTAACCCGAACAGTGGAAAGTGAGTTAATTAAAGAATGCTAATTAAAATGTTGCTAATGATGTATTTAATTAGTTACTGAGAATTTCTTGTGGACTTGATGCAATTGTAAATATACATTTAACTGAGTCAAATAAGAAAAGTGAAAATCTTTAAATCAGGAAGCAATTAGCGATATTTTATTGAAAATGGTTTGACTTATTAGACATTTAGATTTTTTTTTCAAAGACGGGTATTCATATTTTCGCAAGAAAGGTACAGAATCATGTCATTAGTACTACTAAATTGAACAGTACATGCAGACCGCAGGCAGCTTTCAATTACCAATCATTTCGTTATATTTTTTAATTCCTGAATATTTCTTTCAGGAGCAGACTTCCTCGTGACATTTTATGACTCTATTGTTCCATGAATTCTTTTTTTTTTTCCAACGACATCATTAATAGGAAGCACTAATGAAGTGTGTGTGTGTGTGTGTGTGTGTGTGTGTGTGTGTGTGTGTGTGTGTGTGGGTGGGTGTGTGTGGGTGTTGTTCAAATGATTTATGATGATACATTCTTGAAGAAGCGAATTTATTAGGACAATGATGTTAAAAGTAAAGGTGCTGCCGTGTCCTTTCAGTTTTGGGAAGAGAGGCGTTTATGGTCTCTCCATTTTATCTGGTCCAGTCTTATGGGGGAGGTGCATATCCCTTCTACCTTGCTCCCCTCGCTCCCTTACCTTTTTGTCCATTATTACAAACGAGAGCAAGGTACCCATTCAGAGCTGGTTGGAATAGGGATGCCTAGTGCGCTGTTTCATTCGTTGTGTTGTTTGTTCTGTGGTAGAATGGTAAAAGGGTTGGACGCTGCTTTACGAAAGTGCTAACGTGAGCCCAAGTCACTACATCACTGTGCTACCCTCATAAAAGATACAGTCTGTGATTTCATGGACAATGTTTTAACGAACAAACATTAGAGATATTTGTGTGCGATGACTTTAATCGTCACTGACATTTTTTTCCGGACATATTCCGGTGATAAGTAAATACGATCAGTACTTTCTCCGAGGACGACACGGCAATCTAGTGGACAGTGACTCCACTCTCCCACAGGCAACCATAAAAACCAAGCTTAATTACTTGGCTGTAGAGCAGAAAAGGTGAGATATTTTTAACAGAATGTTTTCTTTTCAACGGTACCTCTATGGTGTCGGTTGGTTTTCCTTCTTCTGGAGAAAAGCGTTTTAAATGTTGAAATCGCAATCATCATCATCATCATCATCATCATCATCATCATCATCATCATCATCATCATCATCATCATCATCATCATCATCATCATTAGTATCCCCCTCCTCCTCCTTCTCCTCCTCCTCCTCCTCCTCCTCATCATCATCATCATCATGTATTAATATGGGTTTGGTTGTTTCTTAGTTGCGGTGAATGTTTACGTTGATGATAATGTGGTGGTGTACTTCCATGTTCAAGTATAAGAATGTAAATCAAGACATTTAATTGAATGGAATCAAGGGCAAGCCGAAGAGTAAGTTTCTTTTTTCTGGTCTTTTCTCTGTCGAGTCTCAGCATGTTCTGATATTATGATCACACTTTCCTTTGTCTTCTGCTTTCATTGTGTTTCTCAACCACCGAACACACTCACAAATATATTATAGTAATTGCATGCACGTACACGAATACAAAACACACTTTTTCACAATCATCATCATAAACATCAGCAGCAGCAGTAGCGACAACAGCATCAGCTTCATCATTATTATCGTCGTCGTTGGCTCTATCACTGTCGCCTTTATCATCATAATCATAATTGAAATCTCTCTCTCTCTCTCTTCCTCCTCCCCCCCCCACCCTTGGTGAATATGATATTCTTATTACTGTTATTGTTTCTTTGTGTCGCTGTAGCTGTTGCATTTGTTCCCGGAGTTTTCTGACTGAGTAAAGAGTATGACTGGTTCCAAATTAAGCGGAATCACATCGTGTATCCGTGATTCGGGTTTCTTAAAAAGTGGAAACATTATTATGTTAGATTTTGTCTTCAAACTGACATAAAGATCGTATTAACATAACACGTTTGTTGAGTTGTTATTGTTTACGTCGTTGTCGTTTTTTCTGACATTAGTGTTGTTGATATTAAAATTATTGTTGTTAATTTTGTTGTTAGTTTAATTCGAAAGCTTTTTCACATTTAAAAAAATATCCTGGTTCATACCTGGTCATGGGAAAAGGTGAATGCTTTGAAGAGCTGTAAAGTGCTATGTGGTCAAGATGCCCTGGAAAAAGCTTGTTTAGATCCACTGGCGTTTATTTTCAATTACGCTCAGAAAATATGCTAGGAGCAGCTGGTGCTTGTTCTCAAACCTCACTTAGGAAGGTTTTACGACCAATTAGAGTTCATTTTCCAGAACATTGTTTTGCTGTGAGTGCGATTTATGTCTGCTTCTGCTTGAATACCTACTAGTATACCCTTATCTGCAACGAAACAAAGAAGATAACTGCTAGGTTATGTTTCGTATGCAGCTTGTTATAATTATAATTATACAATATATGTATTATATATATATAATTATATAATTATATTTGTGCAAGCAGTTGGGATGCTGAAAGATTTTATTGTGTGTGTATGTATACATAAGCACCATCAGCCTACTGCCTAAACATTTTAGGCAAATCAAGAACTCGCGCACAACTTCCTGAATTTTTCAGAAAATATGAAGTATATTGCCAAAACATTTCAATCAGATTACTTGAAAGGAGTGGTGCAGAATCGCTGTGTTAAGATGGCTGACTGCGGACACAGTATAGCCTAGGCAAAAACGTCAACCAGATGAATTTTTGCTCTTATTTTCCCCTGTTATTATTAATAAGATAGTCCGCTTGCTTTTCAGGTGTACTCCACATTGCACAAGCGTAAGAGATCAAGGTTTATAAGGTTTATACATAAGGTTTAACACTTAACTCCAACCAGTTCTTCCGATCTATCACCATTCTACCATTTCAAAGGCCCCAATTCCAAGGCTTTGCTTACTTTTGGCCAAAACGGGTTTACCTTAAAATACGCATTGTTCTTATATGAAGCGAGGATCAAGTGAGCTTTCGTTGCTCAAACCAACCGCTAAAGTTCGAATTTTCAATTTCGGTTCTGATAGGGAGTAATTTCCCCTGTTTTAACGGTACATCAATACCACAGCCGTGTGACCTTTGACCCTATGTCTGAGTGAACCTCGTGGCTTGAAGGCTGCGTCTTTGGTGTCTGGGGTGGGGTAGGGTAGGGTAGGGTAGGGTAGGGTAGGGTAGGGTAGGGTAGGGTAGGGTAGGGTCTATTTTATCAATATAAAAAGAAAACCCTTACCGAGCAATTTTTGGATGTATTCTTTCTCTTACTGCTTCGGTAGATGCTATTTTTGGCTCAAGAATGTTGGCTAGGGGTTGCTATTAATAGGCACAACAACTACGGAATTGATTCATTTAAAAAGCAACTATATTTTCGAAAGAGCTAGGAGAGGTGATGGAATGGGGGTTGGGGGTGGTGGGGGGGGAGTTGTTGTAAGCTTACTTTGTTCTTTAAAACACGCATGGTTAATGTTAAAAGAATCTATTGAGAGGGCGTGATTGAAGTGGGACCACTCCGTTAGCAATCGAACTTTAATTTTACTGTCGAAGCCTGCCTCGATCTGCCTGTTGTGTTTGTACATCTGGCATAACCCATGTCCTAAAAAAAATCTGATGACTCATTCATCCTTTCACCATTCTTGGTGCCTTGCATAAGATCGGGCGCTAAAGGTTTGGGTTTCATTAGTGATTTCTTCTTTGTTTTTGCTTGATATATTATTTTAATTAATAATTGCACACGCCCACACATACCAACTCACACATACACACACACACATTCCCCCATTCACACATACACCTCGCATCACATACACGAGTAGGTTAATCTCAATCTATATATCTTTTCCACAAATCGTGTACTGTCCATTTTTGTTGCGTGAGATTTCAAATGACAGTTAGGCTTAATTGTTTTGTGTGTGTGTGTGTGTGTGTTGTTGTTGTTGTTGTTGTTGTTGTTGTTGTTGGTTTTCTTTGTTTGTTTGTTGTTGTTGTTGTTGGTTTTTCTTGGGGGGGAGGGTTTGGCAGTACAATATTGTTTGTAGTGGTGCTTTGCATATAATTGTTTTTGCTAGGTGTGTTGCAGAACGAGTTTCTCACGATCATGTGTCTTGAAAGTTTTGAGCAGATTGGGAGCTGACCGGCATCATCATCATCATCATCATCATCATCATCATCATCATCATCATCATCATCATCATCATCATCATCATCGTCGTCGTCGTCGTCGTCGTCAGAGGCAGTGGCAACATCGTCATCATCAGCAGCAGCAGCACCAGCAGCATCTTCATCATTATTATTAATATCATCTTCATCACCATCATCATCATCATCATCATCATCATCATCATCATCATCATCATCATCATCATCATCATCATCATCATCATCATCATTCTGGGTTTTATTCGTGATTTTATCTTTATGTTCGCTTGATAATTAATTGTATTTTATTTTATTTTAGTACTACTCGCGTAAATCCCCTGTCTCTAATAACATCATCTGACTCTTTTACACTTCGTGATGTTTTACCAAGGATTGTGAGCGTACTGGTGGATCTTCGTACTTGTGCGCCTCAGGCAGATTGAGTTAGATCCTGTATCCGCCATTCATGTTAAGCAACGTCAAGAGAGGTTAATACTTGATATTTGTACTTTCTCTAAAGGCCAGCTCATTGTTCTTCATCAAATTCTAAACATGTATTGCGCTGTATCTATCAAAATTGGCTGATTCGATTTTGATAATTTATTGTTTGCATATAGTTAAGATATTGTCTATCATTCGATGTTTCCTTTTGCTTCGTAACAACGCCAGGAAAATAATTAACACGTTTGAAAATGCTTATTTTTAGGCTATGTGTGTGGGGGTGTGAAAACACATTATATGAATGGATCTCCATTGTGTTGTATCTGCTTGAGCCGTGCTTTAAATGAGAATCGTGTTCCTTACTTTTTAAAAAAATACCCCTTTGCTATCGCTTTACTTTGCCCCAACCAGTCTGCCTACCGATCCTTCCACAGCACTGAGACAGCCCTCCTAAAAGTAACCAATGATCTGTTGCTGGCCTTAGATAATGGTAACGTCTCCGTTCTCACCTTACTAGACCTCTCAGCTGCCTTTGACACAGTCGACCACCACATTCTCTTTAACACTATTCAACACTACTTTGGAATCTCCGGCTCGGTCCTGGCTTGGTTCCACTCATATCTTTCTGACAGATCACAGTCGATGGCTGTTTCTCCAGCACAGCAAAATTGGTGTGCGGCGTGCCTCAGGGTTCCGTTTTAGGGCCGGTGTTGTTCACTCTGTACACCAAGCCACTGCTTCTCCTGCTTAGAAAGCATGCTGTTGAGAGTCAGTCATTTGCAGACGACACACAACTTTATAAATCCACTGCCCTCTCTCTCATTAATTCCACTGTTCAGACTTTGGAGAACTGCATCACAGACATTAAGTCATGGATGACACTCAACAAGCTTAAGCTTAATGACGATAAAACCGAAGCCCTCCTCATTCACAAGCACAACACCTCCTCCTCACTCCCGCCTCTCCCAACATCGCTTACAGTAGGGACAACAACCATTCAGTTATCATCCTCAGCAAGAAATCTCGGCTACATTCTCTCCGATGACCTGTCCCTCAACAACCACATCTCCAACGTCTGTCGCTCTGCATACACGGCCATACGCCAAATCAGCTCCTTTCGCCACTATCTTACACTCACTGCCACCAAAACCCTAGTCTGTGCTCTCGTCCTTTCTCGTCTTGACTATTGCAACTCTCTCCTCGCTGGCTCCCCAATACACATCATTGACAAGCTACAAAAGGTTCAGAACTCAGCAGCTAGACTAGTATTCCGAGCTAAGAAACGCGATCACATCACAGCTCTACTACATTCCCTTCACTGGCTTCCTGTGCAAGCACGCATAGAGTACAAACTCTCTGTTCTCTGTCACAACTTCTTCACTGATTCTTGTCCCTCCTACCTTGCTGACCTGTCTGTCTACTCCCCTTCACGCACTTTAAGATCTTCTGCTGAAACTCGCACACTCAAGGTTCCCGTCACCCGCACTAAGACATACGGCCAACGTGCATTCGCCTACGCCGCACCTAAGCAGTGGAATTCCCTTCCCTCCCATATCCGCAACATACAATCAACACAAGCATTCAAAAAGGCCCTCAAAACCCACCTCTTCAAACTGCATTATTCAGACTGATTTGTATCCCGCTGCCATTCTCTCCTCTTTTGTCTCTGTCTGATCCGTAAGTGTATACACGGCTGTACATATTTATACTGTTTTTCCTCTTGGGCCTAACCGGGCATATAAATAGCTGTGAATAGGTTTTTTGCTATTCTATTTCTGTCTTTACTGTCATTTGTGTACATAGTTGTAAATAGTCTATTTCTGTCTTTTTTTTAATAATTTGTGTACATAGTTGTAAATAGTTGTACCCTTACTGTTCTGTCTTTTGGTGTATTGTAGCAAAAGCAATGTTTTATCGAGTGCATGTATTTATATGTAATGATTATGTAAAGCGTGGTGAGTCTGGTCATAGGCTGGAGTACCCGCTATATAAAAATCCGTTATTATATTATCGCTCACATTATGGAAGTGATTAGTATGTAGACCTATTTTTCTTACTGTCTGCTATAGGTATATCCGCCCAGTTAATTAGTAGTAGTCAAATTATTGGGAAACAGCCGTGCAGAATATAGCAATCCACTAATTGCCACTGGCCAGGATAGCCAGTATTTGGTGTTGACATCGACATTAATTCATTAACTAATGAAATTTATGGCGCATAACCTTGCAGATAGCATGACGTGTTGGATCCCCTGGAGTTTTGACAAAGAATACTTTAATAATAATAATAATAATAATAATAATAATAATAATAATAATAATAATAATAATAATAATAATAATAATAATAATAATTGTCTTCAAATAATTAGGAGCAATTATATCAGAGACAAGGGATCCCGACAGGAAGTTCTCTCCAGAATATTACAAACAAATGTTGCCCTGACAAGGTTGAAGTCCATTTCGAAAGACAGGACCATCAGTCTACATTCCAAGGTAAGGCTGCTGTGCTCCCTTGTCATCTCCATCTTCCTATACGCTTGCAAAACATGGACCCTCAAAGCAGAAAGCGTTTGACCGAGTCTGGCATGCAGCTCTGTGGGCAAACATGAGAGTGTACAACATCAGACCTAAAATTATTGACGTCATCAAAGGCCTGTATGACAAAGCCACCAGTGCAGTCCTCCACAACAGCGCCATCGGGATCTGGTTCAGAACAACAATCGGTGTGCGTCAAGGATGCCTTCTCTCTCCAATACTCTTCAACGTCTTTCTAAAGCGCATCATGTCAGATACCCTTGCAGATCACGAAGGCACAGTCAGAATGCGGGGGGGGGGGGGGGGGAGTAGAGCAATATCAAACCTCCGTTTTGCGGATGACATTGATGGACTGGCTGGAGAAGAACAAGAACTTGAACAGCCGCTACAGGGGTTTGACACAATTTCCAGAACCTATGGAATGGAAATTAGTGCAGAGAAGATCAAAATGATGACTAACAACGCCAATGGTATCAACATGGGCATCAAAGTCCAAGGCATAGCTTCAAATATCTAGGAGCCATTGTATTAGACAATGGGTTCCAACAGGAAGTCCTCTCCAGGATCGCACAAACGACTGCTGCCGTGACACGGTTGAAGCCCATTTGGAAAGACAAGACTATCAGTCTACACTCCAAGGTAAGACTGCTGGGCTCCCTTGTTATCTACCTATACTCTTGCGATTCATGGATCCCTCATAGCAGACCGACAACGAAGAATACAAAGCTTGGAGATGAGGTGCTTATAGAAGACTTCTGGGCATTTCCTATACCCGCACATCACCAACGACGAAATCCGACAGGCATTCACTCACATTGGACAACACGATGACATGCTCACAGTGGTGAAGAAACTGCGATGGTATGGCCACGTCACCAGAGCATCAGGCCTTGCAAAGGCCATTTTGCAAGGCACGGTGCAAGGAGGCAGAAGAAGAGGGATACCGAAAAAGAGGTGGGAAGACAACATTCGAGAATGGACTGGCTTCACTCTGAGTAAAGCCATGAGGGTTGCTGAGGACAGAGAAAGAGGGAGTACACTGATCATCTGTGATGCCCCAACGACTTTCGAGTTACGGGGTAGGATAGGATACGATAGGAAGGAAAATAATAATAATAATAATAATAATAATAATAATAATAATAATAATAATAATAATAATAATAATAATAATAATAATAATATCCTATCCTATCCCGTAACTCGAAGGTCGTTGGGGGACCACAGATGATCGTTTAACCAGCCTACTACATCTTTCTCTGTCCTCAGCAACCCTTATGGCTTCGCTCAGTGTCAAGCCAGCCCATTCTCGAACGTTATCCTCCCACCTCTTTTTCTGTCTCAATCTTCTTCTGCCTCCTTGCACCGTACCTAGCAGGATGGTCTTTATAAGCCCTGACGCTCTGGTGACGTGGCTATACCATTGGAGTTTCCATTTCTTTAACACTGTGATCATGTCATCGTGTTGTCCAATGGCTTGTGCGATGGACTGTCGGACTTCGTTATTGGTCAGGGGCGGATCAGAGTAAATGCCCGGAGGGGGGTACTGCCATTTTTTTTAAAATCCGGTATTCGTGCTTGCACTCACACAGTAAAAGAAAGGTTGACATGAGTGTGGTTTGTGTGTGTATGTGTGAGTGTGTGTGTGTGTGAGAGAGAGAGAGAGAGAGAGAGAGAGAGAGAGAGAGAGAGAGAGAGATCAAACACGTGCGTGTTTCGTGTGAAATTAGAAATTAGTTGTGAGAAAAAAAAGAAAAAAAGGCTGACACATTGGCCCACAGCTAGAACACTTACTTTCTCAGGCGTTCAGCATAATTGCGAGGTTCAAGAGCCATGATGGTGCGGTATTTTCCCGCAAACCGTTCTACGACATCGTCAATGTCCACTGTGATGTGTCGGTGAGCCCTCATTAGAGCGAGCCCGTTCTCACCCATCGCTGATCTCAGATAGGATTTCAGCGTCCTGATGCCGCTGATAGTTCTTTCACATTCAGCTGTTGTGATCGGAAGAGTGCACAAAAGGGTCAGTAGCACGTGAATGTTCGGGAAAAAATCCGCATTGCATGCTCTGAGAGTCTTGGCCACAGTATCAGGAACGGCCCCTGCATCAGCGCTCTCCCACTTGTGCATCCATCGGATGTACTCGGTGTCCAGCTCATGAAAACTTGGCCGATCTGCTTCCCATAGACTGGCAAGTCGCTCGCTACCCTCGGGTACCTTCCGAAAACCTGCCACTGGCCTGTTCCTGCCTTGCACGATGCACGAGGGTACAAGACCAAGCCCGTCAACAGCAATTTCAGAGCCGGTGGTGAAGCGAGAGTCCAGCTGGGCGGTGAGGTGATCCAAAAACGGGATACCTATGGACCTGCGGAAGTAATCTTCAATTGTCTCTTCTGGCGGGTTACTCTGACATGTCTGTCGTTCTGCACCCCTTGGTCTGCGCAGATCACAGTCGGCTATTGCTGCCATCCGACTTGCTTCCTGAAACCAGCTGCTAAAGGTTGCAATGACGTCATCCCTGAATCCCTTAACTGTTGTCTTCACTGTGCTTATTTCTCCGTACGCAGCCACAACATCCTTTGCTTTTTGCTGAAGTTTCAAAGTCAGTGGACGGAGAACTTGCAGGCATTTTCTGGTGACGACAAAAGCAACCAGAAAGTCACCTGACTGGAAAGCGTGCAAAAACCCTCCAGCTTTGGTGAGCGTTTCACTGTCCCAATCTGTGTTCTCCTGCACCATCTGGCCAAGGCAGTCATAGACCACAGGGAAGAGTTCGGCGAAAGTTTCAAAGGCAGAGTGCCTCTCGACCCACCGTGTTTTACACAAGTCGACTGGCATGAACAACACAAAGGTTCAAGCAATGAGATGCGCAGTGGAAGTACAGAGCCTGCTTGTTAAGTTCTTGAATGTGTACCCGAGGGCCAGTGAGGACCCTGAACAGGCGGATGGACTAGTGGGGAAGGAGGGCACGCATTTCTTCTTTCCACCATTTACAATTTTTGTATTATTATTATTTGTGCGTGTCTGGGTTTTTTCCCCTTTTTTTTTCTTCCCAATTTTTCTTTTCTTTTCTTTTTTCCCCCTTTTTTTTCTTCCCTTTTTTTTGGTCGCCCATGGGAGGGGGCACGTGCCCACTGTGCCCCCCCCCCTCGTCCGCCCCTGTTGGTGATGTGCTGCGTATAGGAAATGCCCATAGGTCTTCTGTAGCACCTCATCTCCATGCTTTGTATTCTTCGTTGTAGATCTGCTGTGATGGTCCATGTTTCGCAAGCGTATAGGAAGATGGAGATGACAAGGGAGCACAGTAGCCTTACCTTGGAATGTAGACTGATGGTCCTGTCTTTACAAATGGTCTTCAACCTTCTCCGGGACCCATTGTCTGATAACATGGCTCCTAAATATTTGAAAGTATGCATTGTGTTGAGGGATTGGCCTTGGACTTCGATGTCCATGTTGATGCCATTGGTGTTGTTAGTCATCATTTTGGTCTTCTCTGCACGTATTTCCATCCCATAGGCTCTGGGAATGGTGTCCAGCCTCTGTAGCAGCTGTACAAGTTCTTGTTCCTCTCCAGCCAACCCGTCGATGTCATACGCAAAACAGAGGTTGGATATTGCTCTACTTCCCATGCTGACTGTGCCTTCGTGGTCTGCAAGGGCGTCTGACATGATGCGCTCTAGGAAGATATTGGAGAGTATTGAAGAGAGTAGGCATCCTTGACGCATACCGATTGTTGTTCTGAACCAGTTCCCGATGGCACTGTTGTGGGGGACTACACTGGTGGCTTTGTCACACAGGCGTTTGATGACGTCAATAATTTTAGGCTAAGTCTGATGTTGTACACTCTAATGGTTGCCCACAGAGCTGCATGCCAAACTCGGTTAAACGCTTTCTTCAAGTCTACAAACACATGATAGAGATGTAGTTGGCGCTGTTGGTATTTCTCGCAGAGTATTCTGAGGTTGTAAATCTGTTCAGTGGTACTTTGCCTTGCCCTGAATTCTGCTTATTCTTCACCTATGATTTGTTCAACTTGGGGTTTTAAACATTACTGTCGAGCAATATTGTGCAGGTGCTTGGATCGAGTTCAGACTGATTCTCGCAGATCTTTATGGGCTGTCCTTCTGGATGATAATCGACTAGTGAACTCGGGATGAGTTCGAGTTGAACAGCTGAATCTGCAGAAATAATGTTCGTTTTGTTTTTCTCATTTTATCGTTCTATTAGGCTAGTTTCGTTATTCCATTTTATATTTATTCTCATTTTAAAAAAAAAGAAAAGAAAAAAAAGAAGCACTATCGAGAATGCACAGGCATTATTGTCTTCGATTTCCAGAATCTCCGGTGCTTAGAATTTCAAAAAGATATCTAAATAGAAAACATGCATGTTTCTGATCCTGCTAACGACCTGATGATGTGTTCCCACTTTTGTATTCACCCGAATTGCTTCTCATTCCTTCTCCATATTCATCTCCTTCTCTTTCTCCTCCACCCCACTTTTCACAAGTCGGTCTGTCTGTATGTGTATATCTGTCTGTCTGTCTCTGTTGTTGTGTGTTTCTCTGTCTATCTGTCTGTCTGTCTATCTCTCTCTCTACCTCTCTCTCTCTCTCTCTTTAATTCAGTGTTAGGCCTATATGGCAATCATTTAACAGTTTTTCGTTGCACCATTTTGTTATTTCCCCGTCAGCTAATGATATAAATAGATGACCAGGTACAGTAAATGTTGTTTATTAATTTAACACCACGTCTTTCTAATTCACCTCTCTCTCTTTTTTTTGTCTTTGTCTCTCTCTCTCTGTCTCTCTCTGTCTCTCTCTCTTGCCCCTGTACCTTTTAACATTCAATTTCAATTGACTACAAATCCGTCGCTCTCTACTACCACCTGTTGATCCTCTTTATATCTCTCTATTTACCCCCGTTGGGGTGCCGGGGGTTTCAGTATAAATAGTATCCCCACTTTCTGGAAATATAGTGCTTTAAATTCCCACTGTCGCTGTCTTTCTCATTTGTTCTTTCTCATTCCTGCTCTGTTCTATCAATCTGCTATACTATCTTCTTCTTCGCTAGACCAGTCACCTACCTTTTTTCTTGAAAACTCTTCCGAGGCAAGACTCCTTATTTGTGTCTGTTGGATCAGCTTGGGAATATTGGACGCTTTCTGCTAGTTGGTCACTAGGGCTTCCTATGATGTTATTATTTAGCAATGTAGGCATTTTATATGTATGTGTTTTGTTGATAATTTATAATGATGTTTGTATTCTATTTTGTTTGTGTAAAGTACAGCCTCAGCGTCCCCTGCGTGGGATGTCTTTATTGTAAAGTGACTGGCTGGTGGAGAGCTTTCAGTTTTACCACTAGGGTTGTTTCAGCAGATCTTTTATGCGGATCGGGGGTTGTCCGGTCCTGATTTGGCTCGGAAGAGTCCGCTGGACCTAAAGCAATAATCATGTAATGTAATGTAATCTCTCTATTTTTGTCTGTTTTTTTTTTTTTTATGTCTGAGCTACAGTAGTGTAGTGTACAGCTGAAATCACACGGGCAACACTTTTTACAAACTTTGGTTCATAAGTATTTTAACAACGCCTGTAGTCCACACAGTAAAGTAAATATCTGCAACATCTGCGCGAGACAATGCGCACTCCGCAATCTTATGAGTTGCGTCCCCTTTGCGCGGCTATTTTGTTTTTAAAATATAGACGACTCAACCGATAGTGATGATTCTTGTACTTTTTTCTTTTTTTAACTTTGAATTCTAAAGTAAATCATAGCTTTGATACAGTTCAATAAAACTTGGTTTGTCGCCGAGATAAATTTGAAAGGCATGTTTGATACCACTGTTTGACTGCGCATCACCGATGCGCATTTAGTGCTATCCATGAAGAAATGTATGCATTCTGATTGGCTACAACAATGTTGTTGCAACACAAATTTAGAGCAGGTTCTAAGTCATCAAACATTTTAAAAACAGTTAATTGCACAACAGATGTTTCAGGCATGGTCAAACGTGAAACACAGCAAAAAAAAGAAGAAAATATTCATTTGTTTTACAAATTACATGTAATGTTTCGTGTTTTGTGTAGCTCGTGTGACTTCAGCTTTAGCTGACCGATTCATTAGGACTAAACACATGCGCAAAGGGGTTGTCTGCGGATTTCAGCTCCCTGGAGTCACAGCGTCTGAGACGAGGTCTTGTGCCATTACTTAGCCTCCTATGACATGATAGCCCATGTTGTAGAGGACTGTAGGAGAGAGGAAGGAGCGTGTTGCGAAAACTCGCCATTGTGTCGATGTTCCTTTATTGGTGAATGTTGGGGGGAGCGGTGGTGTGTATGCGCGTGTCTGTCTCAACGTATCGGGTAGGAGCGACTATCTGTCTAAATAGTAAAACTAAAAGTCTACTTTCTGTCTAAATAGTAAAGCTAAACGTCTACTTTCTGTCTAAATAGTACAACTAAAAGTCTACTTTTTGCTACCTTGCCTATCATGCTCAGTTTTATTTCTTGATTATTTCGATGCTATAGTCACAGGCTATGTATTCTATAATGGTGCAATTAATGCATGGAAGGTATGATGATGAATTGGGTACCTGGAGTTTGCATGTGTTTACAGCAACAACATCGGTGCATATTCCTTGTACAATGTTCACTGTGGACACTTGGTGGAATAAATGTTGTATTCCGTTGTTGTTGTTGTTGTTGTTGTTGTTGTTGTTGTTGTTGTTGTTTTTCTACTTGCGGGTTCGTGTGTGCGTATGTGTGAGTGCATGTTTATGTAGGTAGACTATGAGTGTCTGCGCGCTTTCGTCACAGTACTCCATCTAAATGAACTACATAGACCTTAGGGACACCACCAATGGTTCTTCAGTGACTGATTTGTCTTGCGCACGCGATGACCGACTTTTCCTGGCCTGGGTTTGACATTTGCTTTCAATTAACCTAGTCCATTGAGCCTGTGTTCCAACGTCTATAACTCCCCTGTTTCACACCTATTCCTTGTAGCCTATATAAACGCAGGCTACCACAGAACTGAGGACAGGGTTTTCATTATCTTTAACGTTTAAGGCACGTACGCGCAGACACATTTATACACATGCACACTGTTGCTCCGGACCTGCCTCTTAAGCCAGTAGCCACTGACTGCTTTGGCGTTTTAAGCTAATAGTTCTCTCTCTCACTCTCTCTCTCTCTCTCTCTCTCTCTCTCTCTCACTCTCTCTCTCTCTCTCTCTCTCTCTCTCTCCCTCTCTCTCTCTCATCGAGCATGCTGTTGCAGGTTGGAGTTATGACGTTATATAAAATGTACAACATCAATTTCCAAACGAACCAATTTTTACGTGTCTTGTAACCCTGTTCCCAGTCCGTTGTTTCGACCTTACACGCTGGCACTGACGCCCTGCCACCCACCCACCCACCCACCCATCTACTTAACCACCCGCACACACACACACACACACACACACACACACACACACACACACACACACCTAACCCTAACCCTTAACCTAACCCTAAGCCTAAAACAGCTGTAACTCTACCGGAACTCTATTTTGACGTCAAAATAGGGCAGCCTTCCAAAAAAGTCAAAAGAAACCATGTGGAATTCCATGAGTGTGTCACTGTAACGTCGTTTCTACATGCCCACACACACACACACCTACACACACACACACATACACACACACACACACACACATTTTTGTAGAAACGACGTTCTGATGACTGTTGTGAAAAAATCAGATTATTGTGACACACTTTCCATTTCTTTAACATTATTTTGACATTTTCCATTTTTTGAAGCTATCCCTAACCCCTAACCCTAACCCTAACCCCTAACCCAAACCCTAACCCTAACTCTTAACCTAACCCTAATCCTAAAACAGATCTAACTCAACGGAGCACTATTTTGACGTCAAAATAATGCGGCCTTCCAAAAAAGTCAAAAGAAACCATGTGGAGTTTCATGTGTTTGTCAGAGTAACGTCGTTTCCACATGCCCACCCTCAACTCACATATACACATCGCAACTCGTATACGAGAAATCGCAATCTAATATCTTTTCCCCAAATCGTGTGCTTTCTATTATTTTTGCCTGAGATTAAAAATGACAGTTAGGCCCATTTTTAAGTTGTTTTTTTCCTGCAGTATAATATTGTTTGTAATTGTGTTTGGCATATAATTGTTTTTGCCAGACCATGATTAGCAGAACGAGATTCTCACGATCTTGTGTCTTTAAAGTGTTCAGTAGGATTAGGAACTGGCCGGCGTCATCATCAGAAGCAGTGGCAACAGTATGCTAGCAACACAAGCAGCATCAATATCAACATCATTATCTGTATAACGAGCGGCATCATCATCATCATCATCATCATCATCATCATCATCATCATCATCATCATCATCATCATCATCTTTATCACCACTACCATCGCCACAATCACCACCGACACCACTATCATCATCAGCATTATTTGCAACGACAAGATGCCATTAACAGCATCTTCAACACTAAAAGCAAACAATGCATAGGTTTCTAGTTGGTAGTACAGTACCAAGAAGGATCGTGTTACAGTAAACGGCTTGAACGTTTCCTTTGAATTGTATGACATGCATGTATGGAAATCGCTCATCCAATCTTATTGCTAATAATTTTATGGCATGAAGTCAACCATTACAATTGTTAATAATTTCAAAGATATTGGTTAATCGACCTCATTATTTGTGAATTCATGGACATAGGTCAAATACATTAATATCCTATCCTATCCCGTAACTCGAAAGTCGTTGGGGCGCTACAGATGGTCATTTAACCAGTCTGAGAGTACTCCATCTTTCTCTGTCATCAGCCGCATTCATGGCTTCACTCAGTGTCAATCTAGTCTATTCTCGAATGTTTTCTTTTCACCTATTTTTCTGTTTCCTTCTTCTGCCTCCTTGCACCGTTTCTTGCAGGATGGTCTTTGCAAGGACTGATGCTCTGGTGACGTGGCCATTGGAGTTTCCGTTTTTTCACCACTATGAGCATGTCATCATGTTCAATTGCCTGTGTGATGGTCCCGACGGAAGTACTCTCCACGATCGCACGAACAACTGCTGCCCTGACAAGGTTGAAGCTCATTTGAAAAGACAGGACCATCAGTCTACATTCCAAGGTAAAGCTGCTTTGCTCCCTTGCCATCTCCATCTTCCTATACGCTTGCGAAGCATGGACCCTCACAGCAGATCTACAACGAAGAATACAAAGCATGGAGATGAGGTGCTACAGAAGACTTCTGGGCATTTTCTATACCCAGCACATCACCAACGACGAAATCCGACAGACCATCACACAAGCCATTGGACAAAACGATGACATGCTCACAGTGGTGAAGAAACTGAAACCCCCGATGGTATGGCCGCGTCAGCAGAGCATCAGGCCTTGCAAAGACCATCCTGCAAGGCACGGTGCAAGGGGGCAGAAGTAGAGGGAGACAGAAAAAGAGGTGGGAGGACAACATTCAAGAATGGATTGGCTTGACACTGAGCGAAGCCATGAGGGTTGCTGAGGACAGGAAAAGATGGAGTTTGCATGTTAAACGACCTTCGAGTTACGGGATAGGATAATAACATAACTATTAAAAAAGTAATATTACAATAAAATTATAAATGTTAACAAATTAAATATAATAAGTTATAAATATTAATTGTAAACAGCGGTATTGGCTGTTTTATTTAGAAGTCGAAAGGCTTGATAATTGTTTTTATCTGATGAACTGCAAATAAATTAAATTACCCAGCTAAATGGACCAACATCACTACTGGGAGAGTAAAATACAAATTTCCATGAAGGGAACGGTTGTAGTCCGTAGCTCTAGGAGAGTATAATGAACTTCAGACTCCCGAGATCTTCAGCCTTTGTTCAAATGACTCCCTGTTGCTCTTAACATTAATTATTCAAGCGTGCCACAACACAGAAGTTCTGGGTTAGGCTGTACTCTATTTCTGGTTATTTTCAGGGCAAATGCTGGGTTGGTTTTGTTGATTTTCCAGACTTATCTGGAAATACTTTGAAATAGTAGGGGTGAGGGGGAATCAGAACGAGCCAAAATGTTAGTTTGTGAATTGGTCCGTTGGTAAACCATATCTCGAAAACCACTGAACGAATTTTGACCAAACATCATAGGAACATTATGTAGGTTAGTGGCCTACCTCCCTTGCCATCATATTTGCTCTGACGCGAAGGTCGAGGTCCGTGGAACCTATTTGTTGCCAAACGCGTTTTGCTCAATATGTGGAGAAAAAAACAACGGCTATAGCGATTTTGTTGAGTTTTGATATACAAGTACTTCAAATCATGGGCCATCCTTCGTTATCAGTCCGGTTGTCGGTCAAAAGACCGATTTTGAGAATGTTTTGCTTGCATATAGTTCAGTCCGCGGCCTATCCTTTTAAGCAATTTTTATTTCTTTTATTTGGATTTTTACATTTTAAATTTTTCTTTGTTAAGATATAGCGGAGTCACAACTCCCTCAAAGAAGTTAACACTTTTGAGAATGCGTTTTATAATAATAATGATGTTCGTCATTTGTAAGGCGCCTTAGCCAAAGGATCAAGGCGCTGGCCGATACAGGATCTAACTCGAACCGCCCGAGACGCCCACCCGCAGCCTTTGGGCGCATTGGTTCGACGCCCGGACAACTGAGCACAATCCTGGGAAGCCAGGGATGGGGGAGAAGGACCAAGTGCATGCTGGGTGTGTTCTTGTTACCTTGTGATCTTTAAAGTCCGTTATGATCAAATGTATGCGACACACAGACTAGACCTCGGTTTATACTCTCATCCGAAGGAGTAGGAAAACAGGAATAAAGTGTCTTTCCCAGGGACACAGCACAATGGCCCGGCCAGGGCTCGAACCCGGGACCTTCAGATCCACAAGCCGAAGCACTACCATTAGACCACAGTGCCACAGTGTTGTTTGTTTTGCTATGTGTGTGAATGTTTGGAAATACATCAGTTTGAATGGCTTGCCAGCATTAGATTAAAATTTTGATCCCTAAAACTTGAAATCAATGAAAGCCGTGCAGACTACGTTTTGTTTGATTTTACTTTTAGAAGGAAATTAAAAACAAGTGCTGGACCCTAACCGGTGCAGTGTTCCCTCGCGGGTGTTCTCTCTTTTTTTCCTTCCTTCTTTCTTTCTCTCTCTCTCTCTCTCTCTCTCTCTCTCTCTCTCTCTCTCTCTCTCTCTCTCTCTCTCTTTCTCTCTCACATACGTACACAAACACGCACGCACACATGCACTCACGCACACACTCACACCCCCCCTAATTAAGTTTCAAAGAAATCCGTCCATTAGTTTCAGAGAAAAATAAATATCTAAATGAAAAGAAAAACATTATGTCACTACGATGACAACAATCAATAGACGTAAGTTTTGAATAAGGCTCAACGCATCTGTACACTCTCACTACAAAGTTTAAAGGAAATGTAAAAGTAAATTAAAAGGAGACATAATGATTACATCATTCGATTTGCATAAGTTTGGTTTTACGTTGGAGGCATATGTACAGTCTAAGTATATACCTAATTTGAACCAAATCCCTCCAGTAGTTTGGTAAAAAATAGTATTAGAGAAAAAAAAAGTATGACGTCTCCATGATTACGTCACTCAACTATTTAATACCATAGTTTAGTTTAAGGCTGAAGGCATCTGAACACTAATTACATACACAGTTGTTGTCTTTTTTATTTAAAACTTGTCGTTTAAATTGCCGTCACGCTTATTACTCGATTTGAATAAGTTTGATTTAACCTCGGACGCACAAGTGAAGTCTAAGCACATACCAAACTTGAACTAAATCCCTCTTACCGTTTGGGAGAAAATAGGATTTAAAAAAAAAAAATTATAACTTCACCTTGATGACGTCGCCCAACATGCATACTTTTGTGTGTGTGCTTCCGTAGGGTTCACTATTTCCTAAATACCACCCCTTGGGGTCATGAGCAATCTTGCCACTGTAGATTGTTCTAACCTATAAAGGGAAAAGTGAAAGCCCCAGTTGAAAACCTGTCTTTCCTTTATAGGCATGACAGATTCACTGCGGCAACAGTACCCCCGTTGGAGTGCCGGGGGTTTCAGTATAAATAGTGTCCCCACTTTCTGGAAATGTTGTGCTTTAAATTCCCACTGTCGCTGTCTTCCTCAGTTACTCTTTCCCATTCCTGCTCTGTCCTATCACTCTGCTATACTATCTTCTTCTTCGCTAGATCAATGACCTACCTTTTTTTTCTTTAAAACTCTTACTGGACAAGACTCCTTGTTTGTGTATGAGGTCTGTTGGATCAGCTTGGGAGTATTAGACGCTTTCTGCCGGGTGGTCACTAGGGCTTCCTATGATGTTATTATTTAGAAATAGGGGCATTTTATATGTATATGTTTTGTTGATAATTTATAATGATGTTTGTATTCTATTTTGTTTTTGTAACCGGGGGTTCGAGTAGTTGGGGTAAAGCCTCAGCCGTCCCCTGCGTGGGATGTCTTTATTGTAAAGTGACTGGCCGGTGGAGGGCATTCAATTTTCCCACTAGGGTTGTTTCAGCAGATCTTTTATGCGGATCGGGGGTTGTCCGGTCCTGATTTGGCTCGGAAGAGTCCGCTGGACCTAAAGCAACAATCAATCAATCAATCAATCAATCAATCATTTCCTAAATACCAAGTTTCAAATAAATCCGTCCGTTAGTTTCAAAGAAAAGTGCGCACATGTCACCTCCGGACGCCGGACGAATGGACGCTGGAGGGTAGCTAGACGGACGGACACCGGTCGCCCAAAGCCACAAGCAGTAGTTTCCGAGCTATATATAGGTCGGGGACTAATAAATACAGTACTTTCTTTTTCGAATCGCCACAACCTACGTGAACACATTTCCTCTGTGTGTGTGGGGGGGGGGGGGTGCGTGTGGGTGTGTATGTATGTATGTTTTTCCCAAAATCTTTCTACAGTGTATTATGACTGGCGAATAGTGGAACGTAACTTATTTCATTTTCTCAAGGCTAAAAAAACGTTTTAACAAACTATTCATTTATGTTATTGTTGGGATTCAGCTAAGTTCTGTATCTTAATTTAATGTCTGTCTACTCTGGGTGATATTAGACAACAAAATAAAAAAATACATACATATATATATATATATATATATATATATATATATATATATATATATATATATATATATATATATAAATATATATATATATATATATATATATATATATATATATATATATATATATATATATATATATATATATATATATAGTTTACCAACTAGTTATTTTGAAATAACATGAACAACATCAATCATGTTTTAATGAAATAATATTATTGTTGGGGAAAGATTTAAATCGGGAGGGGGAGGGGGGAAGGTGTGCATGTATGTGTATGTGAGTGTGTGCGTGCGAGCATGCCTGCGTGCGTGCGTGCGTGTGTGGCTTTCAGACAGGCTCAAAGATTCTAGTGTGAACATATGTTTTTGAATATTGACTAGCAAGTGACGTTTTCATACAAAATCATGATGCTGGTGGCTCAGACTGATTTCAAATGTTGTAGAATCCTTGTTGTAAAGTTGAACGATTTTGGATGTTTATGTGTGTGTGTGTGTGTGTGCGTGTGTGTGTGTGTATTTGCGTGTACGGAACAGCCTCTTTCATAGTTTCATAGCACTGATCACACAGAAGTTTATTGTTACTGAATTTTTATTTTGACAGTCGTAAGAGAAAGGATGGACGAGGGTGGAGAGGATGCTGCTTCTCCCCCGTCTATTCCCCTACTTCTTCATTTCTCTTCCTTCTCCTGTGCCCATTTCTTCTACACATAAAGTGTCCCAAAACTCTATCTGTCCGGAATATTCTATATCCTGAGACGTAATAATAAGACGTTAGATGCCGCAAAATAATTCTCTTTCATGTAAAATACATAACACGCTCTCAACATTCAGTTCCTGTGACCGCACATAGCATGCCTGCGTTTTAAGTGTCTGCAATAATCCCTTCCCTCTGACATACAATACAATACAATACAATACAATTTAACTTTATTGATCTCAAACTGAGAAATTCGATGCATGGTCTGCAATCCGACATAAAAATTGAGAGTATATGGACAAGAACTAAGAAACGTATTAGCACATTATGCATACATACTTACATAAAACACAACATATTCACGTTTCATTACTGCTTGTAAGGCACATAAGAGTGGACATTACTTTCAAGTTCTCGCACAGCACACTTACTATCACATTTATTCCAACATTGAACATGTCATTTCTCTAAGATGCGTAGACTAGATATTGCCTTTCTCACCGCATTTTATCACAACATGTTTTCCGATATACCTTCTCATCGTTCACACGCACACGCACACACCCACACCCACACCCACACACACACATCTAGCGACTAGGAGCAAACATTATTGACTAGATTGCCTTTCTCATTACATGTTATCACAACATTTGTTCCAAAAATACCTTCTCATCCTTCACACACACACATTAACACCCACACATACACACACGCACACACCCATAGTGACTAGGAGCAAACATTATTGACTAGGATACGTTCCAAATATCACTTAAACATTGCATCAGGGCAAAACATATCTCACAATGAACATAGCCTCCATAACAACAAACCGCAAACATTCTGTTTCTGCTTCTTTTGGGTAATGCTCTTCGAATGATTCAGATGACGATGCCAGTTTTCTGTGACATACAATAATATGCCCACAATATTACCCTTCCATATTCTCGTTCTGGTCACAATATTCTATCTTTCCCTAATTTTTATTCTGCCTAGCTGTCACATACACAACATGTGGACAATTTTCTGTTTCCTGCGACCCTTACCATCATTACAACCGTCACGCCCCCTCCCCATTGTGTTTCCGGCAGCTGTCTCCCTTGCCCTCTGAATAACACTTAACAGAGAAGAGACCGTGTTGGCAAAAACAAAACAGTTTGTGGACTCTTTTTTCCTGCTATCTGCCGCTGCATGCGAGACTTGCAAAATGTAATCAGGTATCCGATGTGCTTTCCAGCTCAAAGAGATGCTCCACGCTCTGGCTGTAGAGTGGTAAAGAGATATTTGCCCAAATGTCGTATGCTTTATGGCGTCATGGACCCATTGATCTCTCAGACAGAGCAGCGTGCCGTTGTGTGTGTGGAGGGATGGAGGGGTGGAGCAGAATATGGTGTGTGTGTGTGTTTGAAGGAGGTGGGTGGGTGTGTGTGTGTATGTGTGTGAGGGGGTGTGTATGTGTGTGTGTGTGTGTGTGTGTGTGTGTGTGTGTGTGTGTGTGTGTGGAGCGAGACCGGGCGTGCATATATATAATATTTCGTATTACGGGATAAGATAGGACAGGATTGATATATATATAACAATCCTGTCCTATCTTATCCCGTAATACGAAAGTCGTTGGGGAACCACAGATGATCACTTAACCCGCGAACTCCATATCTCTCTCTCTCTCTCTCTCTCTCTCTCCCTCTCTCTCTCTCCCTTTCTCTCTCTCTCTTTCTATGTGTGTGTGCGTGTGTGCCTGGGTAACTAGGTGAGAAGCGACCTGCTTAATTATAGTGTGGCAGGTTCGGCGCGGGAGGAGTGATGGATTATGAAACACCTGCAGGAAGGCGAATAGAAAAAAACAAAACACAAAAACTGAAAAAGAAAAATTAAACTAAAACACAAGAAACGCCAACAATTCTAGTCGGAATTCAAACAATAAATACACACTATAAAAAATAGATTTTTTTTCCATTTTAATCGATTTAGCAATATTAATACTTAAATGGTTTGTGATTGTTTTTATGAGTCAAGTTAAAAAAATAGTTCTAAATTATATTGACGATGCCATTTTGAAGATGGTAATCGTTCAAACGTGTGCCAGTCATCATTGAAATTAAATTTATAAAGTATACTGATATCTAAAACGATACCTGGAGTTCAAGTCTAGGTTTTAAAAAAAGATTTCAGCAGAGTAGCTTGGGCTCCGAAAAGAAAGTTGAATTATTTCTATTTATTATTAAATACATATTATACCTCGATTATAAATGTATTACTTTTGTAATTATTTTTGAATGATTATTATTTTAACTGCATTTTATTTGATGATTCGAACAAGCATATATGGTGGCCAACTTGCTTTCTTCTTCATCATATATTAAATATAAGCAATAACTATAGATTTTTGTTAAATAATTATATTGTTATATTAATTTGTTGAATAGACGTTAAATAAAATAAATAAATAAATAAATAAATTGTTTCTTTTAAATCAATGTCTAATAAAAACAACTGCAATAATATTAAAAAGGAAGAAGAAGAAGAAGAAGAAGAAGAAGAAGAAGAAGAAGAAGAAGAAGAAGAAGAAGAAGAAGAAGAAGAAGAAGAAAGCAAACATATACTAATCCAAAGATTATAAACCAGCGAATATCGACCACAGGCTATAAAACAGAATAATTGTGTAGAGGAGATGTGGGATATATCACTGTCTAGAGGTGCCGGATGGGGTGTTGGGATGGGTGTGGTGATGTGTGGTTAGGAGGGTTAAAGAAACAACATCTAAACTAAGAATAATTACAATACAACTACAACCACAACTACAACATAGGTTAAAAAGAAATGCTAACGCTTTTAGTCCAACATTGTGAATCAAACGATCAACGACTATAGCCATGTAAAAATATTTATTCCTAGTGTACCTTTCATCTCTCTCTCTCTCTCTCTCTCTCTCTCTCTCCTTCTCTCTCTCCCACTCTCTCTCTCTTTCTCTCTCACTCTCTCTCTCTTTCTCTCACTCTCTCCCTGTCTTTGTGTTCCTCGGTCCTTGTCTCTGTCTGTCTGTCTGTCTGTCTGTCTCTGTCTGTCTCTCTCTCTCTCTCTCTCTCTCTCTCTCTCTCTCTCTCTCTCTCTCTCTCTCTCTCTCTCTGTAGGAGTCGGTGGAGGTGGGAATGTGGTAGGAAGGGGAGGAGGATGGGGTAGGGGGTTGAAATAAAACATTTTCAGAAGTGAAGGCTTAAAGGCCCCCAAGTTCGAAAGCTTTGTTAAATTTTTTTTTTTTTTTTTTTTTTTTTGGGGGGGGGGGGAGGGGTTTACACTAAATTTGGCATTGTTATTACACACACCAATGATAACGCGGGATTTTCGAGGTCGCTCAAACTAATCGCCAAAGTTTTAATTTTCCATTTCTGTTCTAACATCGAGTGATTCCCCCTGTTTAACGGTACACCAATACCATAGCTGTGTGACATTTGACCATATTTCTGACTGAATCACGCTGCTTCGAGAGTGCCTCTTTTGGTGTCTGGATTTTTTGAGTAGGGTCTATTTTATGAACCAAAAACGAAAACCCTTTCCTAAAAACCCTTACCTACAAACCCTTACTAACAAACCCTTACCGAGCAACAATGTTATGGGTTCTTTCTCTTACCGGTTTTCGGAGATGCTATTTTTAAACAAGACACAGTGTACAGCGATTGCTATTATTAGACACAAAAACTACGGGATATATTGATTTTAAAAAAAAACTATACTTACAAAAAGAGTAATTTTGTTGTTGTAAGCAAAACTTTGTTCAGTGGGGCACCATTCACCGTGAATGTTAGCAGAATCTGTCGAGGGAGTGTGTTCAAAGTAAAGGTGGTGGTAAAGGTGGTCCCATAGCCTTGTGGCCGTAGAGGAGCGTGATGTTGGAGATCACACTTATCTTGGGCCAACGTAATGAGGCCATCTCTCTCCCTCGCTGCTTTACCTCCCCACCCTTAAGAGAGTAGGTACTCAGTCACAGTTGAGTCAACTGGGGGCGTTGTTATATGTCGCTTCACGGTTTGCGGTCACCCATCCAAGTGCTAACCGCACTGGACGGTGCTTAACTTGCGACACAGTAGCGATTGCTCTAACCAATGCGCTATCCGACACCCCACCGGTCAAAGTGCGCCCCTTTAAAGACAGTCAAACTGAAGCGGTCAACTAACTACAGGCCATCTAAAGCAGAGTATGTATTTATTCACGGTGTGTTTGATTCAACCTGTCCTATCCCTATCCTATCCCAGAACTCGGAGGTCATAGGGGCACCACATATGATCGTTTAACCAGCGTACTCCATCTTTCCCTGTCCTCAGCAACCCTCATTGTTTCGCTCAGTGTCAAACCAGTCCATTCTCGAATGTTGTCCTCCCACCTCTTTTTCGGTCTCCCTCTTCTTCTACCTCCTTGCACTGTGCCTTGCAGGATGGTCTTTGCAAGACCTGATGATCTGGTGACGTGGCCATACCATCGGAGTTTACGTTTTTTCACCACTGTGAGCAGGTCATCGTGTTGTCCAATGGCTTGTGTGATGGTCTGTCGGACTTCGTCGTTGGTGATGTGCTGGGTATAGGAAATGCCCAGAAGTCTTCTGTAGCACCTCATCTCCATGCTTTGTATTCTTCGCTGGAGATCTCAACAGTGCACACTTGTTGTTAGTCTGAGAGTTAATTCGTTATTTGGCTAATTGCTAGCGATGCATCAGGACATCTCAATTCTGATAAAGAAATTGAGCCTTGGCAGGTGCCCAATCGAGGACTACACAACCTTAGGAAAGAACCCTACATTTATTTCCAATAAATGGCGATTACGTTCCTCCTACCACAGACCTTTAGACATTCTTACCCCGACGAGGGCGTAAGACCTTGGGTGGTTCGAAACACAACGAACGATATCCCTTACAGGAGAAATTAATTCTCATCTGACACACAGTCACAAATTACTCCTGCCTAAAAGCTGGCCTCTCGCAAAAAGCTCCCCAATGACTCTGCCCTACTAAACACACGCCAGGCCACAGGTAACGGTCGAGTCGAGTTCAGTACCCCATTTCTAATTCAGCATATGCCTTTTTCCGCGTTATGCACGTGGATCTAGAGATACTGCATCTTTCATACGCAATAAAGAAAACTGCCGAGCTATCTATATACACTGTATAGTAGAGAGGTGCAACTTCGCACAAAATATAGCTCTCTCTAATATGTGCTGAAACTCGTGTCGTCACAATATTATTATTATTATTATTATTATTATTATTATTATTATTATTATTATTATTATTATTATTATTATTATTATTATTATTATTATTATTATTATTATTATTATTATTATTTAGGATTTTTATAGCGCACTTATCTTGCCGTACTTGACCAGACTCTAGGCGCTGACCAATACAGGATCTAACTCAAACCGCCCGAGACGCCCACACGCAGCCTTTGGGCGTATGGTCTGACGCCCGGACAACTGAGCACTATCCTGGCCGGCCAGGGATGTGGGAGAAGGACCAAGTGCATGCTGGATGTGTTCTTGTCACCGGCACTCACCCGTCTAGGACATGAGCGTCAGGATCTTTAAAGTCCGTTATGAAGGAATGTATGCGACACACAGACTAGACCTCGGTTTATACTCTCATCCGAAGGAGTAGGAAACGGGAGAAAAGTGTCTTTCCCAGGGACACAACACAATGGCCCGGACAGGGCTCAAACCCGGGACGTTCAGATCCGCAAGCCAAAGCACTACCATTAGACCACCGTGCCTCTCATATAGTAGAGCGTTTCATATGATTTTCTTGTTATATACATAAACGGAAAATGTTGTTGCTGTTGTTGCTAAAGTGGGTCAAAGGTGACGATGAAAAATGCATGTTGGAGAGAGAGAGAGGGGTGATGTATGTGAAGGAAGAGAGATAATTGTACTGTGCTGGAGAGGGGTGAAGAAGGTGATGGGTATGAGGGGAGTATGTTTATATTATAGTATGATAGAGATAATATGGATGAAGGGAGATAATCATAATGTATTATAACAGTTGAGAGGGATGATGAGGATGGAGATGAGGATGGAATGAATTGGGACTGTGTGACTGAAGTGTAATCGTAGTAATTATGTATATTTTATATAAACAACTGTGCTTATGGAAGAAGTATGGATTATTAGTATCAAGAGTTGCATTATATTATTGAGATGTATGTATAGCATCCTGTATTATTATCATTATTATTATGTATAACCAGGTCAAGATGGCGGACGGCGGAAGGCGTATTATGTTATGTAGTATTTGAGTTTTGTAGGCGAACTGTTAAGACTCTATATTTGTCTACAGGATTGGGCTGTTTTGCTGTTTTGCTGATTCGATGTTTTGCTGATGTAGTTTATTCTTCCACTACATCTGTACCATTGTGCCGTGTGTGCATCCGCTCTGGAACCTCTGCCTTTGCAGCTGGGAGGTGTGGACGTTGTCGGGTCTCTTCGCCACCACCGCCACATCTTTCTTCGGGACTGTGGGCGCCGCCGTTGGAGTCTCCATTTGCCACAGGAACTACACGCACCACACCCACGCACACACAGATTTGCACGACACGCACCTAAAAACATACTTCATTTATTTAATGTGAATCATTTCATCATGTTGTGTGAATAACTGCGTTAGCTCCTACTGAGCTCTGAATAACTGACAATTTCGAAACAGTGCTTCTGAACTGTAAAGCTAGCTTTAATGATAGTTTGAATATATAAGATTTGCAGCTCTAGTTATTCAGCTGGGAATTGTATTGATTTGAATTTGATTGTTTATTGCTATT